>QEPC01007433.1:1255718-1276326 GCA_003113815.1 Sphenodon punctatus | reverse complement strand
GATCTACACCCTCCCCCCCATTCCCCAGTGTCGCACACCCTCCCATCCCAGGCCCCCAGTCTCTCTTCCCGAGTCCCCCCTCCTCCCACACACAAGTTTTTTACTCACCGTTTTCAGGCAGGCAGGCAGGCAGGCAGGCACCAGGCAGAGGCAGTTAGTTGAGTAAGAGTTCAGTGGAGGCACTCGGAGGTGAGATGTACTGCAGCGTACATGCTCAACTGAGTCAGTTCAAGCATGCATGCTGCAACAAATCTCGCCATCGAGCATCTCCACTGAACACCCAGGTGAGGCTTTGCATTGAGCCCATAGGGCTCAATGCAAAGCTGCCACGAGCGGGAAATATCATTTCCCAGCAGCACTCTTGGACTGAACGCTCAGTCGCCCGGTGCATGTTCAGTCCAAGTTTGTCCCTTCTGGGACTCCAGACAGAGCACTCAGTCAGTGAACACTGTGTCAGTGGCACCGGGGGAACGGCGGGAGTGAGGCACTGCCCCAGGCGCCCTCAGACAAGGGCCACCACTGGAACAATATCATATCACTTGAAAATATCCATGGATATCCATTGGTTAATCGCCTAGTATTATTAAATCCTGGACTTTATATATTCAGAATGTAGATCTTCTCAGACACTGGACAAAGGATACTGTTAATTCCTGTGCTGCCCAGAACAATCCAAGATGCCTGACAACCCTAGGTCAGCTTGAGATTTACAAGATTAAAAACCCCTTCCCCACAGAGCTGTCATTGACTAAAGGGCTCAGAGGAAGTCCTCTATGGGACAAGAGGGAGCAAGGATCAGTTGGACTCTATGGGTCAGTTGGAGCAAGGAGCTGTAGGACAGAGTGAGTAGACATAGGATGTTACAAAGGGAGCTGTGCCAGATTTAGCCAGGGTATGGACTAGCAAAGTTTGACCACAGACTAGTAGTTTGCGGCAACCCTGACTATAGTGGTTGTTGGTGTCAGAGGTTATTTATGCTTCAGGGAGTTCCTTAGCTGAAGCTTTCCAGCTACTCATTGTTAACTAAGCAGGGCAACGTATCAAGAAACATGACCAGCTATCTGAGCATTTGTGTGCAGTTCACAAAAGGGGAGCATCCTAAGTATTTGGACTTGAACCAGCAGCCATCTGTATAGGGACCCAGGTTTGAACCAGTGCCTTTGGGACTGTAAGCACAGTGGCTGGTGCCTCCACTCCAGTGACGTGCTATGGCCAAGGTTGGTGCTGACAGCCTTCCCCCATGCTGGTCAAGTTACATCCCTGCTCAGCCTCACTCCATGCTCCCAACTTCCTGGTTGGCTGCTGGCCTGTATCTAAGGCCAACCAGTAGCCACAGGAAGTTGGGTGCGGCAGCAGTCATCTTCCCCAGTCTGCCTTTTGTTCGTCTCTGCCCTCTTGTTTCCATGTACTTGGACCAGCTCTGCACTCCCCTGTGCTCCGACTAGACTAAGCCTCCCACCTGCTGGTGTTTGTGCTAACTGCTCATCTGCTTCCTTGTTCTCCCAACCTGTTGCTGCATTTGTTCCCCCTCCTGGACCTAGTTGTCACCTGCAGTCATGCTGGCCAGCAGTCAGTGCCTGCAGATGAGAGATCCTCTAGCTGCAACCACAGGCAGCACCTGCTCCACCTGATGAGGGATTCACTAACCATGCTAGCGCTGGACTGCAAGTAGTGCCTGCCTGCCCCTCGGCCATGGTCCATGGAGACTGTGGCTTTGGCCAATCACAGCTGGCTCCAGGCATCCTAGGGCAGGACAGGAAGCACCAGAGCACTTCTTCCCTTTTCCCCTTACAAGCAGATGCTGCCAGGAAGACAGTGGCTTAACTAACTCCCTCCCCCAGCTAAGCCCCCCTTGTCCTTGCTTGTCCTGCTGTTGCACTGTGACTCCCTCCTGCTTACTCATTCTCCCAGCCTGTTGCCACTCCATGTTCCAGTGGAGTTTGTGCTAACTGCTTCCCTGGCTTGACCTGTGCTCCGACTAGACTATGCCCTTGCCTGCCCCCACCTGCTGACATTTGTGCTAACTGCTTGCCTACATCCGACCCATACTTCATCTGTGACTCTGCCTGCCTCACAGTCCTTACACGAGTGTGTGCTTTGGGCTGGCTGGAGCCTAGCCTAAGTGACCTTCCCGTTGGATCCCGCTTGGGAGTCTGACTGCCCCTCCATCCATCTTCCCTTGTTCCCGAGAGTGCAGCTCAGCATCTCAAAGATGGCCTGGCATATGCGGAATGCTCCTCCTATGCAGCTGCCCCATGAGTCTTGTCAGAGTTCCATCTGCCTGTTTCTGTCCAGCCGACTCCTTGTATCTGCCTAGTCTTGTCTGCCCAGTCCTGCATCTGCTTCGTCTCATCCATCCAGTCCCGCTTTGTCTCTCCTGCCTTGCCTCGTCTATGCCTGTACTGCCACATGTTAATTCCCACCATGACCCTTGGAGCTGGGACCCCCATCCCTCACCAATGTACCCAGCCCTGCTCCCCTACTGACTCTCCATGCTCCAGCCCTGTGGTCCCCAACACCATGTTGGCTCAGAGCTGCAAACTGGAACAGATCTCTTAGGAAATACATCATGAGGGTGGAGTTGGGAAACGCAAAATGCCTAACCTCCTTCCCTTGAGACTTATGATAAGCTCCCACATGAGTTTTGAAAGTCTCCAGGCTTATGGCTTAGCCTCCAAATTAACTTTCTCAGTCAATGCTCCATTTCAGAAGAATTGGGTCTGGCTACACCCAGAGCACTGACACATCTGGGTGTGAGATGGGTGTGAGGATCAGGTCCTGCTGCCACTGAACATAAGGGCATAAGAAGTGTCATACTGGATCAGACCAATGGTCCATCGAGACCAGCATTCTGTCTCCAACAGAGGCCACCTTCGGTTGTTTTAGAGAAGTGCACAACAGGTCATAATGGAGTGATACATGTCCAGCTGTTCACTCCCAGCCCCCAGTAATCAGAGGTCTGTCTCATCCCCATACCAGCTTGACTGATAGACCTTATCCTTGATGATCCTAAAGGATAAGGTAATTTATGGACCTCGCCTTCCAAAAACGTATCAAGTTTGTGCTATTGGCCTTCATAACATCTTCGGGTATTATTACAAAAAATAGGATTGTTCAACACATTGACAAACATGACATGATGTCAATCAGCATGATTTTTGCAAGGGGAAGTCATGCCTCACTAATTTGCTGGAATTCTATAAGAGTGTCAACAAGCATGTGGATACGGGTGACCTGGTCGATATAGCGCACTTGGATTTTCAGAAAGTCTTTGAAGAGATCTCCCTTTGACCAGACACTAATGAAAAAACTGAGTAGTTATAGGATAAGGGTTACAATATAGTAGAACTGGAAAAGGTACGGAGAAGGGCAACAAAGATGACAAAGGGTATAGAACAGATTCTGTACATCAGGGAGGCTTGTTAATTAGGGCTTTTCAGCTTGGAGAAGAGATGACTGAGAGGGGATACGACAGAAGTTTATAAAACCATGAGTGGAGTGGAACGAGTAAATGGGGACTTGTTATTTACCCTTTTCAACAGTACTAGAACTACGGGGACACTATGAAACTAACTGGGAGCAGATTTAAAACTAATAAAAGAAAGTATTTTTTCATTCAACTCACAATTAATTTGTGGAATTTGTTCCCGAAGAATGTGGTCAAGGCCAGTAGCACAGCTGGGTTTAAAAAAGGATTGGATAAGTTCTTGGAGGGTAGCTTTATTAACAGGTATTAACTAAGCAGGTTGGGGGATGTAGCCTCTGACTGTTGGGGGCTGGGAGTGGACAATAGGAAATGGATCGCCCCATTGGGACCTGTTAGGTACTTCTCCCAAGTGACCGAGATTGTCAGGGAAGTCCCAACAGGTGGTGATGTAGTTGCTCATCTTCCCCTCGGAGTCTCTCCTGTGGAGTCCCGCAGAGTTCCATCTTGTCCCCCCGTCCCAGTCAACGTGTGTCCGAGGATGCTAGGTGAGATCATTCAGAGGTTTGCAGTGAGGTATGCTGATCAGGAACATAACTATCATAGGGTGAAAACAGACATGTACATTAACTCCACTTTAACACAGCCTTAATATTTCCTATGCATGGTGCAGGGCTGTATTGGCGCCCTATGCAGCTCTGCAACATGCATAAGAAATGTTAAAGTGGTGTTAAACCAGTGTTAAAGCAGAGCTAAATAAGGTGCAAGTCTGTTTTCACCCATAGGGACAGGAGGGACATTTGTCCTAGGGCCCAAGCTTGGGGAGCGGGGGAAGCCACAAATCCTGTTCTGTTGTGCCATGGCTGGGCAGAGACTGAGCGGAAGTAGAAGTGCCTGCAGTGTGCAGTGCGCATGGGAGCCACCCAGTGGGTGGCACAGGACAGAGCAGGCACTGGTGGCAGCACAAGACAGGCAGCGCAGCCGCAGCCTCCAGGGCTCAAGCGTAGCAAGCGGAGGGAGGGAGAGGCACTGTGGTGTCAGGACGGGAGGTGGTCAGAGGAGAGAGTGGCAGCGGTCCAGTGACAGCCCCAGGAGGAGTTGGAAAGTAGCGGGGGTGATAAGAGAATGGCAGTGCCCTGCCCTTGGATTGGAAAGGTGAGAGTGAAGGGTGGAGTGTCGCGCCCCCCCTCCCCAATAGCTGCACTGTGTTCCCTGGAGTCTGGGTGTGTGTGTGTCAGGTGGTCTGGGGAGTCTGTGTGGGGGCAGGGAGTACATTGTAGTAGGCAAGTAGGCATTTTCTTTACCATGCAAGTTGACAGGTTTCTGTAATAGGGATGTTGGGGGAGGAAGGATGGGAGGGGATAGGACAGGGAGAGGATGATGACGGGGGATGGAGGGGAGTCCATTTATTGCACTTGGGCCCAGTTCAACCTAGCTATGCCCCTGATGCTGATGACACCCAGCTCCACCTCTCCTATTAATCCATCCCAGGTCCTGCAGTCTCAGTGCTTACCTCCAATGCCTGACTGGTTTCAAGGAATGAATGGGGGTGAGATAATTGAAACTAAATCCAGACAAGACTGACGTGATGATGGTCAGCTGGCCCTGACTTGCGGGGGATTGGGAGTCCTGTCATTGATGGGGTCCAGCCTCATAAGGTTTTAGTGGTATCCAGAAGTGCCTTTCATCAACTCCGTCTAGTGAGGAGGCTGCAATCCTTTCTTTCTGATTCGGATCTAACCACCACCATCCATGCCTGCATAGCCTCAAGGCAATGCACTCTGCATGGGACTGCCGTTGATGACTGTTTGGAAGCTGCAGCTGGTGTAGAATGCAGTGGCCCAGCTCCTCTTGGGGGTGGGTCGCCTTGAGCACATCACACCTGTGCTTCGAAGTCTGCTCTGGCTACCATTAGCTTTACGGACACAATTCAAGGGGCTGACTTTGACCTTTAAAGTACTAAATGGCCTCAGTCAGCCCCACATACCTCAAAGACCGTCTCTCTTATCATTCTCCACCATGTTCCTTGTTATCAGCTGGGCAGTGTCCTCTTGAGGGTAGCATCTTCCAATCATATTCCTATGACAAGGGTGTGCAGAGGGGCATTCCCAGTTGCTGGCCCAGTGTTGTGGAACTCCCTTCACCGGAAGCCTGTCAGAGAAAGAAAAGCGTTTGGCATGTGGGATAGGGAATGGGTGATGGTTTGTTAGGGTTTAAGGTGGGATTTTTAAAGGAATGTATATGTATTTTTATTTGCTTTTACATTGTAAGCCACCCTGAGTTTTAGGGGAAGGGTAGGGTATTAAATTTAAATAATAAGTAAATAAATAAAATAAAAAATTGTCTCCAAGTTCCTATAAGACCTTTTGTAGAGGGGAGTTAGTTATCCCTTTCATTTCTCCTAGTAGAACCACTGGCCTCCGGGGCTAAACTTGTGTTGTATTTGTTCCTAAACATTTAAAGCTGATGTCCTCCTTACTGTGGGAAAAACACAACTAAGATTCCTTGTGGATCTTATCTCTTCTATTCTTGCTTTGGGGTGTGGGGAAAATCTAGTATGGCATGACCACCTGGTGTGTCTCCCCCCACATGTAAACAAGCATTGTGGTTGTGGTGTGGTTTCAGCAGCAGTAGGAGTTCCACTCCTGCAACTGGATTTGAGTGCCTGCCTTTCTCCTGATGGAAAGCAAGAAAGGAATTTTCACTCTTCCACTGGAAGATGAAACAGGCGCAGACACTGAACAGAAGGGATGGAAGACCTAAAGAATGATTCAATTGCATCGAGAAGAAGGAAGAAGAAAAGAGACCAGTCAATTTGAGGATACGAGCACTGCAGGTCAGTTCTGCAATGTTCACTCCTAGCCCTGTGTTGCCTATGCCCTGCTCCCTGTCTCGAGCCTGTGGCCCAGTCTAGCAGGACACAACCTCCTTTTCTATTTCTTTCTATTTTCACTTTTTCAAGATGGAAGCTAATTTTTGTGCTTAACTTTTGGAGATATTTTGCTGATATGCCCTCTCTACGCTAAGAAATGTGAGAAATATTTGACCCCTTTGTTGGCCCCTCTTCCGGGACGTTCTGAAGAATTTTATGTGATATATCTGCTTAGAGATCGTTTCGTCAAAATTTCACAGCAGGTGGGTCTTTTTCTGAGCCATGGTCAACAAAATAAAACAGGAAAGAGACAAGGAATCCAGTAGAGTGATCCATCAGTGACTACTGGCCACGAATAGTCTTCTTTCCCTATATTTCCTTCTTATGTCTTTTATATTTTATATTTTGTATTTGTTTTAGTATGTATGCTGCAGTAATAATATCAATAGGCCTGAATAGTGTAGGACATGACAGGACACGTTATGTGTACTATGTTGAGATGTTTACGTATGCTTAACAGTATGTTGCTATTGTGATTGGCAACTCGTCATTTGTTTTGTTTTGTTTACCTCTATATGTGCAATGGCCTGATGGCCATGCAATAAAGATTTATTTATTTATCATTATTAATGAAATACATAGGAAGATTTTGGTATGCAGATCTCGGGGTTGGAAACTATGGCTCCCATAAGCCTCACCCACTGGATTCATGGTATAGCTATTGATATACGGGTACATTTTTTTAAAGGTACAAATAGCATTTTGATTTAGACACCTGAATCCCATTGAAAGTCATAACATATTACTGATCATTTGTTTTTAAAAGTGATTTATTTATTTATTTATTTATTTAATATCCTGCCCCTCCTGCCACAGGCAGCTTGGGGCGCCTTACAACAACAAAGATCAATAAGTATAAAACCAGAAAATTATACAATTATAAAAACATATCACTCGTCCCCCATCCCTTTCCTCCCCCACCCTCTACCCATCTCCCCTGCCAAACACCTGACGGAACAGCCAAGTCTTACAGCTTTTTCAAAAGGAGGGAAGGTCCGGGGTCAGACGCATCCTCACTGGAAGGGAGTTCCACAGCCTCGGTGCGGCCACTAAGAACGTCCTCCCCTGCGTGCCCCCCCGGAAGACTTGGGGGACCACAAGAAGGGCATCCCCCCGATGACCGCAGGAGCCGGTCTAGTACCCGGGCGGTGAGGCAATCCCACAGATAGACAGGACCCAGACCATTTAGGGCTTTATAGGTTAAAACCAACACCTTGAATCAGGCTCAGAAGACTATTGGCAGCCGATGCAGAGAACGGAGCACTGGTGTAATGTGCTCCCGGAGGCCCAGTCCCACCAAAAGATGGGCCGCCGCATTCTGCACCAGCTGCAGCTTCTGGTCCGTCACCATAGGTATCCCCACGTAGAGTGCAGTACCATAGTCTAGTCTAGAGGTGATGAAAGCATGAATGATGGTGGCCAGGTTGGAGTCTGAAACATACGGCCTAAGCCGACGTATGAGATGTAGTTGGCAAAAGGCACCCCTCGCCACAGCCTCCACCTCCAGGTGGAGCTGCACATCAAGGAGTACCCCCAGACTCCGCACCAATGGAGGACAGACCCCAGGGGCGGATTGGGAAATCAAAGTGGCCCGGGAAAATATAGTTTTAGTGGCCCTGTGCTGGCGCACCGCAAACAGGCCAAGGGGACATGACTTGGGGGCGTGGCTTGGGGGCGGGCAGAGTGCACCAGATTTGGGGCCTATCAGAGGTGACTCCCCAGACTCAGAGCCTCAGCAGCCTGGCGGGGGTGAGTGGGAGGTTATGGGAGGCTGGCAGGGGGAGGCTGCCACTGGTGGGGGTACTGGCCCTCATTTCAGTGCTCTGGCTCCCCAAATCACTCCGTTTCAGTGCTCAGTGGCCCCCAACTGAAAATCACTCTGTCCCTTGCTATGCATCCTATAGAAAGGCTTCTTCATTCCTACACCAGCTGCACTAGTATTCCACAGGCCCTGTATTTAGCTTAGCAAGAGAAGACTAAGGGGAGAATTGATACCAGACTTCCAATGTCTACATTATTGTATATTAAGGCATCATTCCTTGCACCTGTAGTAATGCTGCACTGGAACACAATTAAGGAACAGCCTTGAAGGAATGCACCCTTTGTGCTAACACACAGCTGCCTTCTCACACAACATTCCTACAACTCAGGATTTAAATCCCCCATTCCTTCATTCCTACACCAGCCGTTACCCTCTATTAAACATTTTAAATGTTTATCTAAAATGAATTTAATTCCAACATTCCTTCAGTCCTACACCAGCTGCACTAGTATTCCACAGGCCCATGTTTAGCTTAGCAAAGAGAAAACTAAGGGGAGAATTGATACCAGACTTCCAATATCTACATTATTCTGCACATCTTTTCACTGTTCCCTGTGGTTTTGGGGGCATGAGATCATTCTAGGGAGGAAAAACAATCCCATCTCTAAGACAATGGAACATAACAAGCTCTTCTGGATCTCATTGCAAACATTAAAACTGCATTTGGATGCATTGAAGAAAAGTCTCTTTTAAATACAAGTAAAATACACCTAGAGACTCTGGTCTTGGCTCTCTCCTGGTGCTTTATGTAGTCAGTCACATCAGCGCAGAACAGGCCGGAAGCTGTACCCAATGGACTAGATTTTTAAAAGGGCTCAGCTTCGACTTAAGAAGCAGAAATAAAGGTTAAATTTTCCAAGAGTGCTGAGCACTTGGGAAAACTCCTATCAAGTAAGTACGCCTAGGCCAGATTGTAATTTGGTGAATGGGAAGCTAAGGTTTCTGAAAAATCTGGCCCCAGTTGCGAGACTGCCAAACCCTGTGGAAGACCTGACTCTACTGTACTTCTATACAAGGTGCGCGTAAGACAATGAAGAATTGGGCCAAATAATTCTAAGTAAGAAAGAGATGGAGATAAAGTAGTTTAGATGGAGTTTTTTATTTATCCAACCTGTGCTAGTGAGAATATCCAAGCTTTCAGACCACGTATACTTGTGGAAGGGCCTGGAGTAGTCCAGAAGCTTGCATACTCAGTCTCTCACCAACAGAAATGGATCCAATAAAAACAGGGAGTTGAACCAAACTTGAACCTAAAAACAAGTTCAGAAAGGGAATGATGTTGTTTTGGGGGGGTTTGGGGGGGGCGAGCGGGTTGAGTGAACTGGGACCAAACCCAAACTGAAAGTTTCTTAGTTGCACTGAATCCACACATGAACCAAACCCAAACAACAAAAAATGGAGACTGGCTTAAAACAACAGACTCAATAATCAGGTATTGAAGGAGGGTCTTTTCGGGGGGGTGGGGGGAGGAGAAGAGGAGGAGGAGAGGAAAGGGCACAGCTGTGCTCCAACCCTAAAGAGGGAGAGAGATTACACTTCCCAAGAAGCCAATATTCCTCACCACTAGGGGCAACAAAAAAATGAGACTGGAATTCTATTAATTGACTAGCATCAGGTTTGCTGTTTCTGGTCTTCAAGGAAAAGCCATTTTCTGGACAAATTCATTTTGTCACCTCAGTGGTTAGATGTGACTGACAGAGTTCGGGAGGAGGTTATATTAGTGTGAGCAAAATACTTGTTTAAAAACTAAATAGCTTTTCTACAGCAAAATAATTATCGTATTCTTTTGCCAAGAACTACAGTGCAAGCACAGGAGTGGGTATCCTTAATCTACAGGAAATGTACCTGAACTGGTTCAAACAAGTTCCAAGTGATTGAACTGGTTACTAAACCACGATTCTAAGTTGTTGTCTGAACTGGAAGAGAACTGGAGCAGCGATGGCCAAGCAGTAGCTCACAAACCCGTCTCTAGCAGATCACGGAGTGGGGGTGGGGACCAGCCTCTCAGAGACTGCCTCAACACCATAAACCTGCACATGAAGACTTTTGTTTGACAGCAAAGAAGGAACTGTTTGGTTTTTGTTAACTGAATTAAATCACATTACTACAAGAATTATTTTTAGACCACATCAGCACTTGCAGTATTGTCGACGCACCCCAAAGAGACGCAGAGACATACGTTGGTTTTACAACACAGCATGGCTGCACTCTTAATTCAACAGATAAGCTGTAAAGCTGGTGGGGATTGCACTAGCAATCTTGGGTGCAGCATGCTAGCTAACAATGATCCTTATTAACTTTAAACTGAGTACTGTCTCGGAAGTGCCTTCCGTTTGGCAGTACGGTAAACTCCAACCATCCCCTCCTTTGACTGCCTCCAGGCGAATGATCAAAGGGGGTGTGTGCCCACTGTGGGCGTGAGTAAGTTGGTAAATGCCCCGCAGGATGTGAAGGCTGTGCACGCCCCTACTTACCCCGTGAAGCACCCCTCCCAGGGTTATGACCCCTGTGCATGCTGCGCCCTGCATTACACAAGGTATCGCATCCCCATCTCTTATGGAGATTACTCTTTTAACTATCTTATACTTATTTATCCTAACCTAGCTTGCTGGACCCCTGCCACCAAGGGGTAGTCATAATGAACTGCCCCGCCCCCACCGCTCTAATTTAGGAACAATCCCTCCAAATGCCCCGCCAAGGCAGCCAAATACATCTGATTTATCTCTCTATCTCTCTACTCCCTCTCTCTCTCCCTCTGTTCAAGCTCGTCTCATCAACTGTCTCTCTGACATCTCTACCTGGATGTCCCAACGTCAACTCAAACTCAACATGGCTAAAACTGAACTCCTTATCTTCCCCCCTCATCCTTCCTCTCCTTCCTCACTGTCAATAACTATTGATGGAGTCACCATCCTGCCTGTCCCCCAAGCCCGTAGCCTAGGCTTCATCTTTGACTCACCCCTTTCTTTTAAACCCTACATTGACTCTGTTGCTAAATCCTGTCGCTTCTCCCTCCATAACATTGCTAAGATTCGCCCTTTTCTCTCTGTCTCGTCTGCCAAAACTCTTGTTCATGCTCTGGTCATCTCTCGCCTCGATTACTGTAACCTCCTTCTCACTGGCCTTCCCCGGTCTCACCTTTCTCCCCTCATCTCTGTCCAAAACTCTGCTGCCAGGGTCATCTACCTCGCCAGTCGCTTCGACCATGTGCAGCCCCTCCTCTCTTCGCTTCACTGGCTTCCCCTTCCTGAACGAATCCTGCACAAGCTCCTAGTCTTCACCTATAAAGCTCTTCACAACCTTGCTCCCCCCTACCTCTCTGCACTTATCGCCCTCCATACTCCAGCCCGTGCACTTCGCTCCTCCTCTGTCCCTTCTCTCACCCTTCCACGCCTTCCCTGCTCCCCTAAGCGCCTTCGTCCCTTCTCACTTGCTGCCCCCCATGCCTGGAACTCCCTCCCTGTCCACATCCGCCTTGCCCCCTCCCTTCATACCTTCAAATCTCTCCTTAAAACTCACCTCTTTCGCTCTGCTCTGTCTGACTCTTTATCCTGCTGAGCCACTATTCCTATACCTACGATCGGTTTACCCTTATCCTTGCAACATGGACCTGCCTGCTGTCATTCTCATCGTAACCAAGCCAAGTACGTGCACTTGAGACCTCGCATCTTCATGAATGTTAGACCCCTTGTCTCTCCCTCTGTTCCCCTTCCTAAGTCTCTCCCCCAGCTCCTGTCTCTCAGATTGTAAGCCCTAGGGGCAGGGACCATGTCTATTTTATTACTTTGTAAAGTGCCAGGTACACTGCTGGCGCTATATAAACGTTTGTTAATAATAATAATAATAATTTCCTTCATCAGATAGATGGACTCTATCAGCCCTATATAACATTGTGGCAGTGTGTACTATCCCCGAGTGGTTCGTTATGGTACCACCCACACTGTGAACCCATTTGGTTATTTCCCTATTAATCCCCTTCCTAGCTCTATCTACTCTGCCCGGGTTGCTGACCCCCGTCCAACTTATTCTGGGTATCGAATTTGTCCATACTAATTTTACCCCTCGGAACCATCCCTTTGCTGTTAACAAATCTGTCTTAATCCAGATGATTAACTTGACCCCTTTTGTGGTGGTGATATCGTTCTCCCCCAAGTGAATGACTAGCATATCCAGGCCCCCGCCACTCCCATTCCTTTTAACATTGGCAGTAGCTTAACCCAACGCATCCCACTCCTGCCCAACCATCTAACTTTTGCCCACTCTCCTAAGCCTAATTGGGTACCCCACTCGGAAAATGTGGCAGCTCAGCTCGCCCATCGGACAATGCTGTGACCCACAATCCAGACATCACGCCTCGTCTTGCCTCGGGGTCCCGGTCCTATTGAGAAACACATTTTAGTTAGCAAGGGTATGGTCTGAGGTATCTCTTATAAGCCGCTGACCTCCATCTCCCTACTGCCTTGATGGCCTCTTCAGGTAATCCCGCTGCCGCGGCTGTTGTAGCTGACCCCATCCTGAAAGAACAGGAGCCAAAGTCCTTCAGGGGGAAGCCTGCCTTGCCGAGGGCAGACCTAAACACCGCAGTAAATTGGTGGTTGGTGAGGGAAACACCATTCTGATGAATAAACAATGCCCCGGCTATCGGAGGCCTGGTCTTAAGATAGAGCCCCACGTGCAGGACCGGGCATATTGAGGATTGCCCGGACCTATATAGCCGGACCGTCTGCCCCATCCTACACCGGTCGGTCTTTGACCGGCGGAGCCGGATCAATACCCTGTCCATCCAGCACATAATATCCATGCTCTATAGGGGGGTATCTGACCTATCCCATGCATTGGCCACAACCACTTCGCTAATACGAAAACCCCCAAAGAATGTGACTGCAAATACAGTGGTGAAAAGCTGCAATTCATACCCATCGTAACATACCCCGGGCAGGACCCCGATCACCTGTAACAATCTAGGCATTGTGAGCGGCACTCTCGTCCTGGGGGGGAGGGGGGCGTGTGGCCCGCGCCCAGCTTTCTAACGTGTTTCATGTAGAATCCCCTATCTGGGGATGGGAAAACCATGAGGCGGTTAGCAAATATCAGGGCAGCCACTTTACCTCCAATTGTACGTGGTGCCAATCCCCTCTCCCTTAGCTGTATAGCAAATTGGATAACCTCAGTCTTGGAAATCGAGAAACCCATGCCCCATCCTTTTGAAGTCTGAAAATCTTGAAACTCTCTAACTGCCCTACTGTAAGCGACTTGGGTTCGTGGAGCCAACGATTCCTGTATGATAGCCTGTGTTGTCAGTCCCCAAGGCTCCATAACCCCGGTGGAAGGGGGTCGGGATCAGGCCTGGCCTCCGGGGCCAATTCTCGGAACTGAGCTATCTGGAATCGAGAAAGGGCATCTGCTATGCCATTGTCGATACCAGGTATGTGTCTGGCCATGAATAAAATATTAGCCTTCAAGCATGCCATGACTAATACACGTACCAAGCCCATAACTCGCAGGGACTGAGATGACAAGGTGTTGATCATATGGACAACGGTTAAGTTGTTGCACCAGAAAAAAACTGACCTGTTCGCAAACTGTTCCGTCCATACCAAAACCGCCACCACTATCGGGAATAATTCAAAAAATGTGAGGTCCCTGTTCGTGCCAATCCTGTGGCCATGGAACTGCGCACCAACAGGTCCTAAAGTAGACCCCGAAACCTGATCCCCCTGCAGCATCCGACTGGACTTGGAGCTCAGTCTGGAGTAACAATCTAGTTCTCCAGAAGCTCACCCTGTTGAAATTGGTCAGGAAATCTAGTCTTGTGCCTAAATCCTTCCTCATTTCCTTTGTTGCCCGGATCCTGTGGTGGGGGGCAGTTGCCCCTCTTAGTCTTTCATACAACCGTGTTAGGAAAGCCCTACCTGATGCTACCACCTGGGAAGCGAAATTAAGGCTGTCCAACAGGGACTGAAGTGCCTGTACAGTGGTCTTCTGGGTGGCCAAACACTCCTGTATCTTGACTCTGATACCCTCCAACTTGTCGGCTGGCAGGCTGGATTGCTCCCTCACCGTGTCCAGTTTGATTCCTAAATATGTGAGTCTCGTGTTGGGGCCTTCCATCTTTTCCGGAGCCAAGGGGACCCCTACGTCCTCCATTACCTCCTGGGAAATCCGGAAAGCGGCAGTGCAATCCCCTGACTTCGGGCAGCCTATTATAAGGAAATCGTCGAGGTATTTTGTCACCTCTCCGTCCTTCCATCATTGCTTGAAAACCCACTCAATCAGGGTGCTGAATCTTTCGAAAACTGAACAGGAAACAGAGCAACCCATCGGCATAGCCCGGTCAAAGTAATATTGACCTTCATACTGAAAACCCAAGAGGTGAAAACTATCCGGATGTACAGCTAACAACCGAAACACGGATTTTACATCGCACTTCACCATTAAAGCCCCTCATCCCATCTTCCTGGCTTTCTCGACAGCCACATCAAAGGAAGCGTATTTGATTGTGGAGAGTTCCTTTGGAATGGTGTCATTAATTGATTTGCCTCTCGGATGGGACAGGTGGTGAATCAGGCAAAATTCCCCTTTGGTCTTTTTGGGAACTACCCCCAATGGGGAGATGAATAAATTTGGTATCGAGGGTTCCTGAAATGGGCCTGCAACCCTCCCTTCCTTCGCTTCCTTTTCTATTTTACTTCACACTATGTGTTCCTTTCCCACTGTGGATTTCAAGTTGTGTGGTAGACCAACTGGGTTCACTTGGGCGGCCGGTATCCGGAATCCCTCTCGGAATCCTTCCACTATATACAAGACTTCGGGCTGATCAGGGTGGCGACGCAGGGCACTCTCCAGCCGGTCAATTCTGACCGGAGTTGGCCCCCTGTCCAGTCCTCCCGTTTCCCAAGGGGCCAGAGCCTCCTTTTACGGTACCTCCGCCCTGTGCGGACTTTCCTTTTTCGTTCCTCTGCCTAAGTTTGAAACAGTTCATGACAGGGTGACCCCTCACACACAATTCGAACACCCGTGTCGGAACTTACAGGAATTCCTGTTACATCTCCCTCCCCGGCTATACTCCCAGTAGTTCCCAATACTGCTTTGCATGTTCTTTCTCCCATCGCCACGAAAAGGCTCGTTGGCAGTTGCAACTCCCCCTTTTACCAGGGCGTGCCCGCTTTCTGACAAGGGGACTCTGGTAGCATCCACCATGCATTCCAGCCATAAGTCGGTTGCATGTGTATTCCACCGCATTCCCGGGTTAGAGGCCGCCCTGTGTCAAAAAGCTTCGTTGTACCTCAACCAGGCTCCAGGGGGGCCAGTCGCATACACTCTTCATACAATATCCACATATTTGTGGAGCTCTAGGCCATGCCCCAGGTCTGCCTGTAGAACAACTCCCATATATACGGCAAACGCTGATGTCCAGTTCGCCCAGTTCCTATCCGCTTTAGGGCGGCAGAACTTTTCCTTATCCTTCACCTCCTTGTTCTTGGTGTGATTGAGGATGGGATCACTAAACATTAGGGCAAATACATCCACGTACTCGCCCTTCCAGATTTTTTCCCTTGTGGCTGGGAGCAAATGCTCCCCAAAAGGTGCCGCCACTCCACTATGAGCCCCCCCTGGTGGAAGGGGAGGGCAGCTTCGGGGGGTATTGGCTGTCCCTGTCCGAGGCAGCCCCAAATTCACTCCCGGATCCCCCTGCCCTGTGCCGGGGGCGCCCCTTGCTGGTGATCCTGTCTGCCCAGTGCCCTATCCATTTGGGAGCCCTCCCCCCCAGGAGGAGGTGAGGTGGGGCACATCCATACCCATTCCCCATCTAGCCACCTCCATCATGGCCCAGTAGGCACTGACAGTCCCTTGGTACCATGTTCCCTCTCATACGTTTGGGTGCACCTTGGCGGGGGGGCTAGGGCCCTAGCCTGGCCCTCGTCCGCCCTCAATCCCGCCCCTGCTGGGGGGTTACCTGAGGGAATCCGGTTCCTTTCCCTGGCCTGACCTCTGTCTGCTGGCCCTGCTGCTGCGCTTGGCTCTGTGTGTCTCATTTGCCCCCGCTGCAGCTCCCTTTCCAACGCCTGGACTTTTCTCCACAGTTCTTCGTAAGTGGGGGTACTCTTCCCAGCGGCACTCTTGAACTGAACGCTCAATACCACGGGGTGGTATTGGAGGTGGGCCATCAGCTGGGCACCCTCTGGACTTGCCTCTGCGTTGGTGTGGCCCTCCCCCTCCCCTCTGCTCCCCTCTGCTGTCACCCCCTGTTGGTGCAGGCCATCTGTGGTGGTGGCGATGGATGGGCGGCGGCACCATGGGCGCTGGGTGGCTGAAGGTGAGTAGGAGTTGTGCTGGCCCCAGCCTTTGTCCCAACCGATCCCCCTTCATGCAGGTGTCTGGGTGCTCTTCCGGGTGGTGGCTGTTGGCGTGTGGGGTGTACCCCTGGTGCTGTTGCTGCCCCAAGCCCTCCCAGGGCCCATTGGTGCAGGCATTCCCCATTGCCCTGTCCCTTCTCTGCTGCAGCTACTGTTGTCATGTTGCTGGCAATCCTGAGCCTGGGCGCAATGGTGCAGCAGCTGGAGCAGGCAGCGTGGGACATGCGGGCGACGGGGCGGCTGTTCGATGTCATCTGTGAGTGTGCTGCCTGTTTGCTGGGCCCTGTCCCTGTGTCTGTCCATGGGGGGTTCTGTTCCTTGGTGCCTGGGGCTGGCTCTGATGGCTGTCTCCTCTCCCTCTGTCCCATTCAGTGTAAGTCATGATCGTGGCGTGGACCTGGGATCAGGGGGAGTTGTTGGAGCTCCTCCTGCTCGTCCTGGAGCAGCTGCACCAGCTGGACCGTGCGCAGGTCGAGCGCTGGTGCCAGACGCGGGGTTGCTGGCCCTATTGACTGGGGGTTGTTCCGGGCCTCCTGCTGCTGGCACTGCCCCCCCTTCTGTTGCCCAGTCCCCCTCCCTGGCCTGTTGTTGTTGCCCCCTGTTGCTCGTTCCCCCTTTCATTAAAGGTGTTTGTGTTCCGTGTGTCCATGTTGTGCTTTGCTTTGACCTCTCCCCTTGTGCGGGTGCCTCTGGGGAGGTGCTGGGGGGTTGCCTGTGTTGTGTGGGTGCCTCCCCCCCCCCCCGTGAGCCCATCCCTGTGTGCTTCTGTTGCTTGCTGTGTGTGGGCCGCTCTGCTGCGGGGGGGCTGGCGCCGGGCTGTCTGGGCTCTGTGCCGGGGCAGGTCCTGGTAGGTTGGGGGCGGGGCCGCATAACACAGCTTCATTTTCCCTCGGTCGGCCATGTTGTGCCATCGCTGTGCCAGGTGGGGCTTCCCCGCCAGTCCTGGCTGTCCGTGTACTTGTACAGATGTTTGTTGGGTGCTTCCCGGGATGGGTGTTTGGCCGCTGGGTGTTTGCCAGCCCCTCCCCTTTCCTTCCCACAACCTCCTGCAGCACTGTCCATGTAAATGTCTCCCTGCTTGGTGCCATCGGGTGTTCGCTGGGTGTGCTCACCCACCCATCCACACCCATCTCCACCCATCGGCACTGCTGCGCCGTCCATGTAAAAAAGGCCTTAGAGAAGAGAAGACAGAGGGGATATGATAGAGGTTTATAAAATCTTGAGTGGAGTGGAACAAGTAGATAGGGAATGTTTATTTACCCTCTCAAGTAGCACTAGAACTAGGGGACACTCCATGAAACTAACTGGAGGCAGATTTAAAACAAAAAAAAGAAAGCATTTTTTTCACTCAACTTACAGTTAAATTGTGGAATTTGTTGCCAGAAAAGGTTGTCAGGGCCAGTAGTATAGCTGGGTTTAAAAATGGACTAGATAAGTTCTTGGAGAATAGGTCCATTAATGGCTATTAGCCAAGTAGATTACAAGATGGGAACTTCTTACTGTCAGGAGCAGGGAGTGATCAGCAGGGAATGGATTGCCCGTTGTGACTGCTGGTACTTCTCCCATGCGACCGGGATTGGCTGCTGTAGGAGACAGGATGCTGGGCTTGATGGACCATTGGTCTGACTCAGTATGGCACTTCTTATATTCTTATGAGAACTGTTGGACTCATCCTGCAATGCCGCTTTTGGGAGGCACATGGGCATGATGGGGTTCCATGTGTGCCCCATGAGTGTAAGCACTGCAGGATGGTACTGAACGTCCGGGATCTGAAGACTGCTCACTGCCCATGTGTTCATTTTCTCAGTCCAAACTGGGGTAGGGGCTCCGTGGCAGCTCCTGACACACCTGGGGACACCACAGCAGGGGCTGCCCATACATTGTGATTCCCACACTGACCACACAAGTAGTAGCTGCATGGGGGCTCCACAGGGTGATCAAAGTTCCGCCAGCCCCCCATCCTGTGTGTTAACACCCTATGTAATGTCGCTACTCCACACTTTATGCCTGAACAAACACTGATTTGCAATATATAAAGAAAAACTGTTTCCCCCCACTGATGAGTTACAATTTAATTTGGAATCCGTTAATGGATATAGGTTGCAATATTCATCTTTAATAGTCAACAAGACTTGGCATTTTCTTTTTCAAGTGTCCTCTGGGGCTCTAGCACTGCAAATATTTATGCACATGCTTAACTTTGCCCTCATGCTTTCAGACTACTCACACATGTAGCATTTAAATCTGTTCATAAATATTTTCAGGATCATGAACTTGATTCAGAAAAGAAGCATTTGGGGCTTTGGTACATAATGCAAATAATAAATGCATAGCAAATTGATTCTTAATAGCAAATTCTGGCTTTCTTTGACTTCAGCAAAAGGATATTATTCAAAATACCCAAATGTGATATATTTAAAAACAAAACAAAATCCAGGCTGCAGTTGTAAAGCATCATCTATTATAATTGCATGTAATTGCAGTGTGTGTTTCCCTGCAGTGAGTATACAAGAGAAGGATGCATTAGATGACAGAGCATTTTTGGAGAGGCAGTGCCTGATGGCAGTTTGCTTATACAAATATTTGCCAAACACACATATCTATTATAAAGCCAGTGATCATTCAAAGATAAAAAGAGACCATAGTCAGGCACAGACAGAGAGAGAACTTGCTTAACAACTAGGCAACTCCCTTTTCAGAAAGTGCTTCCCTAATGCCTACGGAGCTCAGTTCAGTGATGCTGTTATTGTAATGATAAACAATTACTGTGAATCCACTGAGAATATATATAAAGAAGGCAATTCTATCCCTTGCTAGGGCATTCCTTGTGCGGTGTGCGAGGGTGCACAAACCAGGAAATGATTTCATCATCACATCTTGTTTCAACGTTTTTTGCTCTTTTTTAGAAAACACTGACACTAGTCCCTGATGTCTGGATTGTTTTCACTGTTTCATTGGGCCAGATGAGTTGAATTGATGGCTTCAATGAAGGCCTATATCAACTTTCCTCTCACTTGTTTGGAGTATTTGTGGACCCTACTCTTTTGCGAAGCATCAGCCTGAATGGTCCCTTGTAAAGATAGGTTTGTATTTATAATTTTTTGGAGAATCTGGTTATTGTTGGCTGCGAGCTGCATGAGAATTGGAGTAAGAGAGAAGAATGGAATTTTTGATGGTGGTGTGATATGAACTTGGGACACCGCAGGACAGTGAGGAGAAGCTTAAAATAAGACTCCAGCTGATAACATGTTGATGATTGTTTATTCCACCTGAGTGCTTGTTTTGTGTTTCATGTAGTAGTGTTAACTCTAGCTGTAACACACCCCACCAGCCTTGGATTGCTATGGTATTATTAGAGTGCGGGAGCGCTCTAATGGTTAAGGTGTGTTGCACACTACGTTATAAAGCCCCAACATTCTATTTGTTCTAAAATCAGCATGATCACAGTTAGGGTTGTGAAATTTGTTGTGGAGTATCGCTGGGGTAAACGGTTCATGCTGTGAGAATTCCAGCTGAATCCGTTGGATTCAAGCTGAGATATCGCAGTTTGATAATTGCACTTTCAAGCCTGATTTTTCATTTAGTCAGACCATCTAGATCTGGGCAGGGTAGAGGGGCTGAGTGTTGGTGGGGAGGAGAAATTAGTCTTTTAGAAAATTAAAGGAAACTGCCAGGTGGCGCATTTTGGGGCTTTATTTGTAAATTTGATTAGTAGTTTTAAAGTTACAGGGTTGTGAAAAACCCCATGTTAGCCTATGGAGAGGGGCAGGGCGACTCTGAAGAAGAGCACTGCTCACCACCCCTTCTCCTGTCTTTCCCTTCCCCGAGTGGGGCTCAAGGCAATTGTGCCTGGGGGTTTTGGGGTGCTGGGGAGAGAGGGAAGAGGGGGCAAGGGAGAAAGGGCAGGGGGCTCTTTGGGTGAGGGACAAGGGAGCAAGGACAGGGGGAGCTTTGGGGTGTGGGGAGGCAAGGGAGCGAGGATGGGGGAAAGGGAGCCAGGGCAGGTGGCACTTTTGGTATGAGGGGCAAGGGAGAAAGGGCAGGGGGCGCTTTGGATGTGGGGGAGGCAAGGA
>QEPC01007433.1:1236061-1255572 GCA_003113815.1 Sphenodon punctatus | reverse complement strand
GGGGGCAAGGGAGAAAGGGTGGGGGGGCTTTGGGGGTGGGGGTAAGGGAGCAAGGGTGGGGGTGCTTTGGGGTGAGGGTGCTTTGGGGGTGGGGGTGAGATCAAGGAGGCACTTTGGGTGTAGGGGGACAAGGAAGCGAGGGCAGGGGGCACTTTGGGTTGGGGAGGCATAGGAGGGAGGGCAGGGGGGCAAGGGAGCATGGGCAGGGGACACTTTGGGTGTGGGGGAACAAGAGAGTGAGGGGGCACTTTTGGTGGGGGAGCAAGGGATCGAGGGAAGGGGTGTGTGGTCAGGGGGTGCTTTGGGTGGGTGGGGCATATTAGCAGTAAAGACATTGTACAGTCTCACATATTGTGCTCACTTACAACTTAGACTCCGTGCACCCACACTTCGCCTTCGTCTGGGTGCATATGAGACTGTACAATGCCTTTACTGCTAACATGGCACGGAACTTAAGGCAGGAGCCTTAACATACAATTTCCATGCTTTTTAGTGCACAATTGAATTTGCAAGAGCCTTAACACTTCTTGTAAACCGAAGCTTTTTTGACTATGGAATATTCATTCCTTTATGTTCATCTCAGTCAGAAAGAATAGTACCCCCAAAAGTCTAGAAAACTAAACCTCACTGAAAAGCATCCTTGTTGTTCTAAATACAGGAATAGCTAAAAATTGAATGATGCTTTGTCTTCGAGGGAGTGAATTAAGTGTATATGCGAAGTGCCATATTTTAGATTGTAAGCTTTAGAAAGCAATTTTTAGATTGTAAGCTCTAGGGCAGGGACTGTGTCTATCTTGTTTTTTGTAAAGCGCCAGGTACAGTGCTGGCGCTATATAAATGCTTATAATAATAATATAATAATATTGGCAGTCTTAGGGTCAGATTGAAGTGGCTATAGGGTAGCCACTGAGCAAACTCACACAAACTGTCTCATTTTTAACTTGGAGTCTCCATGATCGTTTTGTCTTTGTCAGCCTCTGTTGTGGTTGCTAGCAAGGGTACAGATTAATTACTGGCAGTTGTTTTTGTAATGAGGGAAGAAACAATAACGATACCCGTCTGTGGCTATGAATCTATCAAGAACATAAGTAGGCAACCAAAAGCTATTAAATGGAAGCAATATTTGACCACCATTGTCCTAAGAAAGCTGTGTTTAATTTGTGATCTGCAGATGTGAGCCATGTTTATATTATTTTTGATGCTTTACATGTGGAACACAAGAAAAATGTCAATTTCCATGAAACTAGGTGTTTCACTGCTTAGTGAGGAAGACTTTCTGCACAAGAGCTTTAGACCAGTTCTGACTTTCAGCATTTGTCTGGCATTTGCTGATTAATTGGTTTTTGACCCAGTACTGGGGAACTCCCTTCCCCCGGAGGTCTGTCAGAACATATTCTGTTCTGAACAGCCTGAACATATTTTGGAAGCGGTGTAAAACCTTTCTTTCTAGCTATGTAACTACCCTATCCCATGTGAGTCAGTTAATCTCCATAACGACGTTTCTCCTTCTAGCCGGCAAAAGACGTGTGTGTGTGTTCACGCCCACTAAGCTTCCAACATACTGAAAGGTAAACTGGAGCATTAGTTCAGCTTGAAAGTACAGAATATTTATTATTCTCCTTTACTGCAAAGTTGCATTAGACCTGTTAGGTCACAGTGCCCCGTGACCTAGTACGATCTTGTTAAACCATGCCTCAGTTATCAATTGTATACTTTTTTCTGCTGTATCGAACTTCTGGTTGCATAGTGTATTATTATCATCCTCATCGACACAGTTATACTTTTACTGTATGTTTTACGGATGGCTTAAACGCCTGTTTTATTCCGTTTTATTTATATGTTCTTTCCTTGTATGTTTTTATATGTTTTTATATGTATTATGTGTGTATTTTTGTCTTGTATGGTTTTTTGTTTATTGTTGGCCATGGCGAAAGTCTGTGCCGAAATAAATTTACTATTACTATTACCTTTCTTTCCGGCAAAGCATTTGGCAGTGGGGATAGGGATTGTGGTGGGTGGGTTTAGGGATGAGGGTGGAGTGTTTGTTTGTTTTTTAAGGGATTTGAATGTATTTTGTTGCTTTAATATTGTAAGCCACCATGAGCCTTAGGGGAAGGGTGGAGTAAAAACTTAAATAAATAAATAAATAAATAAATTCATCAAAAAGATTTAAGCAGTTTTTACTATCAGCATCTGATTTTGTTTTGCCACAGCATGGCCTAGGTTCCCGCCTCCTCCCTCCACCTCCCATTAGCATCGTTAAAATTCAGATCACAAATATAATGTCCCAAGGCAGCAGGAAAACTTTCTAGGTTCATGGGTCACTGAGACAATTATTTAAACACAGACTGCCTGCTTCTTGCAAGACTAAGTAGTTAAGCTATTACACTGTGGAGAACCATGCTGCAACTTGTCATTATTCAAATATTTGATCACGCTTGCAATAGTAAAGTCTTTGCAAGGTGATTATTTTTATTTTATTTTATTAATTTATTTATTAATTTATTTTTTCAATTTGTATCCCGCCCCTCCTGCGAACAGCTCGGGGCGGCTGAAATGGTGGTGCCAATTCAAGAAAAGTTTTCTGCAGACAGTTCATGCCTAACCCATGACATACTCCAGTTCAGGGCCTTGGTTCCTCTCTCCACCCAAGATGGCCCCAGATCCTTCCAGTTTGTGTAACACCGTCTTTTCTGGATTGTTCCCAGGGTTAGATTTAATACCTATAGAGCTTATAAAAGAGAATAAGGAATGGTGGCTGCCATTGTTGGCAAAGCTGTTCACTAGAATTAATATCACAGGCAGCATACCTAGTGGCTGGACACGGGCTGTGGTGATCCCCATTTACAAGAAGGGGCAGAGGGGAGATCCAGCCAACTATAGGATGATTAGTCTGCTTAGTGTAGTAAGCAAAATATATGCTAAGACCTTATTGGCGAGATTATTAGAATGGGCAAATAGCAAGTCGATAATATACCCTGAGCAGGCGGGGTTCCGAAAAGATAGGACAACTTTGGATCACTGCCTGGTGCAGCACCATTTAGTAGAAAAATATAGAGTGGCAAATGGGAAGATGTACGCCGCTTTTTTAGATCTAAAAAGCAGCGTTTGATACAGTTAGTAGACCTATCCTCCGGGCAAAGCTCCAGGCGTTGGGTGTCGAACCGAGATTATTGATACTCATTAGGATTCTGTACGAGGACACTTTTGTGGCGATAAAGGTTAACCAGGAGGGGCATCTTACATCTGATGTCCAGATTGAACAGGGAGTAAAACAGGGGTGCGTGCTTGCGCCTACTCTCTTTAGTCTATTCATCAACGAATTTATCCTGACTACCAGGCAAGGAAAATACTTCCCACCAAAATTAGCATCAAAATGTGCTGGGGCCCTTCTGTTTGCAGATGATCTAGTCCTTTTATCCCAAACTAGGGTTGGGTTATTACGACAGCTTTTGGCATTTGTGGATTATTGTCGGGAAAATCTTTTGATAATAAACAGTGCCAAATCAAATGTGGTAGTATTTGCCCAAAGTAGAAAGGCACACAGATGGGAGGTAGAGCGTTGTCACTTACAACAGGTAAAAGGGGTATAAATATTTGGGGCTACATTTTGAGGCTACAGGGAGATGGGCAGCTCACATGGAAAGAGCTGAAGTCCAAGCCAGAAGTCAATCTGCAGCGATCCTGAGGCTCTTTTCTGGAACAAGGAGGTGAAACCTAAAAATGGCAGCCAAGGTATTCGAGACTAAGGTGAAGCCATCTTACCTTTATGGTGCCCCGGTGTGGGCTCCTCTGTGTGGGAAAAATCTAAACTTAGTGCAGTCAAAAATTTTGAGCTCCATAACAAAGTTCCCAAAGGGAACCCCGGTAGCTGCTGCTCGCCTAGAGATGGGTATACAAGGGTGGAAGGAGGTAGCCTGGGAGCAAGCTGCACTTTTTTTCCTGAAAGCCAGTAGAGCCCCTTGTGATAACCTACTACATGATCTTTTTTCTGACTCCTTTATTAGTCCATGGCGTCGATCTGTTGTCGACTACCTTGCTCAAGCGGGTACATCAGAAGCTTATTTGAAAACTAGGAGGTATGAGGTAGCCAAAAAGGAGGTGATCATGCGATTGAGAGATATAGATAGACAGGAGGATTGCTCCTTGGTGACCAAATCCCGGCATATGATGGGCTATTTATTATGGGCACCCTTGCTGGGATGTGGGGCAAATTACCTGGGATCTAGGGCATCTTTTAGGGGAAAGCACCTATTTCTCGTGGCTAGGGTTAATGCACTGCCCATAAGGGTTTTGAGGGACGGGCTACACAGACTCCGTACCAGGACCGCTTATGTCCTTTCGATTTTATGTTTGTGGAATCCACCCAACATGTTCTGCTTGAATGCCATCTTTACGACTCAATTAGGAGCGAGTTGATGCAGTCTCCGTTGGGGAAATATCAGGGAGCCACACAAATGTTTTTGTTGCAGAAGGCTTTACTAGATATGGATCCTGAGACAAGGCATAGCGTGATGCGGTTTTTAGAACAAGCTATGGATTTGAGGAAGAAATTTCTCAAGTTTAAAGCTTTTGCAGTATGATTTAATAGCTGCAATATTTTATATTGCTATTTTAATTTTATAACCTGTATGGTAGAACCAATGTCACTTCAGGGATTAGCGAGTAACAAAAAGGATATGAGGTAAAATTGTATAGTTAAGTGGGAGACTCTATCACTGAAATGACTGATTTAGATATGTGTGTATTAAATGTGTGGTAACAATTAAGGAGTAGGTCCAAGAATATTAGTAATTGAATTATATTATGATCTATTGGGTATCTCGAGGAGGTTACAAGTGTAGTGTACTATGTGTTTGTATTGTTGCTTTCAATGTTTTGTATGTTGACAATGACCAAGGATCACGTCTGGAATAAATTGAAAAATTGAAATGGATTGTTCCCTCCAATGGTCTTTGCAGTCTTCCCTAGCAGAGCCCTGTAGCCCAACAGGAACCCAACTGAAAGTACTTGGTCTGGTCAGACTGGGCACAATTTTCACCTCACATATTCTGGTAGAGGCTTGAGTGGGTGGGCTGGCTCTCACCCCTTGAGGAGTGCCAGGATGTTAAAGCACTCCACAAGGAAGGAAGGAAGGAAGGAAGGGTGCTGGGGTGAGACCCTTAGATGGAGGAGATGGGAGACTGGATTGATTGACACAGTCATGCTGCAACTTGCCATTATTCAAATGGCCTGACCTGTCTACAAATTGAAAAACTCCTTGCAGCAGGGCTGTGCAGAGGTTCTCAGAGGCCCAGGGGAAAATTTCATGTGCCTTATTCCACTGGCCACTCTGTTCAAACCTACATGCCAATTTCTTTTGACAAAAGACCATTTATTCAATCACAGAATCATAGAGTTTAACCTCAGAGTTCATCTAGTCCAACCCCCTGTTCATTGCAGGAAATCCACAGCTACAGCATCCCTAACAGATGGCCGTCTAGGTTGCATCCCCCAAATTAGGCACTTTTATTACAATACACATATTAATGAAATTAAAATAAAGACCTAGTTTGCTCGAGTCACACAGGCCACAGTTTCTGCTATCATCTCAGCCTTAGCATAGTAGTCATATCGCTACTCAGACTACTGTGATGAAAAATGTTGCTTGTTTGTTTTCAGGCAGGGGCAGTGTGCATTGCAGGGCACCAGGGGCAATGCGCCTCCTGGCCAGATCCCCCTCCACACACTCTTCATACTTTTAAAAAGAAAGAAATACAAAGTAAAAAAAACCTCACCTGAGTCCCAAAGGCACCAAGGGGGGGAGTCGGCAACCTGCTCCAGACTTGCTCCGAGTCCTCCAGTTCAGCAATTAGCTGAGTGCTCAGTGTTGTTGTTGTGCCTCCCTGGACACATGTGCAGGCAGGAGCTGAAGGGGTGGGGGCCAGTGCCTCCTGTTGAGCCTGCTCTAAGAGAACAAAACTTTACAAAAGCGATTTGGGCAACTGGGCGTAGCGCCCATGCTGCCTGAATGGGGAAAAGCACTTTGCTTTTCCCATCAGTGTGGGAAAAGCACTCCTGTGGGCTGCTGTGGAAGACTCTGTCTGGACTGGAGACTCAAACACCCTGGCAGTGTGTGCCTGTACACAGGTGCTGCTGCTGAGGGCTCAGGCTGCCTGCCTGTACCTCACCCCTTAGGGTGGGGTTAAAAGAGAGCTCTCCTGTTAGTACGCTGGTGATCTGCACCATTTTGGTGGAGAGAGGCTGCTGGCTGGCCTGTTTGTGACTTTGTTACCTCACGCTGCTGCAGCATTAGACACATCCCAATTGGTGAGTTAGTTATTTTGCTGGGAAACAGTGAAAAGGGGGCCCGGGAGGATGTTTGGGGGGGGGAGAATGAGGCTTCTGGGGGATGCTTGAGGGGGGGAGAGAATGGGGTTTCTGGGGGACGCTTGCGGGGGAGAGAATGGAGCTTCTGGGAGACTGATGAAAATGCGGCTGGGGTTAAGGGGGCTGCTGGGGAAAATGGGGCTTCAACAGAGCTGTAACAGTGAAGCATGTTTTGGAGGACAAGTGGAATTCCTCGCTGCTGCTTTTGTGGTGTGCTAAGATGTCACATAATATGGTTCAGTGGGTTTAAGATCTGGTTTGCTTTTGCTTGTTCTGTGTTTGTGTTTGTATGTGCACTGCTAGTTTCCCCTGCTCCTCTCCCAAATCCCTCAAGCATGTGTAAAGACTGTAGCCATTTTCTGGTGCCCCCACTGACCATGGCTACGTCTGGTTAAAATTGGTCTCTTTCTTGACTGTTTTTGACATAAACTGTCTGCTTTCTGTTTTACAAGTGGGGGACCTAGGGGCTTGGATGGAAGGGTTTCTAATCTTTGCTGAAAGGTTCCTTGCATTTTAAAATGGCCCTGCCCTTTGCAGTTTGGTGGGATGTTGTGGCAGGCTTTTTCACTAATGGCTAGTCCTTGCATGAATGCTCTGTGTTTAGTGGCAGCAGAAACTACCTTTTACATTGCAACAGAGTTGTGTAGCATGTTTTGGGGGACAAGTGGAAATCCCCACTGCTGTTTTTATGGTGTGCTAAAGACTGCACATAACATTGTTGCCTTAGGATGGTTTGCTTTGCTTGCTCTGTGTTGGCATGATGCATTGCTGCTTTCCTTCTCCCCTCTCAAGCATGAGTAGAGAGGCCATTTTGTAAATTTGTGGGTCTACTGGTCGTGGCTTCTCTTTTCTTAAAATGGTCCCTTCACTGTTTCACTGCTGCTCCCTGCTGGAAAGTAGCTTCTGGCCTCTCTGCTTCTGACTGTGTGATTTTGAGCATCTTGCCTGGGTTTTTTTGTTGAGAAACAGAAATGCATTGTTGATGGGGCTGGTCTGGTGGCAACACAGACCTGTAACTGGCCAAACTCTTTAAAAAGGCCTGTGTGGTTGGACAGGCATTTGGCTGCCAGGGATACGGTGTAGGTACTGGGGATGCTTGTTTGGATGGGGAGTGTTTGGTTGCTATACAGGCCTGCAACTGCTCTTCTTGTGAACAGAGGACAAAGTAGGTAGGAGTATGGCAGAAGAGAAGGCTGCAGAGAACAAAGAGACCTCTTTCCCCTGTCCCCCACTAAACCCATCTCTTCCCCTTACTCTTCTCGTGCACCAAAACCAAACCCTTTCCCTCCTACTTCTCCTCTGTTGTCCTTCTCTTTCCTTTCATTCTCTTCTGAGAAGAGAATGAAAAGGATGACATAAAAATGAAGGATTCGAGGGTTCAGGATAAAGGTAGGCGATAGCAGTGTAATCTATTTTTGTAACCGGCTATGGTTAATTTGGACCCGGTGGGAAAGAGAGAGTGGATGGGACCCCAGTAAGAGGGCTCTCTATCCCCCAGTGGGAGTGCTTTACATAGGATCAAGGAGTTCCGAGGGTTAACTAATGTAATGTCCATCCAATGTTAACCCTGGGAACTCCTTACTGCTGGGTTAAGCTACGCCACTGGCCTACCACTGCCCCTGGCTCCGCCCCGAGGCGCACCAGCCCACTGGTGCAGTAGGTTTAACCCACCCACTGCCCCACCAGCCTCAAAAACCACCAGCTGCCACTGCTTTCTGGCTAGCAAACTCAATGGACACAGGTGTTGCTATCAATATTCTAAGAAAAACAGCTCTGACTTTTTACCTGCCTGAGGAAAGGCCCCACATGCAGGGTTAAAGTTTGGCTTGAACGGGCCCTGGTGCAAAAGATGGAATAGGCCTCCCCTCCCTCAACTCCCCAATAGCAGGGAACACAGCTGCAAGAGGAAGTGTGGGCCTAGGGTCATGGGCCCTTGTGCAGCTTCATTGCCTGTCCCTCCCTACTATAGCTCCGCCCTTGCTTATGTGTCCCAAAAGCTTGTATAGTCTCACAAATAGAAGTTAGTCTGATAAAAGGGATCAGCAAAACTAATTTGTCTGCACCTTGAGAAAACTAGGGCATAATGATTGCTAGGAAACTTAATGTTTGTACTACAGTAATTTATTATTTGTATGTGTGTTTGTATTTCAGTTTTAACACCTAAAGGTCCCAATCAGAGAACCATTATGCTAGGTCAGTCAAAAGGTAGACTGTGACCCACTGGTGGATCACAAGTTAGTCTCCAGTAGGTCACAGTGTGGGGAGGCCCATCCCAAGTCCCTCAGCGATCACCTCTGTGGAGGAGAGCAGGACTGGCATTTCAAAGTGTGTCTCTATAGAGCAGATGGGATAGGAAAGCTCCTCTAGTGTGGTGGGGAAGGCTGTCTCTGAAGAGGACTGTTCCTCTCCACCCCTGAGACCTGTTTCTGGAGTGCCCTAGAGCTGGGAGACAGCCAGAGAAGTCCTAGCTTTGAGCACAAGAGCCAGTAGGAGGGGTCACTTAGATCAAATAGACTGTGTCCACCATAGGTTTGGTCATCCATGTGCTAGGTGCTAATACAGACACAGTACAATACATTTGCGGCTTAAATAGACAAAGGGTGGGAAGAGGAAAGAGAAGAGTCAATTGAACTTGACCTTGAATTGATCAAGGTATTCTGAGTATTAGACCAGTGTCCTCACCACTGGACCACACTGCTTCTCTTAAGAGTTAGAAGAGAGTGTGGGCAAGCAATGGTAATCTAACCTCTAACCTTGTACACTCTTTTGCAAATCAGTAAGCAAATTTATATCTTTCATTTGAACTTTAGGACAGAGTACAACTTCTTTCAAGCCTGCCTCCACCAACAAAGGAAAGGAAAGGCAGAGTTAATGTTGATATGGAAAGAGAAAAATGATGCATTATGAATTGGAATAAGTCTATATATATTCCTGCAGTAGGAAAACCTAACTACAGAGAAGACACCTAGCGATGGTAGTTGTTTGAGTGGATAACTTTTTACAGCCTTGGAGGTGCAAAATCTGTTTTAGCAGAAGTCATGAGTTCACAAAAGCATTGCTTTTTAGCTGCTGTTCTTAGTGTTTCAGTTTCAGTTGTCTTGTATACTACGCATTTACACAAGCAAAAGACCCCTAGGAGATTAAACGTGTCAATAAGTTTAGTCTTGGAAGAAGTCTGTGATGTGCTTTCTGAAGGGAACATGGCTTTTGTCCAAGAAGGTACACTAAAAACATCATTTGGGAACTCCAGCTGCAAGGGATATTTAATCCAAAACCACTATATAACAAGACCTTTGTCTACAGAAGAAGCTGCATTTCCTTTGGCCTACATCATGACTGTACATAAAGAATTTGATACTTTTGAGAGGCTCTTCCGGACTATTTATATGCCCCAAAATGTTTACTGTATCCATGTGGATTGGAAGGCAAGTCCTGAATTTAAGAAAAATGTGGAGAATTTACTGAAGTGTTTCCCCAACGCTTTCCTTGCCTCTAAAATGGAGCTAGTAGTTTATGCTGGAATATCCAGACTTCAAGCTGACTTGAACTGCATGAAGGACCTCCTTGAGTCAGAGATTCAGTGGAAGTACCTTCTTAACACATGCGGGCAGGATTTCCCCTTGAAAACCAACAAAGAAATAATTCAACATCTGAAAGGATTTAAAGGGAAAAATATCACTCCGGGAGGACTACCTCCAGCCCACGTTCTCAGAAGGACCAAATACATCCACAAGGAACAAAACTATCATTTCTTTTCCTTTATTCTGTGGACCTTTTTTCCAAAAACACCAGCCCCACACAATCTGACCATCTACTTTGGTTCTGCCTATATCGCTGTCACAAGGGAATTTACAAAGTTTATCCTTGCAGACCAACGGGCCATTGATTTACTAGAGTGGTCCAGGGACACATACAGTCCCGATGAACATTTCTGGGTGACGCTCAACAGGATACCGGGTATGTACGATGCCTCCTAAATCCTTTTAATTCAACATTTTAATCATTTTCCTTAATAACTGGGTGGGTACAACATTGCCTTTCAAAGTCCCAACCAATATCATTCATGCATTAGAGATGATGAGGCCAGTAAGAATGACCTTTCATTTTGTACACACCCACATTGTAGAGAATTTAATGTTTTTATTCTTATTCTTTATGGCATTTTATTTCATCATATGGAAGTATATTTATTCCCACAATCAAAAAACCTACTGGTTTAAAAAAAGTTTAAGCTATAAGAATTACTGGGAGGGGGGGGCGGGGATCTATTTAAGAATGTTGAGTATAAAAAAATTTAAACACCACAAACCATGGAAATGAACAGATAAGCTTTAATTTTCATCATTCACTTACATATACTAAAATGCATAACCCCTTAACACTTCCCCTTCATATTCATGAATACCATACCATCAAGAACTAAAAACAATTTTAAAAATCTCACATACATAAGTTGCACCAATCAAACATATCATGTGACCTGCTGTGTATCTATCTATTGATGATAGATACACAGCAGGTCACATGATATGATTGATACATGGCAGATACAATATTTTTTTTTCCTTTTTTTAAAAAAGGAACACAGGAAAAACAAACAACTGAGATACAATATATAAAATATTAAAAGTTTAAGACGTGGACTAAGCCTCCATAGGAAAGCATTAACTCATGTTACATATCCTTAGAATGTTTTATTTGTGAATGAATAGACTGTGAGTTAATGGTCTCTTATGGAGGCTTTTAGTCAATGTCTTGAACTGTTAATGTTTTACATGTTTAATTATTTATTATTATTATTATTATTATTATTATACAGTGCCAGCGATATACCCAGCGCTTTACAAAGAATAAGATAGACACGGTCCCTGCCTGACGGCTTACAATCTAAAGACAGGGGAAGGGGAGACAGGGAAGGGGGAACAGAGGGAGAGACAAGGGATGCAACATTCATGAGGATGAGAGAGTTCAGGTACACGTTCTTGGCTTGGTTACAGTACATTGGGAGTTTGCAGATAACAGGTGGGGGATAAACCTGAGTGGGGGTGGTTAGCAGGAGTTAGGAGGTGCAGAGCGGAAGAGGTGGGTTTTGAGGAGGGATTTGAAGGTACAAAGGGTGGGGGCAAGGTGAATGTGGGCAGGGAGGGAGTTCCAGACATGCAGGGCAGCAAGGGAGAAGGGACAAAGGCGGTTGGGGGAGCAGGGGAGGCGTGGGAGGGTGAGGGAGGGGATGGAAGAGAAGCTGAGTGCTCGAGCAGGGTTTCGGAGGGAGATCAGGCCTGAGAGGTAGGAGGGAGCGAGGTTGTGAAGGGCTTTGTAGGTGAAGACAAGGAGCTTGTGCAGAATACGCTCAGGAGGAGGGAGCCAGTGGAGAGAGGAGAGGAGAGGAGAGGCTGTACATGGTCAAAGCAACGGGCTAGGTGGATGATCCTGGCAGCAGAGTTTTGAACAGAGATGAGGGAAGAAAGGTGAAAGCGGGAAAGGCCAGCAAGGAGGAGGTTACAATAGTCAAGGCATGAGATGACTAGGGCATGGATGAGAGTTTTGGCAGAGGAGACAGACAGAAAAGGGTGGATCTTGGCAATGTTGTGGAGGGAGAAGTGGCACGATTTGGCCACGGAGGAGGAGGAGGACGGGAGGGTTTGAGAAGGGAGTCAAAGGTGGAAAAGAGACGGGCAGGGTCCTGGGAGCAGGACTCAATGTGGGAGGCATAGTACTGCTGCCTGGCGAGGGAGATAGCAGAGTTGAGGGATGAGAGGCAGAATTTTAAATGGAGGAAGTCAGCGTGGCAGTGGGATGTACGCCAGAGGTGTTCAGCAGCCCGGGTGCAGGGGCGGAGATGGCGAATGGTGGGGGTGAGCCAAGGCCGAGGGTTACGGGAGTAAGCTGGGCAGAGGGGGGCAAGGGAGTCGAGGGTGGAGGGGAAAGAGGAGCTGAAGGCGGAGATGGCAGAATCGGTGGGGAGGAGGAGAAGACTGAGGAGAGAAGAGGAGAGAGGGAGGAGGCAAAGTGGGGCAGAATGGCCTGCAGATCACGGAAGGGATGGGGAGATGCGAAAGAGGAGGGGGAGCAGTGGGAGAGGTTGAAGGCGGCAAGGAAATGATCAGAGATGGGATGGAATTTGAAGGAGAGATCGGAGACAGAGCAGTTCCTGGAGAACATGAGATCAAGAGAGTGACCATCAGTGTGGGTGGGGGAGCAAGTCCAGAGGTGGAGATTAAAGGAGGAGGCCAAGGAGAGGAAGCGAGCGATGTAAGACTGGGAGGGTGCATCAACATGGATATTGAAGTCGCCAAGGATGAGTGTGGGAATGTCATCAGAAAGGAATAGGGTGAGCCAGGCCTCGATCTCGGAGAGGAGGAGAGGGAGCCAGGGGGTGGGGTAGATAACAGCAACACGGAGGTGGAGAGGGGAGTAGAGGCAGATAGAGTGAGCCTCAAAGGAGGGGAAGGTGAGAGAGGGGGGAGGGGATGAAACTGGCAGGAACAGGCGAGGAGGAGGCCTATACCATCACCCCGGCCTTCGGAGCAGGGCTGGTGGGAGAAGGCGAGACCTCCGTAGGAGAGGGTGGCAGGGGTAATAGAGTCAGTGGGGGAGATCCAGGTTTCAGTGAGGGTGAGAAGGTGAAGGGACCAAGAGAAGGAAAGATCATGGATATAGGGGGCTTTATTAGCAGAGGAGTGACAGTTCCAGAGGGAACAGGAGAATGGGAGTTGATCAGGGGGAAGACGGAATGGGGATAAAATTAGGGGAAGGGGGGCAACAGGATCTGCGGAAGATGGGCACTGGGGCAGAGGGACAGGGGGCAAGAAGTGGGGGGAGAGGAGGAGGAGGTGGAGGGAGATGATAGGCTTAGTGGGAGGCAGGAGGAGAGGGGAAAGAAGTAGCGGAAGGAGCAGGTGAGAGGGTATGGGGAGGGAGGGGAAAAGGGAAAGGAGGGGATGAGAGAGGAGGACAGGCATCTCGGTGGGTTGGTTACAGAGGGGAGATGGGTCTTGTGGTTGTGACGCTCGCTGCCTTCATCGCCTCCGTCCGCAAACGAATCGCCAACGAATTCATGAATACGAAAGGGAAATTTTAAGGGGTTTATGTATTTTAATATATGTAAGTGAATAATGAGAATTAAAGCTTAACTGTTCATTTCCATGGTTTGTGGCATTTAAAAGTTTTTTTATACTCAACATTCTTAAATAGATTTTGTCAGTAATTCTCATAGCTTATGTTTTTTTTAGAACTGATAGGTTTTTTGATTGTGGGAATTTGCCTGTTATGAAAAGTGGAGACTATTTAGAAATGATTAATGATTTGTATGAGTGGAAGGGCATTTTCATACAAGACACTCTCTACCCAGTACCCACTCACCAGTCACCCACTAGACATGTTGCAGGGCACGAGGGTGCCCTGTAACATGTACAGTGGGTGGGTGATGGTAGAGAGTGTCTTGTGTGAAAATGCCCTAGGAGATGTGGTTGCATGTGTTATGGGGGGAAGGGTTCTGGTGTTGGGGTTGTGTGGGGAGGGTCTGGATTTTTTGTGCTGTGTTTGTGTGTATGTTTCTCTCTCTCTCATACATACAAAGACAGGTAGACAAATAAGGTGAAATACATTTTTTAAAATTATAGAACATTTATTTATATGCATCAAAATATACACAAAAGAAAATTTTGAATTTTAAGTCAAGTATGAGAGAGATCTAATGCTTTTGATGGCTTCAGCTTCAAAGTTTTAGAATTTTTTATTCTAAGGATTGAATCTGATGTCGTTTTTCAAATTCTGTGACTATAAATATGAAAAGGTAAAAGAAAATTAAATGTTAAATATGTACTTTATATAAAATTATAGTGTGTGTGTTCGATGGTCACAAGCTATACTACTGCTTATATTGTGACCTGAATGCTGTGAGTTGTCTAATAGACAGACAGCTCAGTGCTTTGAGTTGTCTAACAGATAGTTGAAAATAGATAGGACTGACTGATTATGCGGGTTTGGATCATTGAGTGCTATGAAATAAAGAGGAGTATATTTTAGGATAGTGGTAAAGAGTTAGTAAAAATAATTTACAAATAAAGAGAACTAAATCATAAAGTTGTATAATAAAATTGGTGTAAAATAAATGAACTATACTTAATTGATGTATATGAAGTAACAGTTTTACCTACAAGGTTTGGAGAAGAATGTGTGGTAGAAAGTGTTCTATTTTCAACCCCTCACTCTTACAGCTGCCGCAAGCAGTTTGGGGACTGGGAGCAAGCATGCTGGCTAGGCTACTTTCCTATCCCCAGCCAGCATTTGAATGTGATATCCTCCCTGCCTTCCCCCGACCCTCTATCAGTCACGAAGACCAGCTGCACCCCATATTGCAAACAAGATTGCTGTCCAGATCCCTCCCTCCCCATCCTTGCCTTGGAAGACAGCCTCTCCCTCTTCATGAGGAGAATTGCAATGTGGAAATCACTCTTATGCTGTAACTTTGTTCACATAGTGCATTTACTTCAACTATTCCAAAGTCTCAGAGATGTGTATAGATAGGTGACTGGAGCATGGGAGAGGCCTTTTTAAATGTGACAGGGCACTGTTCAAGGGCAGAAACATTCTCTGTTGTTAGTGGAACTAAGGGAGCGTCCCAGTTCTCTCCCATCTTCCTCCTCAAGGGTCAGCAGTAATTCATGCAAAGATTGATCCCTGTCCCCTCCCCACCAGAGGAATCGGGTGCCTTGATATCTTTAGAGCTGTTATGAGGACAAGACAATGCCAGGAGATTTAGGGGAAGAGTGGTTTAAGCCAAAACACTTTAGAGCAAGAAAGAAAATTTGTATAATGAGGAGGTAATTGCATATAAGGAGAGGAGGGGGTAAACCGTATTTCTCTAGTCAAGGAAGTTTATTTAATTTTATATTTTTATTTAAATTTTTACCCCGCCCTTACCACATGACTCAGGAAAGGCACTAGTAGCCAAGCTGCAAGTGCAAGAAAAATGGAAGGATTGTGGTTGGGGGGAGGGTGTTGAATGGTAGGGGTTGGGGGAACAAGGAGAGTAGCCCCCTTGTAGCCCCTGCTCACCCCGGTAGTCCCCTGCAGTCTTGACCTACCACTTGCAGCCCCCCCACAACTCCTACTCACACCTCCACAACATTTAGGAACAGTTTCCCAGCCATGTGGCAGCATTCACAGCCATACAGTCTTCGGAGCTGAACTCAGGCTTGGGGAGGCAGCCAGGCTTTATATTAGGGATGAATCCCATCACCAGATTCCCAAGAGGTGTCCGTAGCCCATCTGTGGGACACAGGACTCGCCTAGTTTTCTGTTTGTGTTTCAGCAGTGGTGTGTATGTATGTTCCTTGAAGTTGTGTTCCCGCTCATCTCCTAAAGCTCTCCCATAGCTCCTACTCACCCCCTCCTTGCGCCATCCCTGCATCCCTTCCTAATACTACCTCCCTAGAGGAGCACAATATTCAGGAACAGCCTCCAGCTGGATCGCTCTGCTGATAGATCTCGGCAAGAGGTTGCTAGCACCAGGCTAGAAATCTAGTCTCTTCCCCCCCACTCCGCCCATAGCCAGCTCTGCTCCTGCTGCCACCAGCAGCCCCCTCCCCTGCATCCCCCGCTCACTCTCTGCAACCCTATTTCCCTCTTCTCCAACAGTTCCCCCTCCTGTCCATAGGCTTCCTATGTGCTCTCTCTTGGCTGCCTGCTCTGCTATTGGAACCTGGAAAAAATCCCTCCTGCCCATCAGCAGCCAGCTCCACTCCACCAATGTCTGGAATTTCTAGACTTACAAATACAATCAATCATTAACTAGCACTCAAATGGCTGCCCTGGCTACATATATGCCAATTTATAAGCCTCAACTCAAAATGCAGCCAAAAATATTTATCTGCAAAAAAAGCTTTAGTATGGGTGCATTTTGAGGTGTCACAAATAACATTAAAACCATTATAACTTTAATAGTACTTTATTGATCACCACAAAAGTTTGCAGAAATCACATGACCCCTGGATATAACACACCCTGAAATTTTAAGAAGAAATCAAAACCCCTTTTTTATAAAAGAGATAATAGATTTGACGGTCACCATTTAGAATGGAGTGGACTCGTAGCTTAACTATACAGCATCTACCGTAGCTGCATAATACTACACCATTAACATCTTTTGAATTGCAGTCTGACAATCCTTACTCGAGCAAGATTCCTGCTGTGTCATCAATAGAAATTTAGCCTGAAGAGAGACTGTAGAATAAAGCACCCTATTTATTTTATTTATTTTACAAATTTCTACCCCGCCCCTCCTGCAACGCAGCTCGGGGCGGCTTCCATCATTAAAACCATAAAATACAATAAAAACAATCCAAAACAGTCAAAAAAATACTTTAAATATTAAATATTAAATATAAATATAACTATAAACAGGGCTAGACCAAAACCAAACACAAATGGGTAGGGGACTAAACACCTCCCTCCTCACCCTTCCTCCCAAAGGCCTGGGCAAACAGCCAGGTCTTACAGTTCCGCCGAAATGTTAAAAGGCTTGGGGCCAGGCGAGCTTCCTCCGGAAGGGAGTTCCACAGCCGCGGTCCCACCACCGAGAATGCCCTCTCCATCGTGGCCCCCCGTTTAACACGGGGGACCTCCAGGAGGGCACCCCCGGCAGACCGCAGGAGCCGCTCTGGGGCGCGAAAGGCGAGGCGGTCCCTAAGGTATGAGGGGCCGAGACTGTGTAGGGCTTTATAGATCATCACCAGGACCTTGAACTTAGCCCGGCACACTATCGGCAGCCAGTGCAGAGCTCGGAGCACCGGTGTAATGTGCTCCCTGCGACCCGTCCCCGTAAGAAGACGAGCCGCCGCATTCTGCACCAGCTGCAGCCTCCGGGCCAAGAACAAGGGAAGCCCCACATAGAGCGCGTTGCAGTAGTCGAGCCTCGAGGTGACAAAGGCATGGATGAGGGAGGCCAGGTCCGGGCCAGAGACATACGGACGCAGCCTACGCACAAGATAAAGCTGGCCTATCAAGACACTGGGTGTTTTTAGACAGATGGCAGCTCCGGTTCTGCCCGTGCTAGCCCACTTCATCCCCAGGTTGGCTAGTCCATTTAAGAGCACCCCACCAGATGTGAAAGCGGAGCAGGGGCAGCGTTGCCAGCAGCACTCTGCAATATTCCAAAGCACTAGCGGCAGAGTGAGCCAGCCAAACCCAGCACACCGACCAAAGGTGGAGCTGCTATCCGTCTGATGGGAAGACCCATGCTGCAGCTCCACTTCCAGCTGGCTGTTGCCCCAGACAACACCATAGAGTTGCGGCCACCAGCCTAGAGCATCAGGCTATTACCTGCAATTCTATGGTGTGTGTGTGTGTGTGTGGTGGGGGTGCCATATGGGCAGACAGCAGGGCCAGGGAACCTACCTGGTCTGCCTAAAGCAGACTCAGGTGGGGCTAAAAGCCCGCGGGCGTGGGAGTCCACCCCCAGAGTAGATCTGCAGCTGTCTTAAAAACAACCAGTGAGTCCTGCCCTCGCTGAAATTAATGGCTTAGATCTGGATGTCTTTAATAGATGGAAGATTGTACCAGTACTTTTATTCAGGTTGATAAGTTTGCCTGGTTATGATGAAGATTTGAGTGCTCTGAACGCTGCCTTTTACACAGTGCGGTAAGTTAACAAGTTCTAGCTCTTCATTTAAATAAGACATTCCCAAATTGTGTGGGCATTTCAGTTTATATATGAAACATGCTTCTGGAGCCATCTTTTTGGAAATGGGGAATGTTAGAAACCTTAAAAATTAATGAAGATTTTGGTTGTGAAATGACGTTCTTCTTAAGTTAATATAGATACAATTAATATTTTTTATATCTAACAGAGCTTTTGAATTAATGAATTCCATTAAAATTACAGCTGAAACAAAATCTTCATCAAATCTTGTATTTAACTATTTTTTAATGCTTTGAACTGGATCCAAAGAAGCGCATATAAATTGCTTTTCATACTTGCTTCATTCTGATACTTACTTCAGGCCCGAGGTTGTTTTTTTCCTCATTTACTTTTGTCATTTTGGTTTTGAAAAAATTGGAATATTGAAACTAAATATATGAATATATGAATGGGGAGGAATGGGATTGATTTTATATGTATTTTAATTGGGAATATTGTTAGCTACTTCGAGCTGCTTCTGGAATAGGGTGGGGCATAAATATAAAAGACTAAACTAATATTATTTAGGGTGTGGCTACTTGGATGGTCATCTGAAAATGCAAATATTCACAAATACAAAAACACCTATTTATTTCAGGTCTAATTCAAGTATTTATGCCCTTTGACAAATCCTCACATTTGGGTTCACACCCTTTGCAGACTTCAAATTTGGATTCAAGTGTGAGTTTTGCCGCCACCATTTAACTCGGCCTTTGTCTTTGGTTAGCTCGATCCTGATCAAATGACCAAATAGTGAATGGCCAACTAATAGCTTTGTATGCAAGTTTCACAAATGTGCATGCAGGCTTTAATTCTAATGCACTGAAGCTTTGAACTCAAACTTTGGGTATTTTCAGACGTTACGAGATCACGCTCAACCACAGTGAACCACGCTCAATCCCACGGCGGGGCCAAAGCGCCCGGAATGTCTTTTCGGCGCGCGCCAGATGTTCATCACGCTCAATACCCACATGGGGTCAATTTCAACCATGCTTTCCGGGCTAGCGGGGGGAATATCCCAGGAAGCGTGGTCAATCAGATCCCCACTGGGAACCAACAAAAAGTAACGTCTGAACGCCAATCCCCGGGCAGAACCAAAGGAAACGAGCCCCAGCCATGGACAAAGCATGCAGCATCGCTGCCAGGCAACCAGCAACAACACAGACACCGGAGGGAGATTTAAAGGGAACTCAGCCGCAGGCAAGCGTGGTGAGATGGAGCGAGGAGGGAGGAGGAGGAAGAAGAGAGCGGCGGGCGACAGAGCGATGGTGGAGGAGGAGGAGGAGGAGGAGGTGGCAGGGGCAGCGGTGGAAGTGGAGGGAGCACAGGCAGGGGAGGAGGGGGACACGGGGGTCATGCTGACCCTGCAGCTGGTCCGGGAACAACACCCCCAGCAGCAGGCGCCATGCGACGCCCCGGGGACAGCAGCCGCAACGGGGCCGGAGGGAGCACCCAGGAA
>QEPC01007433.1:1215258-1227101 GCA_003113815.1 Sphenodon punctatus | reverse complement strand
GAGACTGGGGAATGGGTGTGTGTGCACCCACCCTCCCCCCCATTCTGCAGTCTCGCACACCCTCCCCCCCTTCCATCCCAGGCCCCCAGCCTGTGGAGACACTGGGGAAGGGGGGGTGAGTGGCAGGGGGACTTGGGGAGTAGAGACTGGGGGCCTGGGGTGCTTTACAAGGATGGGTCCCTGTGTTTTGGGTTTATAAATTATTTATTTTAGGCTTGATGTGCATGTAGACTGTGTTTTCTTCCATCCGATGTTAACCCTGGGAACTTCTTGTTGCTGGGTTATGCCAATGTTTTGGGTGTTATGCCAGTGTTTTGGGTGTTTCCCACTGTTTTGGGTTTATAATTTATTTATTTTTAAGCTTGATGTGCATGTAGACTGTGTTTTCTTCCATCCGATGTTAACCCTGGGAACTCCTTGCTGCTGAGTTTTGCCAGTGCTTCCCTGTGTTTTGGGTTTATAAATTATTTATTTTAAGCTTGATGTGAATGTAGACTGTGTTTTCTTCCATCTGATGCTAACCCTGGGAACTCCTTGCTGCTGGGTTACTGTCACCCATGTCACTGTCGTATCATCCCCCTGGCTCTGCCTACTGTTCCCCTGGCTCCGCCCCTAGGCCCAGCCCGGCCTTACTGCCCCAGTGCCCCTCCAACATCAAAACCCACCAGCCACCCCTGGATTTGAAGGTACGAAGGGAGGGGGCGAGGCGGATGTGGGCAGGGAGGGAATTCCAGGCATGGGGGGCAGCTAGAGAGAACGGACAAAGGCAGTTAGGGGAGGTGTGGCAGGACAAGAGAGGGAACAGAGGAGGAGTGGAATTCACGGACTGGAGTACAGAGGGAAAGAGCTTTATAGGTGAAGAATAGGAGCTTGCACAGGATTCGTTCAGGAAGGGGGAGCCAGTGAAGAGAGGAGACGAGGGGCTGCACCTGGTCAAAGCAACGGGCAAGGTGGATGACCCTGGCAGCAGAGTTTTGGATAGAGATAAGGGGAGAAAGGGGAGAGCGGGGGAGGTCAGTGAGAAGGAGTTTACAGTAATTGAGACAAGAGATGACCAGAGCATGAACAAGGGTTTTCACAAAGGATACAGAGAGAAAAGGGCGAATTTAGCAATGTTATGGAGGGAGAAGTGACAGGATTTGGCAACAGAGTCAATGTAGGGTTTAAAAGAAAGGGGTGAGTCAAAGATGAAGCCTAAGCTATGGACTTGGGGACGGAAAGGATGGTGATCCCATCATTAAGGATCAACAGAGAGGAGGGAGAGGAAGGATGGAGGGGGAGAAAAGAAGTTTAGTTTTAACCATGTTGAGTTTGAGTTGACGTTGACACATCCAGGTAGAGATATCAAAGAGACAGCTGGTGAGGCGAGCTTGAACAGATGGGGAGAGAGAGAGGGAGTAGAAAGATAGAGTTGAGTGTCATCAACGTAGAGGTGATATTGGAAGTCATGGGAGGCAATGAGTTTGCCTAGGGACAGGGTGTAGATAGAGAAGAGGAGAGGGCCAAGGACAGAATTTTGGGGAACACCAACCAAGAGGGGAAAGGAGGAGGAGGAGGTGGTGGAGTTGGGAAGAGACACATTGATGGAGCGGTCAGGATGGAGAACCAGTCGAGGACGGAGCCATGGAAGCCAGGGAGTGAAGTGAGTTCAGCAAGAGTGAGTGGTCAACAGTATCAAAGGCAGCAGAGAGGTCAAGGAGGACAAGAATGGAGTAGAAGCGCTTAGATTTAGTCACAAAAAGATCATTGATATTGTAAATACTTACAATATCAGTCCTACTTATACCTAAAACCAAAGTAATGGTTGGAGATCATAAACCGTATATATATTTATCAAACATGCATAGCAGGACAAGTCTCCTCTAGAGATGAAATTGATTTGTTACCTGCGGGTAATACCCAAAGCTTTGGGTATTGACTGGATGACTGAGTGCTGATTGGGTACCCAATTACCTGAAAAAAATTGGGAATTATGGATACTAATTTACCATATAGGTAAATCAGTACAGCACAAGCGTGATCTGGAGCAGGGAGGATGCTGTCGTGAGGGAGCCTGCCAAAGCCCCCATAGCAGCAGTGGTACTTATCCACTACACCACAAGAGACAGTGCAGTGTAGTGGATAAGGTGATGGACTTGGCCCTGGAAAGCCAGGGTTTGAATCCTGCCCCTAGCCATGAATTCACTGGGTGGCCTTGAGAAAGTCTCAGCCTCAATTCCCCATCTGTAAAATGGGAGTGTGTGTGTGTGTCTGTCTCTCCCTCCCGGTGTTCTCCTCACCCTTGTCTGTTTTAGATTATAAGTCCACTAGGCAGGGACCTGTCTCTAAACAATCTGTGACTGCAAAGCGCTACGTACACCTAGTAACGCTATAAAAATGAATAGTAGCTGTACAGGAAAAATGGGATGGAAACTAAAAAAAAATGGGATGGAAACCCTGCCGCCCCCCAAAAACCCAGTACCAACAGTTGAAATTCCTGGACTGGAAGTTGGAAAATTGGGATATTGGGTAACCTGTTGGGCACTAATTAGTTAATACCTGGTGGTGGCGGGTCGGGCCATGTGCTGGAAATTTGATGGGTTTATCAATTTTTGCAGGTACTCGTTTCAGTGCTAGTCTCCTCCCTTCCCCAACTTTCTATCTAGTTAGGCCCCAGTTCTGAAAACACTTATTTCAATGGGATTACAAGCCTGTAACCAGTAGGGGTAGGACACCGGAGGGAGTTCGGTTTCATTTATTTTCCATTTTGGTTTAATTATGGATTCATATTTACAGTTCCATGAAATCCATGAAAAATAAAAAATAAACATTAAAAAAACCTGTGCATGAACAAAATGGCCACCAGACCATTCTGTGCATGTGTGCCCTTTTCCAAAATGGCACCAAAAGTGTTGCTGCCATGTGCGAAGTCTTGGTGCGGGGCCTAATTTGCATAATTAGGCACTACCTAATTATGCAAATGTATACATTTACATAAAACTTACTCCCTCTGGACAGGAAGGATTCCCATTCTCCACCTCTCCGAGCAACCATGGAGAAGCATGGCCTCCTAATGCTTCCCCCCCCCCCCAGCCGAGTGTCTACCACCACTCCCCAGGAGTGGTTCCACTGCAGGGGCAGCCAAGCGGGCAGTGACACAGGCACAGAGAGACTGACTGCGTCCACTGCCTTACTGGAGGAGGGGCCAGGGGGTGAGCTTAGCCAGTCTGGCCTCCAGGGCCTGTTGCTTCTTGCTGCCAGTGCCGCCTGTGCCTTGTGCACGCATGTGGTGTGACCAGTCCAGAGGTGCTGCTATCACACACACAAGACACCCAAAATGCAGCTAGCTTATTAAGCGCATTATGCCATGAAAAGAGACATATAACCAGTTCAGTTGTGCCCCCATAATCAGTTCATGCTGCCCCCACCCCATAACCAGTTCATTTCTGCCCCCGCCCCCATATAATCTATTCACGCTGCCCCCACCCATAACCATTTAATTTGTGCCCACGGGGCAGCGTGAATTGATTATATGGGGGTGCAAATGAACTGGTTATGGGGTGCGGGTTTAAAGACAGTATTCCTGTTAGCAATAACTTCATTAAGAAGAGTTAGTGAAATAGCAGCCATAATAATCTCAGAACCATATTTGCAGATTTATTTTCCAAGACAGAATAGATATTGCTTTACATCCTAAATTCCTACCTAAGATAGTATAAGTAAGACAGTTGTGAGAATGTGGCCCTTTTTACACGGGTCTCTCCTCCCAGCCATAAACACGCAGATTTCTGTGTGTTCATGGGTGGGGGAACCCCATGTGAATGACGTGGTGCACGCGCCCATGGTGAGTGGGGGTGCGTGCGCGCTCGCCTAACACGCATCCCCACTCACCCCCCCACTCATCCCCACGCACGGAGCAACCGGGGGAAATGGTGGTTACTATGTGGGTGTGGATGAGTGGTGGGTGAGTGGGGATGTGTGTGCAGCTGTGTGCATGCCCCATCCATGCACTGGCGCGCCCACGGACTCCCCACCCGGCGGAGCCATGTAAAAATATCATGTGAGGAGCCACTCGAAGAAGAACAGAAGGTTGCTACCTTGCAAACAAGGTTCTTTGAGATGGCTCCGAACATTCTCACAACACCCACCCTTCCAGCCCCGCATGGAATTCTTTTCTTATATTTCTAGAAAGGGTTGAAAGGAACTGTCATTCAGAGGGGGAGGGTTCTTTTTATACCAGAGGAGCTCAAGACCATCATGTGGTCTATTATTTGAACAGGGTGAGCGCGCACAACCCAGTTGTGAGAATGTTGGGAGCCATCTCGAAGAACCTTCTTTACAAGGTAGCAACCTTCTGATCAGCACGTGGGGAGGAGCTGTTTGTAAACAGCCTTATCTCTCAGATCCAGTGTCCCCGCTGCCGCACTACTAGAAGGCAGAGGCTGGTGAGGGATGGGGTCTGGAGCCAGGGAGGGGAGGAAGAATCACTTTCTGGGGGAGAAGCTGGCTGTAGCCTGCTGCCCAGGCAGGCAAGTGCGGGGCCCCAGCTGGTGGCGGGGCCATGTGCGGCCGCACATGTGGCACATGCCTGGGGCTGGCCCTGGCTTGATTCAGTTGATGGAAGTACTGCTGCTGCTGTGGGGGCTCTGGCAGCCTCCAGCACCATAGCATCCTCCCTGCTCCAGATCACACATGCACAAAATTGCCACCACCCTTAACCAAAATGGCTGCTCCCCTTAACCAAAATGGTGGTTGCCAAAATGACATTGCCACCAGTTTGGTTAAGGGCAGTGGCAAATTTGCACATGCGAAAAATTGCCACGGTGGCCATTTTGTAGATGCACAATCTGGAGCAGGGAGAATACCGTTACGCGGACGCCTGCTGGAGACCCCAGGCAGTGCTTCAATCAAGCTCTCAGAGGTTAGTAAGTACCACTCCAGGGCTCCAGAGGATGGAGGTGGGGGGAAATATGGATCTGAAACTCTGGACCCATAATTGGCTGGGGGTAATTATGGGTTGCTTCAGATTAACCTGTAATGGCCGGTTTTGGCCAGTTCTAATATATCTATTGTACATCTATTATTTATTGGGGTGCCACAGCCTCTGTGCGTGTCCAGGTCCTCCAGAACCATAGAGTCCCAGGAGCAGTGGCTAGAGCAGTCTGGGGAGTGATCATGTCTCAGTGGTCAGGAAGGGGGGTGGAGCATGGCACTGGCCCATTTGCTGGGGTGCTGCACTCAACCCAAGGAGTGGCGGCTGAATGGAAGCTCCACAGAGTGACCCCATGCTCCAGCCAGCTCCAGTCCTGTCTTTTTTCACCCAAAGGTTTTTTTTCCTCCTATAAGCTCTTTTATATTAATGCAGAGGCCAATTCAGTTTTATTAAGGATATCCGCATCAGCCATAATCCATAAATACTTTCCTTGCCGTCACATAAAAAGAATCAAGCAGGTGAATAATATTAACATCGATTTGTGCCTCAGCCAATAATCGAAATACAAGATAAAAAGGACCCAAAGATCAAGAAGGTTTAAATATTTGGATGTTACAAAACAAATTCTATTTAACAGATAGCACGCACACACACACACACACCTCGTACACTTATTCAGAACAAGTTCCCACAGTTAAATGGTAATAGTTGCTCTTTTTCCAATGCTGACCTCCTTAGCTTCATAGCTATATTATAAAATCTTGCTACCGCTTCAGTAATTATAGGGTCAGAATCCCTCAGGAAAGACACCAATAAATCAAACTGGGAAGACGCTTTAAAATCTGTAATGCTATATGTCAGAAATTTAATATAAAATTCATTATACAACTGAAAAGAAAAAGAAAACATGACCTAGGGATCCCATCACCTGTTGGGAGCAGCACTTGCAAAGTCTAAATTCATAGGGAATCTGCAAACATCTACTCTCTAGGACTGCTGACGGAAGAATACTAAATCTGGCCAGCGTGAATGCCACTCTATTTGACCCAAATAGACAAAGATGATAAATAAGCAGCTCATTTTGGAGTAATGAGTAAAGATCTATAAACAAGGGAGATTCTTTCAGTATTTATCGCCTCTATTGGAGATTGCTTTTCCTGGTCACAGAGTCTCAATTTAATTAGATTGAAAGCGTTAACATAAGTCGAGGAGGATATATACTCCCTCAAAAAACCTAGGTGTGAAACTATAAGCATTACGTCCTTTTCCCAGGGGCCTGAGTCAATCAAACGAAAAGCAGAGAGAACCCAGGAGTCCTGATCACAAAAGAGTAGTCACAACCAATACTGCAAGATGTACAACTTGACTAAAGAGGCCAAAGAGGAGAATCCAAGTTCAGATCTCAGAGTAATTGGGGTACTTCTGGGGACATGGAGGATTGATCTTAGAAGCCTATTTTGTACCTGTTCCAATTCTTCATAAAGATATGGACCCCAGATCGACACGCTGTACAATAGTTGGGGAGGGGCTTTAGCCTTAAATACCTTAATGGCAGGAAGCAGCATTTCTCCCCCTTTAGAAAAATAGAAACCCAGTATGCTCTTACAAACAGCGTCTGTCATAGCACTGGCTGTCCTCAAATGTACATGCCATGGCATTGTTTGGGTAAAAATCACTCCTAAGTATTTATAAGACATCACTTTTTTGATATCTGCAAATTCATACGCCATGTGCACTTCAAGCGAGATCTCTCCACTACCAACACTTTAGGTTTAGTAAAATTTTATTTCCAAAAGTTCAGAAGTACAAAATTGCCCAAATCTGTCCATCAGGCGCCTCAAGCCGATAGAGGTGCTAGAAACTAGAACCGTGTCATCAGCATACAACAGACTAGACACCAGAGCGCACCTAGATTAACTGGGTGGAATGATGGGTTCCTCAACTGGTCAATGGAACCGTTACTATATAACGTTAAAAAGGAATGGAGCAAGAAGACAGCCCTGTCTAACTAGGGACTGAAGAGAATGAAGTACTCTGGGGTCCTAACTGGACTTGGAGGGAGGTCTTCTGATGAAGAGCCACTATTAAATATAAAAGTCTGTGATCAATATTAGTTGCAGACATTCCATACCAAAGGTGTTCCCTGCTTATGGAGTCAAACATCACTTTTAAGTCAATAAAGCCAAATATATAACCACTGACCCCGGCCTTGATCTTACATATTTCAAAATTAGCTGATTTAAAATAAACACATGGTGAAAGGTCGACATGCCTTTATGAAAACCTGCCTGTTCTCTCCCAAGAATAGCCTCATCCTCTACTCATTCTTGCAACCTTAATAACCAGTATTTGGAGTAAAGTTTGCCTATTAGAGAGAGTAAACTTGTTGATCTGTAATTAGCCGGAACATTTACCTTCCCTTTTTTGAAGATAGGCACAACAATGCTTTTAGGCCAGTCAGGTGGAATCTCTCCAGTTTCATTTATTACAGTAAATCATTTGGCAAGGACTGCTCCCTGCCATGAGACGTTAGTTTTCATGACTTCAGGGTCGATGTAATCTATGCCGGGAGCTTTACCAGTTTTTAATTGAAGAATCAGACATTCAACTTCTTCTGGTGAGACTGGTGCCCGCGATGTACATTTCTTGAGGGGGGTTAACTGTAACTCAGGGATTGACATTGGTAATAAAGTACAAAGCTTCTGGAAATGAGATTCCCAATCTTTTGCTGGGATACAGGCCCCCCCAAAGGGGCATTTCATAGATCTAGATTGATTTATTGATTTCCAAAATCTGGCAGAGTCCTTATCCCGGGCTGCAAAACTGAGTGCCTTCCAGGCCTCTATACAGTAAGCCACTTTCTTAGTCCTCAGGAGAGATTTATACTCTCTTCTGGCATTCACTCGCATAATCCTGAAGGACAAATTTATTAGTGCTCCCTTTTAAAAGCCAAGCCTGCCTTTTAAGACCTTTTTTGGCTGCTTTACATTCTGCATCAAACCAATCAGCCTTTCCTCTACCTGGCTGAGTCTTAGAATTAAAGGAGGTTGTCAGATAGGGACAAAGACCTTCAACAATCTGAGTATAACAGTGAATTGCTGGTTTATTCCTACTAAGGCCGTTTTTAGATGTGCGCGGTGGCACCCGCGCTTGTTTTTCAAAATACATGCCGAATACACGCATGCGCGGGCGATGCGCATCCATTTTCCGGCCGCGAACTGACCAGGTCGGTGATCGAGGCCAGTCATACGCGGCCGGAAATGGATGCACATCGCCCGCGCATGCGCTATTCAGCAGCGGCGTCACTTGTAAATCGGGTTGCCGGGTCTTTTGAAAAACAAGCGTGGGCGCTGCCACGCATGTCTAAAAATGAGCTAAGTAGGGCCCCTCTCTAAGTGAATTAAAGGGGTCAGAAGCTAGGAGAAGTTAGAAAAACTCCAAGCTGTGGAGACCATTTGGCCTGTCGCACTGTAACCTCATTATTAGAGATAGGTACAGGAGAAGGCTCACTCATTTGTCCAGAGATTGAAGGTATATTCAGTTCTAAAACTAAGGGCTGGTGATCAGATGCAAGAGCAGAAGGTATAAAGAAGTCATGAACCATGGGGATAATTGATTCTGACACCAGAATATAATCTGTAATGCTCATTCCTGAAGAGGCAATAAATGTAAATTCCCCATAGGGATCTCCTAGGGTATTTCCATTCAAAATGATCAAACCAATATTGTCAATTAACCTCCACAATTAATGACCAGCACTATTAGAGCCCTTATCCTTAGAAGCTCGAAAAGGCCCCAAATATAGAGGAAGATAACCATCAGAGTTCGGTACTAAAGCTTCACTGAATTCCTCTCCTAGGCAGGCATCGAAATCCCCAGCTAGTACTATACCAGCAGAAGGGTAGTCCCCATGGAGTTTAAAAATTAGATCTTCCAGATCTTTGAGCCACAAAAAGGGGAGCCACTAGGACGTATATAGATATTAAATAATATAACAAGAAAGACATTGGGTAGGGATATTAGCGAGGGCACTAGAGAGGCTGAACAAGTTCCCAAAAATTGTACGGAAGCCTTCAGGACAGAGGAGTCAGGAGGGCCAATCCTCCATTAGGTCTCCCACGTCCAGCCACAGGGATGGCAGCGATTGTGTAAGTAGGAAAATTTGTCAGAGTCATATAAGACTTTAGCCAGGTTTCTTGAAGTACAACTAGATTGGGACAAAAAATAAAACTGGCAAAATCTGGATCTGACAATTTGGAATTTCATCCTGCAATATTCCAGGACAAAATAGATCATTTTGAAACACTCTGTGTCGAGAGTCACTGGGAAATAACAAAGAGTTGAATTGAAAGTTTAGGGTCATAGGCAACTTCACTGATCTTGAAGTTAGCATAATTAGTTACTATCATGTCACACTTCGAGGATTTTCAGCCTGGCCACTAGTCAGCAAGGAACCCTCTTGACCATTCTGTTCAAGAGGTTTGGGCTGCCCCAAGGCTCCTGGTACCACCACCCCTGAATGTTACAAGGGAAATGGATTCCTGCTGGCTTAACAAAGGAAGGGACTCCCTCAAAGAACCCTTAGGCACAGTGTGCAGGTAGCAAAGCGACTTTGCTCCTGTGCACTGTCAGGGTCCACGCAGATGATTGACTTTCCTCAGTTTATCCTGGACGTTCTTTAATCTAAACATTATTATTATCGTTTTCTCAGTTTCTGATAATTTGCCATACACAGACAGCCAACTTGGATCCTCCCTTAAAATATCATCTATACCTGAAATCGGATTAGAAAGTGACCGCCCCTGAGCAGGAGCGATCGTTGCGCCCCCACAGAACTCAGGGAATTCACAGATAATTTGCAGGGCCAACTAAAGGGGGAGAATTTTGTAACAGGGGAGAACTAGTGTCCCTGGGAAAACTTTGATGCTGAGTCCTAGGAACGGGGTTCGGATGTTCAGCCGTTCTGCCCAAAAACCTAGTTCGGGTTCGGGGATTCGGTCCCACGGAGTTTGGTCCCACCAAACGTTCGGTGGAGTTCGGACCCGCCGGGAGGTTTGGAGTGCTCCAGGGACCCCCAGGGGTGCCCGTGGTGGCATAGGCCGTCGGAGACCCAGCAGCAGCAGCAGAGACCGGGAAGGCTTGGCGCTTGGCACCCTGGGTTGCCCGGGCAGGCAGACTCGGTGCTTGGCCCCTGGGGCTGCCCGTGGCACCAGGACTGGCTGTCTGAGACCCAGCAGCAGCTGAGGCCGGGAAGGCTTAGGGCTCGGTGGCTGGCATGGCACCCCTACTTGACTGGGCATGGCAGGCTGGCAGGCCTCCAATTCTGCTCACTCTATGCTGTCTGGGTTCTCCATTTCTAGTTGCCATCACGGCAGATGGTGGTTGGCTGGCTGGCTGGCCACGTGAATCACCACCGGGCAAGGCTACTTGACCAATTTTCAGAAGAGTTGGTTGAGATCTGGTGAGTAGGAAGCCAGCCTGCAATGCCCGGCCCTGTATGGGTGTCATGCCAGCCAATAAGCCCTGGCCGGGCCTCTTCCCTGCCTGGAATGTAGGCCCCAGAACCCTGACAGTGGGTCCTGGGGCTGGAGTGGCTGCCTATTTCTTGATGCCGTAGAATGACAACTCTCTGTGAGCGGAATGACGGCCCCAGAACCCTGATGGTGGGTCCTTGGACTGGAGTGGCAACTTCTGGATGACGTGGATGGACAGCCCTCCCTGCCTGTAACGTAGGCCCCAGAACCCTGATGGTGGGGGCCTGTGGCTGGAGTGGCTGCTTCTTGATGCTGGGTATAACACCTAAATCTATCTAATCTAATCTAAATAAATGAAACTGTGGAGGTAAATGTGTGGAAATGGGTGAAATAGGAGGAGGATGGCAATGGATTGGGAGGAACATAAACTGCGGGGAGAGGGAGAGTTCTGAAAATGCCTGCTGACAGGATCAGTGGCTAGCTCTGAACAATATGGAAAGGGGGGGAGGGCAATGACTTTTGTTACTTGCTGCACCCGCCTTACCACAAGTCCCATTGGCTCTGTGCAGCCTAGCCCATGACCAATCACAGATTGCCAAGCCAGTGGTCTGAGGAAAAGAGGGATGGTGATTGGGCAGGCTGGCTGCTAGTCCAAGCCTCTCCACCCCTCCTCAGCTGACACCCCTTCCCCCCCTCCCTGAGCCTACCAGCCAGGTTTTTTCCCACCCGAACTCATCCGAACGCGCCCAAACTGTTTGTGGCTTCGGGCGTTCTGTTCGGCCATTCTGTTCGGCCTGTCCAAACTGGCTGAGTTCGGGCCAAACCCTGAACTTCCGAACCGCATTCGCACATTCCTAATGTTGACCATCATCAAGACTAACCCCTGATTGTCCCACTGGCCCCAATAGCACATTACAGTTAGGGGGTAATAGGGGAGTTACTTCTTTATTTATAAAGACTCAGGAAAGGAGAATTCTAAAACTCCTTAAGGAGTCCTCCACCTCCAGGATCCCTTAAGAACATAAGTAGTGGCATACTGAGTCAGACCAATGGTCCATCAAGCTCAGCATCCTGTCCTCCGAGTGGCAACACACACCAAAAAACCTGGTTTTGAATGGCCGAACTTGGTTCGGAAGTTCAGAATTCGACCGACTGAACCAAACTTCCGAACCGAACTCGAATTTCAAACCGAACCGAACCGAACCGAATTTCTGAATTCCGTTCTGTTCGCCCATCCCTGCCTCCGACAGTGGCCAATCTCAATTGCATGGGAGAAGAACCAACAGTCACAATGGGCAATCCATTCCCCATTGTTCACTCCCAGCTCCCGACAGTAAGAAGTTCATCCCGTAAGCCACTTGGTTAATAGCCATTAATGGACCTACTCTCTAAGAACTTATCCAGTCCTTTTTTAAACCCAGCTATACTACTGGCCTTGACAACGTCCTCTGGCAACA
>QEPC01007433.1:1191430-1209110 GCA_003113815.1 Sphenodon punctatus | reverse complement strand
TATAAAAAGCACTCTCCCCCCCTCAGAATCACAGTTCCTTCCAACCCTTTCTAAGAATATAAGAAACAAATTCTATGCAAGGCTGGAAGAGTGGGTGTTGTGAGAATGTTAGGAGCCATCTTGAAGAATCTTGTTTACAAGGCAGCAACCTTCTGTTCTTCTTTGAGTGGCTCCTCACATGCACTTTTTACATGGCTCCACCAGGTGGGGGGATCCATGGGTGCGCTGGTGTGTGGGCGGGGCATGCACACAGCCACACATGCATCCTCACTCACCCCCCACTCATCCGTACCCATGGAGCAACCTCCATTTTCCCCAGTTGCTCCGTGATTGGGGACAAGTGGGGGGTGAGTGAGGATGCGTGTTAGGCAGGTGTGTGCACGCACCCCAAGTCACCACAGGTGCATATGCCATAACATTCACACGGAGCTCCTCCACCCATGAACACACAGCATGGGGGCAGGCTTGGTCTGGGGGCAGAAGCCTGAAAAGGGCCTAGAGATGCAATATTCCCAAGTCTGGCCCTGGGGAGTAGTGAAGGAGACACGTCAAACTCCCAGAGATAAAACAGTCCTTGCTCCTTTCAGGAGCAGTGGGGCAGACAATCTAAACTCCCAGAGAAGAAATAGTCCTGGCTCCTTTCAGGAGCAGTGGGGTGGGCAACCCAGGCCCCCACAAAGAAAATAATCCATATTCGTTTCTGGAGAAGAAGCACAGGCCACTCAAACCTCCACTTAAAAGAACATTTCAAACCTTCTGAGGGGATGGGCAGGTAAACTGAGGCCCTGCGGGGCACTTTAATCATTTCTTATGACTACTCAGAAGTAGGCTGGTCAGTACTTTACCTTCTGAACTGCGCGCGTGGCCCTTCGGTGCACGGCCATAGGCCGTAGTCCCAGCAATGAAGGTCCCAGGCAGAAGTGAAGGGGAGTGTCCAAATAGAGGGCCATCACTCACCTTGGTCACGTGGTGAGATGGTCAGCTATCATGGCCAGGGGGAAAACCCTTTGGGGGTCCAAAGCGGCAGCGGTTCCAATACCTGGTCCAGCTCTCCACAACTCACAGCTAATCACCACACACAAAGTTCTTGTAAGGCTGGTCCTGACTATTTTGATGTCCTAGGCAAAATAAGTTTTGTTGTTGTTGGAAAACAGCTCCAGATGGCATCGACCTTTTGCACCAACAAACTCTAATGAGTGACCACTAGGGGCATTGGGAGTAGAGATAGTGAGTTAGTGTGAGTGTCACTTTAACCTTTCCTGATCTCTGCTTCTAAGCCCCCTCCCAGGTGGGATGTGCCCAGGAAGTTCCTACTGGACTTCCTCCTTCTTCCTGACCTTTTGCCATTCCTAACTTCTCTCTCTGACCTTCAACATGACCGGCCACCATGCTGGTGGCAGCTAGCTAGTAAGACCTAGGGATAGGCCTTTCCTATCACAATGTACTTCTCAATAAAGTAGATTATTTTAATCTAGAAACAATCTCCAAGGTGTTGATTACTACTAAGCTGTTGCTACTAAGAATACAAGCTGGGTTTTTTTGTTTTTTTTGTTTTGTTTTTTGACCACTAATAAAATTCTAACAGTTGTTACCCTCTGGAGTTGACAAGTTCATCCGAGAAAGCCTACCCAACTCCTGTCTGGAGACTGGAAGAAATACCTCATCTTCTCTGGTGCATGGGGAGGTTCCAAGTGTTGCTGCTTCCTAGAGGAGAGAGAGAGAGAGACTGTTGTTGTTGGGCTGAGTCCTGGGGGTCAGTCAGCAGCAATGCTCTGTGGCTCAGGCTGTGCCTGCATACCAGTGCCGTGTTACCTGAGGCTCCCAGCATGGGCCACACAAGCATCTGAGTAGCTTCTGGAATGCTGCACCTCCATTGCTTGCACCAGGACAAATCTCAGTCTGGCTGTATACAGCAGAAAGAGCTAAATGGTACGTGTCCGGTTAAGAGCTCTGAGTAAATAAAATAATTACTCACCATCATCCATTGTCATGCACAATAAATAGCTTTATTAGCCTGGCAAAAGCCAAGAACTTGGCTGCATATGCTTAACCATCTACCGAGTGGAACCATATCTTCTAACTGAATAGAACAGGAATCCCCTTTTCAAGATCCCATTTCTCATTTTGGACACACCCTGTAACTCTTACACACACACAGTGCTGCTGTTACAGTCGACCCCCTCATGCTTATCTGGATGCCTTTCTAATTCAAATCAAAAGCAGTAAGCACCCAGGTGTCTGGATAAGGGTGTTTTGCACATCCTTCCTGCGGTATACACAAAGGGCCTCCAAGTGCACAAGTGAAACCAAAATATTATGGGTTTTCTTTCTTTTCTTTTTTCTTTTTGCCTTGTTTTCTTTTAGATACAGAATGATCCTCAGGACATACAGTGCCAGAGCTAACTCTTGGCCTTGAGGTGAGTGCCATTCACTTCAGTGGAACTTACACTGGCACTAAGGTGTTAACAAATGAGACAATAGCCTGCTGGAGTCTGGGTTCAGTCCATGCAGTCCCCCACTGGCATAGCATCGGAGCACAGTTGCATGGGGAGGCCTGCAGGGGCCCAGAGCTGAAAGTTAACAAGTCTGGCCAGGCCAACTCCTCTCTCCTGCCTCGGCTTGGCAGCGGCTTGGACTCACCATTCAGAGTTGGAGCCTCTAACTCTGAGTGACAAGTTCAAGCTGAGGCAGGAAAGAGGAGCGTAGAGCGGGGAGAGCACCGGCCTCACCTCTGCCTGGCTCTGCTGCTCGTGGAGCTCTGTGGCTGTATAGCCGGGGCGCGGGGAGGACGCTGCCTGGACACAGTGGAGCAGGGGAAAGGAGCTGCTCCCAGAACAGCTGCTGCACTTGCAGAGGATGCACTCTGCCAGCAAGGGCACACACGCCCTTCCCTACCTAGCCCATTCCCTCTCCATGCTCCCTGCGTGCACGGCTGTTCCTCGCATCCCCCTCCAACTCACACTCCCTTGCCCCCACCCTCCTGCACCCCATCATCCTCTCCCTCTGCAGCTCCCACCCCATCTCCCCAGCCCCTCCCACCTAACCCTTGGCTGCCTATAGCGTACCGAGCCAAGTTCAAGGTGCTAGTATTGGTATACAAAGCCTGATACCGTCTCGGCCCCTCTTATCTCGGGGACCGCCTCGCCTCCTGTGACTCAGGACAGACCCTCTGATCCACTGGGGGCGCCTATCTGGAGGTCCCCCATGTAAGGCAGGGGGCCACCACGGAGAGGGCATTCTCAGTAGTCGGGCCACGGTTGTGGAACTCCCTTCTGAAGGAAGCCCGCCTGGCCCTGGGTCTGCTCGCCTTTCGGCAGACATGCAAGACTTGGCTGTTTGCCCAGGCCTTTGGAGGGGAAGGGGGGAGGGAGGGGTAAATGGGGGAGATTGGTGGGGTGGGGAATTTGGGGAATTAGAGGGTAGGGTTAGAGTTGGGGGATTTTAAATTATTTTAAAAGTGATGGTGGTTTTAATGTATTTTATTGTTTTATTGTATTGTTAGCTGCCCCGAGATGCTGTGGGCATGAGGGGGGCGGCATAAAAATGCCACAAAATAAATAAAATAAATAAATAAATAACCCCACCTGCAACCCCATCTTCCCCCACCCCAGGCCAACCCTCCTTCACCCCAGTTCCACTCATATGCAAACCCCCACTTCCTCTCCCCAAGGCCATCCTACCTAACCCTCCTTCACCCAGCCCCTCTAGGAGGCTAACTCCACCTGCACCCCCACCCTGTATACCTCCAGCCAACCCTCCTTCACTTCAGCACACTCATCTGCAACCCCCACAGCCCATCTACCCCCACCCAACCATCCTGCACTCCACTCCCTCTCGTCTGAAAACCCCCACTCCATGTCTGAGCCCTCCCACCTAAATTCCCCCACTCCAACTCCCCCCACCCCTAGTCCCTCCCACCTGCACCCTTCACTCCAGCTCCCCCAGCCCCTCCCACCTGCAATCTAGTCCCTTCCACCTGCACCCTTCACTCCAACTGCCCCCAAATCAGGTCAGAAATTTCTAATTATTCTCTACAGTGTGGTTTGTTTTTTATTATTTATTTTACTTCTGTATCACCCGGCGGGGGGCATAATTGTGAACTGATCCCTGGCTCTCCCTGACCTTGCTATGCCCCTGCAGTCCCCACTCAGGTGTTTAGCTTGTAGAGCCTAATAAACATGCAGTCCCCTATGTGTATTTCAGAACATAAGAGGGATTTCAGGCAGAGGGAAGGAGAAAGCATCCCAGCAATGAAGAGACATGATTGTCACATCCAGGCTGGCCAACTGGCATCTCAAACACATTCTGCAGCACTGTGACTGAGGACATAAGATAACCTCTTGTTGACTCTTTCCTAATTAGATGCTTCCAACTTCTTAGTAACAAGCAGGGGGCCTTGGGGTGGGCACAACACATAATGAGGATACATGACTGACATTTCTGCTGGTCAATTGGCATCATAAACCCATCTTGTACCACTGTGACAAACACAAGAGAATCCCTCATATAGACTCATTCTCCGGAGATGCTTCCCAGGATTCCAACTTGCCAGTACCCAATAACTTCAATCAGGGCAGTTTGGGGGTGGGCACCGGGGAGCCAAGATGCACAGCTCTCACCATAGCTAGATCTTGTGTGGCTAGTAGGCTGGTTTGGTGCTGTGCGCGTGTGCGTGTTTGTGACTGACTGTGCTGTAGTTTTCAGCCTCACTACAAGTGCTCAAAAAAGCAGAACTCTGCACCTACTCTCCCCCACATATGCCCCCACAGATTTTGGGGGTGCCAATGACCGAAATCTGTGCCAGTACCTCTGACACTTGCTCCTTCTCTGCTCTTCCCACCTCCTCCTGTTTTCTTCACTATCTGTACAAATGCTCCAAAAAGCAGATGTCTGCATCTAGTAAAACCTCTATAGTTTCAACAGAAGCAACACCTGCAAGTGATTTAAGGAAAGGTACAAATTCTGTTAAAATCATGTAAATGATATTGCTTATAAAATTTGGACCCTTTATCCAATCCTTCTGAAATCCAAGAAAAGGAAATTTGACCAAGATCGCTGGGACAGACTCCAGGTAATGGCAGAGCAGAAGAATAGCAAAGAGTTCTGCAGGCTGGTGAATGCTAGTGTCACCCGTAAACCTGCGTTACTAGTTTTACCTGTTTCACCTAGCTCCTGGATTGAGCATTTTCAATGCTTATTTAACTCCACTCCAGAAAATGATGGCGGGGAGGCCCCCCTAGGCAATAGTAATCGGGGGCCCTACTGGATACCGGTTACCACAGATGAAATAGAATTATTGGTCGACTCCTTTAAAAATGGAAAAGCCACAGGCTGTGACTGGATTCATGTGGAGTTTCTTAAGACGCACAGGGAATGGTGGTTCCCGGTATTGGCTGCACTGTTTACAGCTATCAACAACATAGGGGCCATACCAGCAGGGTGGGGAAGAGCGATCGTTATTCCCATCTTCAAAAAAGGCTCAAACAGTGCTCCAGCCAATTACAGGCCCATCAATCTCCTGTGCGTTGTGGCAAAGATATATGCCAAGTTTTTGTTGCATAGATTTACTGACTGGCTGGTGGGAGAAAAGATTATTGCTATTGAGCAGGCTGGGTTCCAGCAGGGACGTTCCACCACTGAGTTATGTCTAGCCCTTTATCATGTCATTTGTAAGTATAAGGCCCATAACAGGTCCTTTTTTGCTGCGTTCCTGGATTTGAAGGCAGCGTTCGACTCTATTGATAGGGCACTCCTATGGAAGAAGTTGATGGACTCCACTGTTGACAGACATTTACTATAGCTAATTCGCTCCCTATATACCCAGTCCTCTCTCTGTGTGAAGATGAATTGCCAGGGGCACCTGACGCCACCTGTAAGTACTACTAAAGGCGTCCGACAGGGCTATGTGCTTGCACCAGCCCTGTTCAATTATTATATCAATGACATGGCATCTTTAATGGTGGCACCAAGGTTTTTTCCACCTAAAATAGCAGACAGAGTGGTAGGATGCCTCCTATTTGCGGATGACGTAGTGCTACTGTCTCAAACGCAAGTTGGGTTAAAGCGACAGATGGCATTTTTTATGTCTTTCTGCAAGGAGATGAAACTCACCATTAGCATCCAAAAGTCAAGGGTAGTGGTGTTCACCTCCAAGAGATGAACCTATAACTGGGATATCATGGGGCACAAGTTCCAGCAGGTCTCTAGCTTTCGCTATGTAGGCCTTTTGTTTCACCAGTCAGCAACTTGGAAGCACCACGTCCAGCGTGCCATCTTGGATTCCAAGGGCCCCTCCCGAGCATTGTGTTTTTTTGCTCGGGCAGGCAGGTCAGCAGTACTGTCTGCCATTCAGACCCATAACGCTAATGTTCAGCGCAGGTGTTGTACGGGGCCACAATTTGGGCTCCTTTTTGTGCCCACAATTTAAACTCGGCCCAGGCGGGGTTTCTTCGGGGCCTCTTGCATGCACCTAGGGGTACGCCATATGCAGCATTAAGAGCAGAATGTGGCCAGCTAAGCTGGCAGCAAATTGCCATGGAGCGTGCCCATGGGATGTGGTGTAAGATGGCAGATACTCACTCTCCTGAGCTGTTGCGTGCTACTGGATCAGATGGTTATCACTATCCCTGGCAGGACAGCATCCAGGTATCTTTGGTACGTACGGGGTTGTCAGTAGAATATCTGGCCCATAAACCCTTGTTATCACTTGGTAGGGAGGTCAAAACCAGGTCCCGTGATATATATAGGCAAGTGGAACTGGGCACAATTGCTGCTTCTCCACATATGTCTCTGTACCTTGCTTTTGTTCCTGACCAGGGGCAGATGGCCCATTATCTTCAGACACAAATCTCTGCCCGGGGCAAAAATCTAATTTTGTCTGCCCGTTGCAATGCACTACCATCCCAGGTCATGGAGGGGTGCTTGGGTCCCTTTGGTACTAGGCTTTGTCCATTTGACAGGGAGTCAGTGGAAACAGTCAGGCATATGCTGCTCTATTGCCATCTCTATGATCATTTGAGGCAAAGGTTTTGGGGAGCATACCTAGATAAACTCCCAGGTCGGTCAGAATCAGCTATTCTTTCCTTTTTGCTGGACAGTCCCGATAGGAGTGTTATTAAAAATATGGCCAGTTTTTTTGGTCTACATGATTCATTCCAGGGAAAATTTCTTGACATTTAAACCTGTCCAAGTTTAAATTAGCCCCTAACTTTTAGGGGGTGGAAGATACATATATGTGTTTATTCTTTCAATCGAGCCTCCAGTGCACAATTATTTTATGTTAATGATTGACCATATAACCTCTAGGGTCCCTATGAATCTGTTCCCTGGGCGAGTTGCTATATCCGTTGTGGTATTGTTTTCTTGTTGGACTTTTCTATCTGATGGATTGTATTAAGTTTGTGTTATGTAAATTGATTGCATCTTGATAACTTGTAACTGTTTATATGCTATGGCCTAAGGCTACGCATAATAATATCAATAAATTCATTAATTCATTCAATCCTTCTGAAATTTGGCAGGGATGATCCCTTAGGTGAGGGGAACAACTTTTCCAGAGTTCATCCAAACTGAATGGAAAACAAAGAGGCTACACCTGGAAATGTGTGTACAAAAGATGAAATGATTAAATTTCTAATAAAATCAGGACCCTTTATCCAATCTTCCTAAAGGTTGGTAGGAACGATCCCTTTCAGTATGGGTAAAAACAGTACAAATTTCACGCAAATTGAATGGAAAACAAAGACGTTATAGCTGCAAATGTTTGCGTAAACTACAAAAGGTCAAGTGCTTGCAGAATTGGGAACTTTTATCCAATATTTAGGAAATTTGGCAGGGATGATCCCCTCGTTAAGGTGTGCAATTAGTTCAAAGTTCAATCAAATTGGATTAGAAATGAAGAAGATACAGTCAGAAATCAATTTCCCATAGAAATCAATGGGGGGCAAACAAAGTTCAGTAACAATAATGAATTTATATATAACAAAATTACTAAATCCAAAGCTACATAATAACAAAATAACAAAATTACAAATTCAGTAATGGGTCCCTGGTGCCACACCCCTACCACTCAAAGGTTTAGCAGGACTAGCCTAATAAATAAATTAATTTTATTAAAACATTTGATATCCCACCCCTCCTGCCAAAGGTAGCTTGGGGTGGCTTACAATCTATAAAAATATTTAAATATACATATAAAAATACACAAAACAACAAACATAAAACATCTAAAAAGGGGGGAGAAAAATGGGGAAAGGGGGAAAAATATTTACCCCTGCCCCCGGGAAGAGAGGAGGGAGGGAAAAAATACCCCACCCTTACCACCCCCATAAAAATAAAACCCCACCCTCACCCATCTCCCCCGCCAAAGACCTGGCAGAACAGCCAGGTTTTGCACTGACATCGAAAAGAGGAGCAGGGTGGGAGTTCCACAGTCTTGGTGTGACCACCGAGAATGCCCTCTTCATAGTGGTCCCTCGGGATACCCAGGGAACTTCAAGAAAGGTGCTCCCAGTCGACCGCAGGGGCTTATCCAGAGCATGGGGTGTGAGTTGATCCCAGATATATGGGGTTCAAGCCATATAGGGCTTTATATGTAAGAACCAGCACCTTGAATCAGACCTGGAAGACTATAGACAGACAGTGCAGAGAACAGAGTACCAGTGTAATATGCTCCCGACGACCCGTCCCCGTAAGGAGACAGGCCGCCACATTCTGTACCAGCTGCAGTCTCTGGACTGAAACCATGGGCAGTCCCACGTAGAGCGCGTTACAATAGTCCAGTCTTGAGGTGATTAAAGCGTGGATGATAGTGGTCAGGTCGAAGTCTTAGATGTACAGCCAAAATGGTCGCACCAGGTGTAATTGGCAGAATGCACTCCTCACCACAGCTCCAATCTGGGCATCTAGATGAAGCTGCACATCAAGGAGCACTCTCAGACTCCAAATCTGGGGAACCAGTGGGGGGCGAACTCCATCAATGATGGGGGACGCATACCCACTGCCTTCTCCACTAGCATCTCCTCCGTCTTGTCAGGATTCAACTTCAATCAGCTCACCCTCATCCAGTCCCTCACAGCCGCCAGATATCATGTAAGCACTGAGACTGCAGGGTCTGGGTCAGATGAAAAAGAGAAATAGAGTTGAGTGTCATCAGCATATTGATGACAACAAACTCCAGAGCTCCTCATGACCTCACCCAGCAGCTGCATATACACATTGAACAGGAGAGGGGACAGAATAGAACCCTGCAGGATGCCACACGAGAGGTCCCAGGGAGATGAAAAATGGTCCCCAAGCACCATTCACTGAGTTCTTCCAGACAGGAATAAGCGGAACCATTCATGAACAGTCCCACCCACCCCAGCACAGTCCCGCAGGCAAGTCACCAACATCTCATGGTCAACGGTATCAAAAGTAACTGACAGATCTACCAGAATCAGCAGGGTCGAGCAACCCTGATCTAATTCACGGCGAAGGTTGTCTACCAAAGCCACAAGCACAGTCTCAGTGCCATAGCCCGGAGAAAAGCCAGACTGTGAGGGATCTAGAAAACTGAGTCAGTCCAAATGCTCCTGCAACTGCCAAGTCACTACCTGGTCAATAACCCTCCCTAAAAAGGGAAGGATAGAGACAGGCCAATAACTGGCAAGGGAGTCAACAACCAGAGATGTTTGTTTAAGCAGGGCCCACACCACTGCCTCTTTAAGGCAGCTCATGACCCTGCCCTCCCAAAGGGAGGCACTGACCACCCCCGCCAGCAACAGCCCCAGTGTCTCCCGGCTGGCCTTAACCAGCCAGGATGGGAACGGGTCAAGTTCACAAGAGGTAGCTCTGACCATCCCAGGAACATCCGCATCAGCAGGAAAGACCCACTGAAACTGATCCCACAAAGTTGGACAAGGCGGGGCTTCCATAACCTCTTGTTCTCCTATTTTAATAAGTGCAGCGTTGAAGTCATAGTGAATACGAGTGATTTTATCAGTGAAGTAATCAAAAAACATGTCACAGCGGGCACTGGAAGGTTCCAGTTCCAGGTGGAGGGAGGCCTGACCAACCAGTCCCCTCACCACCTGGAAAAGCTCCACTGGACGAGATTTTGCTGATGGTATGAGGGCAGCAAAGAACTCCTCCTTTGCTCCCTGCACAGCCATGGCATAGGTTTGTAAACTGGACCTATGTCACAATCTGTCAACTTCAGCACAAGAACGGCACCACCATCGCTCTAACCGCCACCCTTCTTGCTTCAGTAACCACGGATCTTCAGTGAACTAAGGAAGCCTGCAGTGCCGATGCTTAGGGAGTGGACACCTAGGAGCCATCCAGTTAATGGCCTCAGTCAGCAAGATGTTCCAAATAGCAACGAGGTCATCGAGTGTCCAGTCGTCAAGATCAGAGGGTAATTCCCCCAGAGCATTCTGGAACCTCTCCAGTTCCATCAGTCTCCAGGGGCAAACCAACCAACTGGTTTCAAACCCCTCCGGGAGCAGACATGCACTGGGAGACAGGCCTGAAGGAGGTAATGATCTGTCCATGACAAGAGCACCATTGACACCTCCCCCAGCAATGGATCCCCTGCCTCAAGGCCAGTGCAGAAAATCAGGTCCAGGGTATGTCCCCCATCATGTGTTGGGCCAATGACTATGTGAGACAAGTCCATGGTTGCCAAGGCAGCCTCATGCTCCGCCCCTCCAAGACTGGCATCGGTGTGAATACTGAAGTCCCCCAAGACCAACATCTTCAGAGACTGCAATACCAGCTCTGCCAGAGCATGCAGAGATGCTGCTGCCGTACAGGTAGGTGCACAGTATACTATCAGCACTCCTAATTTGTCTCCCACCAAATCAGTCACAAGATGGAGACCCTCAATACCCGACATAAGCTGCACTGGATACCTCCTAACGGACCATGAGTCCCTAAAACAATGGCTACACCCCCCACCACCCCCCGTCCCTCTGATCATGGAGTACCCAGCTGGTACAAGGTCAGCCAGAATAGGTCCCGACTCAGTGCCCAGCCAGGTCTCCATGATACACATGAGGTTGGCTGCATGATCCAGCATCAATTCCTGGATAGTCATTGACTTATTAAAAACTGACCTCACGTTTAACAGCAGCAGCTTCAGGTCAGGGGCTCCCTGATCATGCACCACCTCACCCATCTGCTTTTGGGAGGAGAGGGGAACCTCCACCAAGAGACTGTCCAACCTCACAGATCGACACCACCACCCCACGGGGACCATAATTCCCCCACCCCATCATGATCCTAATGGTCGTGGCCCTCCCCCCAGCCAGCCCCTCCTCCGGACTCCTCCCCTCCCGGCTGCCCCACTCAGCTAACAAGGAAGACACCCAACCCCAACCCACCCCTCTCATGGAGTGGTACTCTCCACACCCATTATGAGGGTCATAACCCCACCTCTCCCCAGGTGAAAGGACCCTCCCCTCCCTATCCCAATCACATACCCAGGGATCATGCCCCTCCCATCTCACTGGAGGACAGTGAACCCTAGGGATGGGCAAACAGAACCGAGTTTGGAAATTCGGTTCAGTTCACAAATCGAGTTCGGTTCGGAAGTTCGATTCGGTCGACCAAACTATTTGAGTTCGGTCCAAATTCCAAACTTCTGAACAGCGTTCGGAAATTCAAACCCCATTGAACTAAATGGAATATTATCTTATAGGGATGGGCGAACAGTACTGAGTTTGGAAATTTGGTTCGGTTGGAAAATTGAATTTGGTTCGGAAGTTTGGTTTGGTTTGGTTGACCGAACTGGTCGAGTTTGGTCCGAACTCTTCTGAATCGCGTTCGCCCATCCCTAGTGCACACCCCTCTCTTACAGAGGGGTGAAAAACCACCCCCCACTGTGGGAACTACCCCTCTCTCTCTCTCACAGGTGGGGTATGGATCCCATAATCCAGTCCCTCCCAGGGTCCCATCCCTTACTTTTTCCAAGCGACCCAGACATCCCTATCCCCACATCCTAATAAATAAAACAAATCCTAATCCTCCCCTAAAAAGTCCCCAAGATGAACCTGCACCCCCACATACTGTTATCAACCTATCATCATCCCCCTGTCCTCTCCTCAGTGCCACAGACACTCTTCCCCACCACACTCGCCCACCACCACCACCTCTCCTCAGTATCCCACCCCCTGCTATGACTTGCAGTCGTAGCTAAAACCATGGGAAGAAGAAACCACCCCAGTCGTTTCTTTCTTCCAGGATATCACTCGTGGTTGCATTCCAGTCCCTGCAATCTCCGCGCACTTGCAGGTTCCTATGTGGTCTCATCTCTGTGATCACCTGACAATTAAAGCTGACCTTTTGCTAGGCGCATAATGAAGAGTTTATCAAGAATATTGCTTACTTTCTTGTGTGTCGCCTATAGTGAGAAGTAAAAACAAAACTAAAAATTGAAATTGAAAGCAATTGGTCTTTCTATGCTGTAATTGGGTGTCTCTCATCCACAGATCACAGCAAGGCACTGGCATGAAGCAGCTTGCAGTTTTGTTGGAGTGTCACACTCTGTGGTGTTGGAAATATCTCATATTTCACATAAAATCCCCCAATCAAACATGCACCTCCTATACCCCCTCTCTAGCATCTTCTGCATCACCATACAGTGTGTGGGTGGAAAACATCCCCATTTGCGAGGGTTTCCTGCAGTTCTTTGTGTCCAAACCTCATATAGGGCAACAAGCTCCCTTTGAGTCAATTCACATTCCCTGTAACCCAAGGCACCGGTCTCCCTGAAGGTAGTCATCTCCTCAACCCTATCGAGGCACTTCTGGTGGCCCCTCAGGTAACCTCTTGCTATCATTAGGGCAGTGATGGAAAACAATGGAAATGAAGACCCTCCAGCCCCCATTACTGACAGCCTTACTTCTGGCATTGCACAAACCTTGAGGAAACATTCACTCTCGTTTGGATCCCAACACTCTCGCTTCATCTAGGGCTCCCACTCTTCCATTCTGCAGAACTTGGCACTGCAGCAGGGTTGCGCAGTGTCTGCGCTCCACCATGCATATATAGAACCCCATTGTGTGCACATGCTACTCTATGAGCACGTGGCTGATCATGAGGATGACTGCCAGTTCTCTCTGCACATCAGACCTTGCCCAAATGTCAGCAAAGGCCAGCGTATCCATGACCCACTCACCCAGTTTCTCAGGCCAGGGGACCCTGGCTGGCCACAGCACCTGCATTTAAAATCCATTTGGGCAATCATCCCACTGCAATTAATTTCTTGTGTTGTGACCCCTCATGCTTGTTCCAAGCAAGAACTGTTTCTTTCAAAAGAGAAGTAATTATGAGTAACTTTCAACCAATGGGCAATAGTGTCCCGACCCTGCTCCCACATACATTCTGACCACAGTGACCTTCAGATCCCCCCACCTTCCATCTGTTTCTTAACATGCAGTGGTTCCCCCCAATTTAAAAATCATATGTTTCTGTGTTGCTAAAACCTGCAATATTTTATAGATAAGTTTGCTTGTGCACTGATGTGCTTCTGACAGGAATGCCTATGCAGTTTAATTGACACCAGTATTAACACCGCAGGTGCATCAACACACACACACAAAGCAGACGTTTGGTGTACAATGGACAAGTGGACAATGATGACCCAGGCCGTGCATGTCCTTAAGCCCTTTAAGGACATGACAGAGAACCTGAGTGCGGCGACGGCCACCCTGAGTCAGGTAACACCCCTGGTCCGCAGTCTCATCAGGAGGATGGAAGGCTTCCTGAGGCAGGGGGGAAGAGGAGCGGCAACTTGTACCAAAGGTGGTGGCCCTGGTACAAAAGTTGAAGCAGCTTGCAGTTTTGCTGGAGTTTCACACTCTGTGGTGTTGGAAATATCTCATATTTCACATAAAACCCCCAATCAAACATGCACCTCCTATACCTCCTCTCCAGCATCTTCTGCACCAATGTACAGTATGTGGGTGGAAAACATCCCCATTTGTGAGGGCTTCCTGCAGTTCTTTGTGTCCAAACCTCATATAGGGCAACAAGCTCCCTTTGATCAGGTGGTTTGACCCTGCTATACACAAGGAGGTTTATGTAATCTCCACCATGCTAGACCCCAGAGTGAAGGTGAGCGTGGCAGGTTGCACGGCAGACTTTACCCTGAGGAAGCATGCTCGGGTGGAGAGGGTGCGGGCAGTCAAGAGGGTCAGGCAGCAGCAGCCGGGCAGCCAGGAGGGGCAAAGCAGCAGGAGTAGGGCGGAGATGCAGGGCGCCCCCAGGAGCAGCAGCAGCTCCTCAACCATCACCCGCCCTGAGTGGACCACCCCAGGTCAGGCAGCATTGGCACAGTTAATTGGGGAGGAGGTTGGCAGTAGCAGCAGTCAGAGAAAGGAGGAGCCTGGCACTGCAGCGCGGGCAGTGGCAAAATACCTTGAGGAGCCGGTAGTGGATCCCAACAGTGATCCCTTTCTCTACTGGGCAGAGAAGGGGAAAGTATGGCAGGCTCTGACCAGGGTGGCAGAGGAACTAGCGTCCTGGCCACCAAACAGCGTGCCCAGCGAACTGGTGTTTTCGGTGGCGGGGGACATTGTGAGTCCTCCCTGTTCGAGGCTGGGTGCTGGGTTAGTGGAGCAGGTCCTATTCCTGAAGGTCAGTCTGCTACTGCTGGGTCTCCCTGACCTGACCATGGACCCATAGTGAGGGCGGGGGCAAACTTGTAAGAGAAAGAGAGCGAGAGAGAGACTCTCCGCTGCTAGAATGAGAGAGAGAGAGAGAGACACACACATGCTCCCACCCATGCCATCACCGTACATGACCAGAGACAGAGAGGCTCCCCGCTGCTAGAACGAGAGAGAGAGGAGACACGTTCCCACCCATGCTGTCACCTGCAGTACATGACCAACGAGAGAGAGACAGAGAGGCCCCCCCCTGCTAGAAGGAGAGAGAGGGAGACACGCTCCTGCCCACACCATCACCTGTCACAGGTGACCAGAGACAGAGAGGCTCCCTGCTGCTAGAACGAAAGGGGGGGGTGCATCCTGCTCAAGCTACCACCTGCCAGAACCAGAGAGAGAGAGCTCATCTGAGCTCATGCTCAGTGCCCACACATCCAGCAGCAAACCCACCAGAATGAGATGGACAATAACACACAACATATGTGCCTGTCTGCCTGCCTCCCTGCACCACCACCTATCGCAATGACTGAATGAAGTGTGCCCAATCATGCACTAATTCTCTCTCTTTTTCTCTGTGTCCTGCTCTCCATGGGGCAATCAGTCAGGGGCTGTCCCAAGGATCCCTTCTCTGATACCCCACCACTCGGGGCTTCCAAATTACTACCACCAACAGTAAATGAAACCTAGCTAAGTATCCTATGTCACCTCAACTTCCCAAAGCAGCTCCCTGTGGGGCGATCTCTCTGTGAGAGCAAACAACCACTACTGCCTGCTGCCAGAGAGCCTCCCTCTCTCTCTGGCACCCCCACACAGACACGAGCCCTGGCTGCTCCACCTGGGGCTCTGTCTGGAAGTTGAGATCCTGGCACATCTTGCGGTTCTCCCATTGATCCCACAGTCCTGCTGCCTCTGCCAGAGAGCCTCTCTCTCTCTCGCTCTCTGGCACATCCACACAGAAACTGGCCCCGACTGTCTGCTCCACCTGGGGCACTGTCTGCAAGTCTGCCCCCTCTCCCAGGGTGATCTTTCTATTAGCTGAACATACCTTGCCACTTGAGGGCTTCAAAGTGACCAACCGAGATATGTAAGCAAGTATTATATATCACACCTCAGCTTCCCAAGGCTTCCCCCTGTGCGGCGATCTCTCAGCGAGCTGAAGACACCCCACCACTCAGGGGCGACCTCTCAGCGAGCTGAAGACGCCCCGCCACTTGGGGGCTTCCCAAAGCTGCCCCCCGTGGGGTGATCTCTCTGTGAGAACAGGCAATGCACCCGTCAATGCCCACTGATGCCTCTGCCAAACTGCCACAGCCTCTCTCCCTCTCTGGCACCCCCACACGGACACAAGCTCTGCCCCTGGGGGGCTGTCTGCAAGTTGAGACCCTGGAACATCTTGGGGCTAATACACTACTAGTGCTGCTGCTGTCAGGTAGGGATCTGACAAGCTGTATATATAATGAGAGTCTGCCAGCTGCCAGAAGAACCACAGAGGGTTAACAGATTGGACAGGTCAAAATCGGCTGGTAACAAATATAACTTTTATTAAAATATTTTAAAAAACATTTGAACTAAAATGAAAATAAACATTTGTATTATGTTTAAAAAGTTTAATGGCATAGAAAAACAACAGGCTTCTTTGGGTCTGTTCCCTGGAACATGGGGAAAAGGGGGACAACGGTCTATGGGACTGAGGTGTAGGGACATTGGCAACCTCTTTCCCATGTCACCTCGCAATGTCCAGGACCCCCAACATGGATTCCTCCCATGACACCTGGGACTGGCGGAATGCCTCAACAGCATCATTTTCAGTACATATGTACTGTGTATAAGCCTGGGCCTGCTACTCCCTGATCCAGAGCTCCCAGAATCGCTCCACCAGCCTGTTCTCCACATCCCTTGTGTGGGTCTTGAAGCCCTTAATATATATATTTTTGCAGGCTTCTGCAGCGACCCCCGAAATGCCCTCCTTTCGGGAATGCCCTCTTTCTGTGGGGCTGGTGAATCAGCTGAAGGGGGAAGGACTGGGACGGCACCTCTTCTGGTATGATTTCCTCCCTTCCTCCCTGCGAGTGCTGCTCCTGCCAGTGTGAGACGCACTCCTCCTCACCTCGATGAGGTGAACTGTCTTGACATGGGCAATCAGTCCTGATGTGGTCCCCTGTGACCCCCTTTTTATCTTTTTGTTGCAGATCTAAGAAACATAAAAAGATAGGAATATAAGTGCCATACTGTGTCAGACCAATGGTCTATCAAGCCCTGCCTGCAGTCTGTTTCCACAAGTGTGTGGCCAAACGTCTTCCACTGTGGTTAAATGGGGAGGTGAAAGGGACTATTAGAGCCAAAAAGGCATCCTTTAAGAAATGGAAGGCTAGTCCCAATGAAAATAATACAAAAGGGCATAAACACTGGCAACATAAATGTAAAGTGTTAATAAGGCAGGCCAAGAGAGATTTTGAAGGGAGGCTTGCTAAAGAGGCAAAAACAAGCAACAAGAATTTTTTAAAACATATCAGAAGCAAGAAGCCTGCTAGGGAGTCAGTTGGGCCATTAGATGACAAGGGAGTAAAGGGGGCACTCAGGGAGGATAAGGACATTGCAGAGAAGCTGAATTAGTTCTTTGCTTCGGTCTTCACTGCAGAGTATTTTGGAGAGGTACCCATGCCAGATCCTTGCTTTGTGGGTGAGGAATTGGAAGAGCTGTTACAAATCAATGTGACATTGGAGGATGTTGCAAGGCAAATTGACAAACTGAATACTAACAAGTCACCAGGGCCAGATGGCGTTCACCCCAGAGTTCTGAAGGAACTCAAATATGAAATTGCAGACCTACTGTTAATAATTTGTAACCTGTCACTAAAACCTGCCACTGTACCCAAGGACTGGAGGGTGGCAAATGTAACCCCGATATTTAAAAAGGGATCCAGAGGTGATCCTGGAAACTACAGGCCAGTAAGCTTGACGTCTGTGCCGGGCAAAATGGTGGAAACCATCATGAAGGACAGAATTACAGGGCATGTTGACAAACATGGCTTAAT
>QEPC01007433.1:1158938-1191330 GCA_003113815.1 Sphenodon punctatus | reverse complement strand
TCAAAAAAGACATAGCTGAACTAGAAAAGGTACAGAGAAGGGCAACAAAAATGATCAAGGGCATGGAAGGGCTCCCGTATGAGGAGAGGCTTGGTAGGTTGGGGCTGTTCAGTTTGGAGAAGAGACAACTGAGAGGAGATATGACAGAGGTCTATAAAATCATGAGTGGTGTGGAACTAATAAGCAAGGAGCAGTTATTTACCCTCTCAGCTAGTACTAGAATTAGGGGACACTCCAGGAAACTCATGGGTGGCAAGTTTAAAACAAATAAAAGATTTTTTTTTTCACTCCGCGTATAATTGGGTTGTGGAATCTTCTGCCAGAGGCTGTGGTAAGGGCCAGTACTACAGCTGAGTTTAAAAGAGGTTTGGACAAGTTTCTGGAAGATAGGTCCATGAGCAGCTATTAGCCATGCGGGATCAGGGAACATGGCGGGAGCTGGGGGGAAACAACAGGGAATGGATCCCCCATTGTGACCTGTTGGGTGCTCCTCCCAAGCCACTGTGATTGGGCACTGTCGGAGACAGGATGCTGGGCTAGATGGACCATTGGTCTGACCCAGTATGGCACTTCTTAGGTTCTCTCTGCAGGGGACTTTCTAACAGGTCAAAGGGCAATTCATTCCCTGTTGTTCTAGCCTCCGTACCTTACCGTGCATTCTGCTAAGCCGCTTTTTGGGGTATGAAAATACTTCCATACCACAGACCTTGTTGACCTGGTTTGGCCCTGTGACATCAGCTTAATGGGCTTTTGGCACCACCAGCAGCAGCATCACCCTCTCTGAAACAGGAACACCTACATAATATCATGCAATCATGGTGATGCCTCCAGTCCCTCCCAGACCAATACCCATTCTCCCACACCAAGTGGATGGATGGTGCTGCTGCCTCCTTGCCTCTTTCCTTTTCTCCCACGTACACCATCACCACCACCTGGGATGCTGTCTGCAAGTTGAGACTCTGGCTGCTGCTGCTGAAAAAGCCCCTCTCTCTCTGGCAGACCCAGAAATAAGACATGTGCAAATCCTGCCTTTCCTGTGGTGCTGCTGTCTGCAAGGTGAGAACCCTGGCATGTCTCTGGGTGCTGCTGCTGCTCGTGCCTGACTGCCCGCTCACCCACCTGCCAGCCCGCATGCCAGCAAGCTCGCTCTAAAGGATAGTAATCTTTTTGTCCTCAAAGTTATATGGAACAATAAATAAATAAAAACAAATTTTACAAGCCTGGCAGTGGCACCTCCTCTGCCCTCCTCCTCCTCTGGTGAGGAGCCCACCCCCAACACCTCACCACCAAATAGTCCAGCCTGGGCCTCCATGATTCGTTCCTCCTCCACCTTGACCTTCCTCCTCAGGTTCTTCTTCCTGCTTCCTTCATCTTCCATCCTCACACACACGCCACACACACACACACAGCTAGCCACAAGAGACACACACAAGTTCACAACCAGGCAGTCACACAGACACCACGCCACCACACAGCCGATCGCTCCACCATTTCCAGGTTTTGGTATCATTCCTGGTCTCGCGAGATCATGACACCAAAAATCGATATCGATACCAATAACGATACCAAAAACAAGCTCTTTGTTTGGAACCGGTACTAGAATTGATAATGACAATAACAAAAATGACATTGTCATTATAACGATAACAATAAAATGACACATTTTAATAATGAAAATGATAACAAAAAATGACATGTGGCTCTGGTGCACACCCCTATAGCCCGTGCTGTAAAATATAACATCTTGCAAAATGTGTGGTACGTTTTTACGTGCAAGACTGCTTATTAAAGACAAGTGAGAAACAAACCCCTTGCCTGTCCTTTCTTTTAACTGCAGTAAAGATCTACTCCAGAAAAGCCCGTTTACAAATTGGATTGACCCAGTTAGTATGTAGGGTGTTATCAGACATTACGCCAGCTACATGCTCGGGACTGCTCGGTTGAACAGATATGTTAGCTAGCAGGTAGCTGCTTGAACATGCAGCTACCTGATAGTTTTTCCTTTAAAACTTAAGTCTGATCCTTGTGCCTATAAGACTTCATTTGTTTCTTCCCTGTGTTCAAGACTTAGGAGAACAACTTTCTGTTCTATTATTATTATTATTATTATTATTAGCAAGCATTTATATAGCGCCAGCAACGTACCTGGCGCTTTACAGGTTCTAAATAAATGACTGAGCTCTCTATGCATGCCTGGTTTCTGTCATGAAAGTCAAATGCCTAGCAAAGACAAATTCCCAGAAACACCAGATTGCTTGGGTTTGTTAATCTAAATTTCTACGTCACTTGTACAGAAAATGAAGTCAAGGTAATTTAGCTGCAAAGCTAACAAATTCGTTAGTCCCACTAATTTTATTGTGGCTGTATAAACTTGGTGCAAGTACATATCATTGTATAGGAAACTTTGTCTGAACTCTGACACTGGCTTAACTCCTCTGTCCTGTTTGCCATATGCATGCCATTTAAGGCCAAACGTGAGGGATGATGCACAAACTCTTGTAATGTAAGTTAAATCTATTATTCTAAAATTGTTCCCTATTATTACAAGCATCGGTGTTGGTGAGCGTCTGGTTGGTCTTTACTTGTGGGAGATTATTTATAGGTTCAGTTTCTTCATACAGAGATTTTTCTCTGCAGGTGGCTTGGGTATGGTGAATTCTGTACTGGTTCAGGGAGCTGCTGAATGACTCTCAAGGTCCTTTCCAGATGACAGATTCTATCTCCTCTATAACATGTGTGCACTCACTCTTTGCTGTCCATTAAGAAATCTGCTTAGTTATTTCTTCTGTCGGGTAACCCACTGGAGGTTGTCTCTTTTCCCCACTTTGATGTTCATGAGTTGGATGGGGTTTCAAGGAGGACTTGACTTATAAGAGATCAGGCATCAAGATGATCAACCCTGGAAAAAGTTTAAGTACAGGGTGTTTTTGCTACACGCTCTCTGAAAAGCTGTTTGACCTGGAGGCCGGAGGCTTAGTAATTAACAAAGGAACCAAAAAGTGACAGGAGCAGCACTCACACCTTGTTTTATAGACTGGGACTCCATCCAGACTCTTCACAGCAAGAGAAGATGAGGCCTGAGTGTCAGTAGCTACAGACAGCGTTGTTTTGCTGCATAATGGTAACGGTGTTCACCATTGTACTGTGGTAGCAGGAGGAATTTTTGACATTACATTACACATCACAAACCAGCGGAATTAGATCATTAAAAACCTATTGGTTTAAGATAAAAGTTAAGGTGGGTAACAAATTCACTCATGCTCCAAAAAGCATGAAAATTGTAGGTTAAGGCTCCCACCTTAACTTCTATGCCATGTAAGCAGTAAAGACCATAGCCAGGCAAGGATAGGGTGAAGTATTTGGTATCGGGAAAGGGCAGAAGAGGTATTGGGAGGGACGTATATTCAGCCCCCTGTCTGGCCCACTCCATTCAGAGAGAATCCAAGATATCTGGAAAATACCATGATCTGTATCCAGGGCCGGACTTAGGAATTTTGCACCCCTAGGCCCTTCTCAGGCTGCTGCCCCCAAGCCAAGTCAAGCCCTGCCCCTACTCTGCATGTTCATGGGTGGGGGAGCCATGTGTTAACGATGTGGCACACATGCCCATGGTGAATGTGGGTGCATGCGCGTGCCCACTTAACACGCATCCCCACTCACCCCCCACTCATCCCCACGCACGGAGCAATCGTGGAAAACGGCAGTTTTTCTGTGGGTGTGGATGAGTGGAGGGTGAGTGGGGATGCGTGTGAGGCTGTGTGCATGCCCTGCCCACACACCGGCGCACCCACGGACCCACCACCCAGGGAAGCCATGTAAAATGGGCCTGTGAGGAGCCACTCGAAGAAGAACAGAAGGTTGCTACCTCATAAACAAGGTTCTTTGAGATGGCTCCTAAACAACACCCACCCTTCCAGTGCCGCATGGATTTTTTTTCTTATATTTCTAGAAAGGGTTGGAAGAAACTGTCATTCTGAGGAGTGGGGGGGAAGAGTGCTTTTTATACTAGAGAAGCTCGAGACCATCACGTGGTCTATTATTTGAATATGGTGAGCATGCACAACCCAGATATGAGAATGTTAGGAGCCATCTCGAAGAACCTTGTTTACAAGACAACAACCACCTTCTGATCACTCACATGGGGAGAAGTTGTTTGTAAACAAGCAGCTTTATCTCCCAGTCCAATCGGATGTCCCTGCTGCTGCTGCTGTGGAGCCACTAGCAGGCAGATGGCAGAGGCAGGTGAGGGATGGGGACCCAGACAGACGGCTTCAGCTGTAGGCAGCAGCCTCCAGCCGTGCAGGGAGAAAAGGAAAAAAATGGAGCGGGGTGGCACCAGGGCCAGGATTGCCGCCCCCCAGAAAACGCCAACCAAGGTCCACGCCTAGGGGGCCTGACCCTAAGTCCAGGCCTGACTGTATCAGGAGTAAGGGTGTGTGTCTGGAATGAGAAGGAGGAACAAGGATAGGGTGCAGCAACAAGAAATTATGTGAAATGACAGGAGGAATGCCAAGGCAAATAGGTAGAATGATAGGTTTCTGAGTAAAATAACAAATTTGTAAGAGCGGAAGGATACCATGGGGAGCACTCCTATCATTTCACCTAGTTTCCATAGCTGGCTCCATGTCAGTCCACTCCCTGTAGCCTCCTTGCTTGTTATTCCACCTTGTCTCCTGTTTCTTTTTTGTCATTCCAGACACACACCCTTACTCCTGTACCCTATCAGAGATACAGCTCTTGGTATTTTCCAGACATCTTGGATTTTCTCTGCAGTTTCCCCCATTCTTTCCAATGACCATTCCATAATATCAATTCCAATACCTATGGCAACTAAAATTGTAACACATTCACGCAATACTGTCCCAAGCTTCAGTGGGGACTGATGAATAGTGGATATGTACGAATGAATGGCATTGCCATATCAGCTAAATACAGAAAATAAAAACAGCTCCTCAATTTGGCCAAGGCATAGTGAACAATTTGAGAAAACTGAGGAGACAAAAATACGACCATGGTGGATGTACCCCCATAAACACATTCCATAACACCGTCTGCACGAGGAAATACTTCTCCCACTGACCAACTGCCCCACTCTTGTTCGCCAGCAGTTGCGCTTCCGTGGTGGGAGCAGGAGCAATTGCATCAGGAATGGGCAGGAGGGAGCCGTAGCAATCTGCTTTTGGCCCCTTGCGAAAGTGCAGCCATACAGGTGGGATGCAATGATGGCTGCATCCACACAGAGGAACTAGTCAAGGAACTCATAATAGGGAGATGTTTGCCTCCTGCATCTGGGGCCAAAGTTGTTGCCACGATAGCTTTGTATCCGCGCCTCAAGTCCTTGGCCCACTGCCAGCACTGGTTCATATCCCAGGTGCAGCCCTGCTGCGCCATTTGAATCGAGATCTCTTGAAACATCACCTTGTTCCTATAGCACTTTGCCAGGGTATATTGGACCTTTTCCTCCCCCAACCAAACAATGAAGGCCTTGGTCTAGATCCAGGGAATGCAGCATTGGCCAGGGAATGCAACATTGGCAGGCAGATCAGTATGTGGAGAGCAATGGAGGTTGGGCAGTGGTGGTAGCAGTGCTGGTTGTTGGCTGGCTGTTGGTTTGAGCCACGGCCTCAGCAGTGGTAGCTGTCCTCAAGTCGTTCCAGAGACTGCAACAAGTCTGAGACGCCCGGAAAAGAGCAAGCATCAGGCATATATTGCCAACCTGGAAGAGCTAGAAGAATGCATGTTTGAAAATCGCACAGTGGGCTTCTCATGGTGGACGTTATGTTCGCACTAGTGAGAACAAAAGTGGAAAGAGGAGCCGGAAGTGGTCACACCTTGGAACACTCTAGGCTTTTTGTTTGCAACTCTATGGTGCTGGCAGACCTGTATGTACAGAGGCTGCACTCAACCTAATTGATGGAATGTAGACACGTGGGTGCACGTTAGCCCACATGGAGGTCTCTGCCATGCTCCAGGACCCCGCCATGAGTGGGAGCTGAATGTCCAATGGGTGGTAGCTATGTGGCCAGTGTGGGCTAACACCTAATAAATGAGCAGGTGGGCATCCACCTGGTGTGGGCCACCATCTCATTTGTTAACACCTTACGTGGCAATATCCACTAAACATGCTCAGGACCACACTGCTAGAGTCATTGCAGGCATCATTTGTAACTATATTGAAACTACAAAGAACCTGTGAAATTTTACTCCCTGACTATTTCTTTTTATTATTTGCCAAAATGATCTCCCTCCTCCCCTCCCACTTTTCCCGCTCTTTCTTGGATTGGTTTAGTTTCCCTGCTGTGAGGGTGGTTTCATTTTTCTCTGTTTCTTTTGTGTTACTCACAGCGAAGAAGCAGTTTGTGTGATAAGGATAAACTTTGTGGGTCTACTGTGCTGTGTTAAGAGGGTTAAAAAACGAAAGAAAAAAGAAAAGCAAAAAACAATATCCTGTCTCAAATGTGCTGTAGGTATTCAGAATGATTTGCAGGAAATGGCATGAGTAGAAAACATCATTGCAGCTCTTAACAAAGCTTTCAATTCCCTGAACTGCAACAGGTTCTGTGCAGCATGTAACACGGTTGGGAGACGTGTGTCTATGACTGTAGCAACGTATGGAAGGCTTGAGGGTTAACCGCAAGAGAACATCTTCAAATGCAAAAAAAAAATAATAGAAAACGTTCTTGGAAAAGGCTGGATTGAGGGACCTGCTTTGGCAAATCCAATAAATCACCGATGAACAGATGCAGAAAAGGAGGAAACCTTGAAGATATTAGCATGAAGGATAAAGAAACCTTAATAGACTGCAACGCCAATGGTAAATACATCTTTCTTGTCTCTTGGCAAAAATAACAGCTCAACAACAGGTTTAACAGGACTAGATTTGTTTGCTTTTTCTACATCGTTTTTAAAAAATTGTTTCTTTTTTAAAATCATGAGTTTGCAGACACACTCTCTTTTTGCGATTTCACTCCTCATTGCTGCAGTCTTTGTTATATTTTATCTTGCCACTGTACAAGAACCAAAAAGCACTTACAGGGTAAACGTGATCGACAGTCATGCCTTAGCAAAAGTCTGTGATGCTGACGGGGAGGCATTTTTTCTAATAGAAAGACTAACAGCATTTGGTGGATCTACTTGCAATGAATATTTAATCAAAAACCACTACATAACGAGGCCTCTGTCTGAAGAAGAAGCTGCATTTCCTTTAGCCTATACCATGACTCTCCATAAAGAGTTTGATACTTTTGAGAGGCTCTTCAGAGCTATTTATATGCCTCAAAATGTTTACTGTATCCATGTGGATCAAAAGGCAGGTCCTGAATTCAAGCAAAATGTGGAGAAACTTCTGAAGTGTTTCCCCAATGCTTTTCTTGCCTCAAAAATGGAGCTGGTGGTTTACGCAGGGATATCCAGGCTTCAAGCTGATGGGAACTGTATGAAGGACCTCCTACAGTCAGGGGTTCAATGGAAGTACCTGCTCAACACATGCGGGCAGGATCTCCCATTGAAAACCAACAGGGAAATAGTTCGGCATCTGAAAATATTTAAAGGGAATAATATCACTCCCGGAGTGCTGCCTCCAGCCCATGCTGTTGGGAGGACCAAATACATCTACAAGGAGCACATAGGCAAAGGCTCTTACATGATAAAGGCCAAGAGGATGAAAATGCCTCCACCTCACAATCTGACCATCTATTTTGGCTCTGCGTACATCGCCGTCACCAGGGAGTTTGTTCAGTTTGTTCTCAATAATCGATGGGCCCTTGATTTACTGGAGTGGTCCAAGGACACTTACAGCCCAGATGAACACTTTTGGGTGACGCTCAATAGGATACCAGGTATGTATAACCTAATATCCCATTTCTTAATACAAGCCAGGGAGGTGGTTAATAGGGCTGTTTGGATAAAACCCAAATAAACAACAAAAGTTCTTTTGGTGTCTGTGTTTGATACACAAATATCGTCGAGCAGTTTTCAGGTTTGGGTGGTTTGTACCTCTCCGTTGTTTATTTGTATCTTTTAATTTTCATTATATGCTGTACTGGCCAAGGAGGAGTTTGCCCACAGCCATAGTGATCTACAGGAGTGGACTGTTTTTTCATTTAGGTTTACTTTTGATCTTGGAGCGGTGCTTTGCAGTTTAGGGGCTTCGGTTTGCTTCCATCCACAGGCAGCTGGTGGTGGAACTGTGCCCAGACAACCAGATCCACATGTTGAATGAATAAGACTATCGAGTGGGCTCCCTCTGCCTGGGATGAGGCAAGGGCATGGAATCACCTTGACTGGTGCTCGGGAAATCATTCATACCGGGCTTAGGGTTACCATGCCTCCCATTTAAAAGAGAATGCTTATAAAAAATACATGTTGCAGGGCTGCACTGGAACCAATGCAGCCCTGCACCATGTTTTTTCATAAGAGTCCTCGTTTAAATGGGAGGTATGGTAACCCTAACTGGGGTCCTTTGCTGTTTATTGTAGGGTCACCACCTGTGCACCTGTCCATGCGTGCATGCACACATGCACACAAACACTGAGGGCTGCACCCCTTTGCACACACTGAGGCTACACACACACAGACTGCACTACCACCACAACCCTGCTTGTTTGCTTCCCAACCAACTGTTGCAACTACCAAGTTTTTCCCCTTAAGGAGGTACCAAAAGACAGAAAACACACAAAACACCACAAAAATTGGCACTGACACCTGAACAGAAATTAGAAATACAAAATTTGCCCTAATGGGGAACCAAATCAATGGGATTTTGCCAGACCAAATCTGGCTCATATCTGTTTTTATTTGGCCCTTTCCTAATTCCTGGATCTGACCCTTTGATCTAGTCTCTTCCCTCAAGCCCTGAAAGAGTGAGTTCAGGGGAAGGGATTTAAGGACAGGAGAGGGATCCATGGCATAGCGAAGTAGTAGTGATCTGAAGTTCTGAACCCTTTGACTGTGCCCTTCAGCTGGGACCGGCGGGCGGGGCCAGGAAGATTAGTTCACATCATTGATGTTTGGTGGCGAGGGGAGTTAAAGCGTCGAAGAATGCGAGTGTTGGATGGGGGCGGGTTCCATCTGATATTATGAGGGGGTATTGAGAATGTTTTGAAGGAGGAACTGCTGTTGTGCTGGGGATTTGTTGCTATGATTAATAAAGAGAGATTTTTGTGTTATGAAATTTATTATATGGGGGCCTGCATTGTATTGTTGTATTGAAATTGATTGTGTGGGGGCTCTTATATTATGCATTGTACGGGTGGATTGCATTAGACAATGATTGGTTCATAAGAACTCCTTCCCTTGGTGAGAGCAAGTGGTACGGAGTGGGTGGTTCCCCCCTGGTGGCAGCAGGGCGGGTTTGGAAAAGTAAAGGATAGTTTTGTAGGTTATTAGAAGATGGGAATGATGTGTTGGTTTGGGCTGGTCCTTCCCCCTGGTGGCAGCAGGTGGGGAGGAGTGAGGAGGGAATGAGGAAGTTGAGGATTAATTTGTATTATCTAGTTGGTGGATGGATTATTCATTGTCTAAATTGTGAGGCTTATTGTGATTGAACTGTGGTCCGTGTTGGACCTATTTTTTTTTCTTTTTGTGTATTATTATGTTGGAAGCCGCCTCGAGCTGCCGAAGGCAGGAGAGTGCGGGGTATAAATAAACAATGAAATAAAAAATGAAAAAATACAAAGATCAATTTTTAAAAAAAAAATCAAAAAAATATATTTAAAATTCAAAAGCAACCAAAATACCACTAAACTCTAAAAAAATAAAGTTTAAAAAATCCCAAAAATGTATTTAAAGCACCCGGACAACCAAATTTACCCCAAACCATAAAAATAAATCCAAAATAAAATTTAAAAATGCATCAGCCAGGGAAGAGGAACAATTAAAAATAGAAAAGTAAGTTAAAAAATATTACTCACCCAAAGGAGTGTTCTGGTTGTCCTCAGTCTGCAGCAGCCTGCGAACTGGGGCAAATCTTCTATTCTACTAACCCCTACCCCGGCCACCTCCCTCTCACGCCACCCTAACCCCACATTCAGTTTTCTCCAGCCTCCCCCCACACCACCCGTCCCCCATTCTCATCTCCCTAGCCTCACTCCTCCCCAGAGCCCCCTTCTCATCTCTCCAGCCTTCTCCGGTGCCCCCATTCAGATCTCCCCACCCCAAGGGCCCTCAAACACCAACAGCAGCAGCAGCAATCAGGCAGAAGAGCTCTCTAGGAGACCTCAGCCTCAGACAAGCACAAAAGCCCTTGTGCTTCCTGGCTCCTCCCCTCCTTTCCCTTCTCTCCAGTTCCTAGGGAGGGCTCTTTCAAATGAGTCTTCCCTGACCATCAAGTTAATTGCACAGGCTAGAGTTCCAGTGGGACCCAGTGCCTCTGCAGTGGCCATGCCCCCAGGCTATGATGTCTTGGTGGGTCACTGTAAAGAGTGCCCCACTGCTTCCTTGCGTATGTGTAGGCCAGCAGCTCCTGAGCGCTGGCCAGTGCACTAGCACAGGCAGGGGGCAGGGCCAGACAGGCTTCACTGACTCCGCTTGCAACTGACCAACAGATCTTGCCTACCTTTTGCGCTTGAGTCAGTGAGTGCAGCAGCACTTCTTGGTAGCAGCAGGCCTCAGTAAGGGTTTTTGGGGGGTTGCATGGGTGTCTAGGGGGGGTGCAAGAGTGCATGGGGGCCCAAGGGGGCAGTGCCCCCAGAGTCCCTATGCACAGGCCTTCCCATCCCCATAGCCCCTCCCCCCCGCAGAGTGCAGTCATTATCTGCAGGCACATATTTGCCACACTTACCTACACGCATGTACCAAACTCAAATTTTATAATAATAATTAAGCTAGGCTCAAAGAAGCCCTGAACAGTTAGGGTTTAAAAAGTGAACTTGAAAATTAAAGGAACTACACAGACACACAAAACATGGTTGCATGTAAGCTGAAGGGGACCCCCTTGACTCTCAGACTTCATTTTCAGAGCACTTCCTCCTGAGCTACAGGACTAACAGTGCATGCCTTTTTAATTCACCCACTAGAGAAGAAATTCACACATTCTCTGTTCAATCAATCAATATTTTTTTATTGTCTTGACCATAGGTCATAACAAATCCAAACAAGCTTAACACATAATAGCATTTAACAATATTATTACAGCAAACAATTTATAAAACAAAAATACAGTCAATCCCTGTGACCCTCACACCCTCATAGCTAGCCATCTCTGAATCATCAAGGCATGAGCTAAGTTTGCCACTTTCAAGATAATACTTGAATTTGAATTCGCCAGTAAGTATGTCAATTTTGCATGAGTGTCCCAAAAAGTTTTCCCAGCCAGCAATGGTGTTAACAATTTATACCTTACTTTTGCCATGAAAGGCCAATCAAAAAGATAATGAAGTATATCCTCAATTTTCTGCATACCACAAGAGCAAAATCTTGCCTCATAAGGGGTATGGTTGTATCTGCCTTCCATTACGATTGTGGGCATCAATTGAAATCTAAGCAAAGTTAAAGAAGGCTTGCGAAGAGTAAAGTTTGTTACCACAGTTAAATACTGATGTTGGTTTTTGATCTTATAAAACATAGGAGCCATCTTACTTTGTGACAATAATGTTTGGTCGTTTTGCATATAAATGTCTTTAAGATGATCAAAGGGTGATTTCAGACGTTACGGGTGCCCGAATCACCACAGTGGATTCCCAGTGGTGGTGACCCGTCTAACCACGCCCGCAGTCAAGAAAGGCCTCAAACAGACGTGACGGGACTGGGACCATGGCAGGGAATCGGGCCACCAGACCACGGCCCAGGTTGCACAACAGATGTGATGCCGATCTCGGGCCGTGGTCAAAACACCCGGAAGGCTCTGGGGAGGGGCGGGACACAGACATGGCCGACAGAGGGCAAACAAAGCCAACAGCGCCTACAGGGAATGCCCACACAAGAGAACTGGGAAGGGAGGGGTAAGAGGGAGAAGAGCCGCAGAGGCAGCACACACAACAGGCACAGGGAGTATAAACGAGTTCACAGTGGAACACACAGCACAGACACATGCCCAGACGCACACACACCCACACGGGAAAGGAAGAGAAGGGGGGGACACAGCTGGACAGACAACACACACGGCACAACGGGCACAGGGGGGAAGGGAGGGAGGGGACAGGGGAAGGGGAGAACCAGCCCAGGGGCCAGGGCAGGACACGGGGAACGGCAACCAGACCCACAACAGCACAGCCTGCACAGGCACCCCCACAGCTACACTGCCAGTCCCAGAATGGGGGGATCCCGCAGGGGCACAACACAGGCACAGGGGGAGGCCACACGGTCCAGGGAGCGGCCCGGGAATGGTCCAGGAGGCTGTCAGGGAGCCCATGTGTGGGCCAGGGGGCGATGGATGGGACAGAGGCAAGCCGGGGCCAAAGAGCGGAGAAGCCCTTCCACAAGCTTGCTACCCTCCCCCCCGGGAGGATGCCATGAGGTGCAGTCCAGGGGCCCCAGCACCCATAAGTCACAGAGGCACCCAAGGGGGGTGGGGAGGCATGGGCACAGGAGGGATCGAGGCTGGACCAGGAAGGACATCAGCACCCGGGGCGCTGGGAGCCACCTCAGCGTGCAGGAAAGAGCCACAGGAGACGACAGTCAAGGAGGGGAACACCAGTCACAGAGGTGGATGGGGGGGACGCAGAGGGGGCACAGAGGCACAGGCAGAGGCAGCGGGACCGCAGGCACCAGCCAGCACAGCACTGAGCCAGGGACATCATGGAGGGAGCAGGTATTTATTTATTTATTTATTTTATTTTATAGATTTCTACCCCGCCCCTCCTGTCATGCAGCTTGGGGCGGCTTCCAGCATTAAAACATACAATAAAATTTTAACATTTTAAAATTCACATAATATTAAAAATATTAAACAGGGCAAAAACCAGTATAAATATAAATAGGTGGGGGAACTAAAACATCCCCCTAACCCTCCCTCCCAAAGGCCTGGGCGAACAGCCAGGTCTTACAACTACGCTGGAATGTTAATAGGCTAGGAGCCAGGCGAGCTTCCTCTGGAAGGGAGTTCCAAAGCCGCTGCCCTACCACCAAGAATGTCCTCTCCATCGTGGCCCCCCGCTTAACACGGGGGACCTCCAGGAAGGCACCCCCGGAGGACCGCAGGAGCCACTCTGGGGCACGAAGAGAGAGGCGGTCCCTAAGGTATGAGGGGCCGAAACCGTGTAGGGCTTTATAGATCATCACCAACACCTTGAACCTGGCTCGGCACGCTATCGGCAGCCAGTGCAGAGCTCGGAGCACCGGTGTAATATGCTCCCGGCGACCCGTCCCCATGAGAAGATGAGCCGCCGCATTCTGCACTAGCTGAAGCCTCTGAACCAGGAACAAGGGAAGCCCCACGTAGAGCGCGTTGCAGTAGTCGAGCCTCGAGGTGACAAAGGCATGGATGAGGGAGGCCAGGTCCGGGCCGGAGACAAACGGACGCAGTCTACGCACTAGATATAGCTGGCGGAAGGCAGCCTTAGCGACTGCCTCCACCTGCCGCTCCAGATGAAGATCTGCGTCCAGCCACTCATGGCAGCGGGGCAGAGCCAGGAGCCCACAGCCGGGTCAGCATCCAGGGCCTGGAAGAAAAGGGGGGCCTCACAGCCAGCTGCAGGGGGCAACAAAATGGTCCAGGGCCTGGTGGCCCACCAGGTGCACGAAGTGGGGCCACTGAAGCATGCCCCAACGATACCCCAGCGCAGACATGTGGTGGGCGACCAGGTAGTATGCCTTGAAGGGATCCTGAGCAGCGAGCCTCACCTGCACATCAGATCGGGACCACACACCATCCAACTCTGACATCTCCACTTCAGAGTGCTCCGACAAGCCATAGTCAGCAGGTGGGGGCCACAGAAGGTGACCCAGCTCCAACAGGCGGTGATAGATCACCCTGCAGGACCACTGGTAACCCCGGGCCCCGTGCACACAGCCAAAGAAGGACACAGCCAAGGCAGGGCCCCCTTCGCCAGACAGGCCATGTAGGCAGCCAGGCTGCACACAGAGAGGTCGGACACGGTCTCCACCGCAGACCACCCCACATGCGAGCACCTGATCTCTGGGATGCGCCCGTCAGGAAAGGGAAACAGACCTAGCATCTCTGCATGCAGCCGGCAGCCGCGGGCGCTCACCACATAGCTATAGTACTGCAGTCCAGAGCTCATATTCTCGTAGGCACCTGTGAGACTGTCCGGGCAGCTCAAAAGCAATTGCATGGATGAGGAATGCCACAGGTCACACAGGGCCATAGTCTCGCGGGAGGTTCAACTATGGGGGGCCCTGGGGGCGCTGCAGCCCGGGATCCCTGGTGAAGAGCGTCCAGCCATGGTCCAGCAAGCAGCGGATATGAAGTGCAAGGAGAGGAGGACCCCACAATCCCTGGAGGAATGGGAGGGGAAGCAGGGAAGCTCCAAGGCCAAACGATAAGGGCACAGGCCACAACATTGTACGACTACAGAGCGAGGCATGGGGTGCGGACCCAGCACAGCTGCTGGAACAGAGCACACAGACAGAACAGCCTACACACTAAGTGGGGCCCCGAGGGCAACAGGCAGCCGACACCGGAAGGAGGGGGGTGATGACAGCAGGAATGCAGCTGTTGCCCACACACACCCGGGCAAGGGCAGGGCCAAGTGCCATGTGCCCCCTACAGGGAAGGCATGTGCGTGCATTGGGCCACCCCACACGCCCTGCAGGGGCCAGCCAGGGCAACCTGGGGCCCCGAGCCCAGTTGGCAGGGAGCAACTGGGGAGTGAGGCAACACAGGTCCCAACCTACAACAGGTGTGGCCCCAATCCACCTGGGGCACCGGTCACCATGGAGCTGGGCCGGTTGGGCACCTGCGGGATGCACCTAGCTGTGTGCACAGAGTGGTACTGCTCGCACACAGACCTCCTGCGCATCCAGACCACAGAGGTGCACCTGGCTGCCTAGCTGCACATGTGCATGGTCAGGAGCACTGCCAGAACCCGGAGAGCCCACCACGGGTGCAGGCGCTACCTGACCCACCTCAGGGCCCAGCAGGTGTCCAGGGTGGCCTGATAGGCCCTCCTCCGGGGCCGGGCTGCTGTGCTCCACGAGGCGGCCAGCCTGCTCCAGTGGTTGAGAGAGACCATGGAACGTGCTGCCCTGCTTACAATACCCATTGACCGGTGGGTATGGGTCATGGAGCAGGCACAGGGGTGGTGGGCCAGGGCACTAGCCCAATGGACAAGGCTGCCTGGAGAGCACACTTTCAGATGGACAGGCGCGTCCTCCTGCAACTTGCGGAGCTGTTAATGCCCTGGCTGGAGCAGCAGGCCACCCCCATGTGGGCCCCCATACCCATGGTCCAGCGGGTGGCCATCGGGGTCTGGGCCCTTGCAACACCTGATTCCTGCCGCTCCATCTCACAGCACTTCGGTGTTGGTGTGAGCACCGTCGCTGGGATCCTGTGGGACGTCTGCGAGGCAGTGGAGGGTGTGCTCCTGGACCAAGTGATCCAGCTAGTGGATCAGGAGGCCGTGATGGCCGGCTTCACAGCTGGGGGATTCCCCAACTGCATGGGCGCCGTGGCCGGCACCCACATAGAGATCCTGTGCCCATCCGCTGGGGAGGCCTCGGAATATGTCACTCGACATGGGTACCACTCTCTGCAGCTGCAGGCGGTCATAGACCACTGGGGTCAGTTCATAGACATTTACACGGGCCACTCTGGTCACAGCCACGCTGCCCGGATCATGACCATCTCTCCCTTCTATGCCCGGATATTCCGCGGAGACTTTGTGGACATGGGGATGACCCGGATCGAGGGAGTGATGATGCCCCCCTGCATCCTGGAGGACCCAGCCTACCCACTTACCCACTGGCTGATGAAGGCATACCCGGTCGCCAGGAACCCTGTGGAGGTGCTCTTCAATACCCGCCTGTATGAAAGCAGGACCATGGTCGAGAGGGCCTTCGGGACCCTCAAGCAGCGCTGGAGGAGCCTCATGGGCCGCCTGGACTACACGGTGGAGACCTCCTCTCTTGTGATCAAAGCCTGCTGTGTGCTGCATAACATGTGCGAGACCGAGGGGGCTGCCCTCGACTACCCCGTGCCCTGGCACCCACCTGGCCCCATGCCTCTCTATGTGATTTCTGAGAACCCGCAGGAGTACCAATACACGAAGCGCATCCGTGCCGCCCTGGCGAGGTGGCTCAGCTGGGAGTCCGAGGGGTGAGGCTGCGCTTTCACCACCACCACCACTCCGGGGCCCCCAGCAGCACCCTGGCTGCGCCCCTACACACCTATGCATTCCCGACCCTGGGCCCACGAACAGACACACAGAGGTGACAGTGGTGCCCGTGCATTTATTGTTTCACCCTTATACAAGTGCTCCCACCACCTCGCCCACTCCCCACCTCCCAGCAAACCCCCCCCCGGGCCACACTCCCTCTTCTCCCTCATCCCCCTCTTCCCCCCTGTCTCTGGGGCCTCCCTTGCAGCCACCCGATGGGCACCTTGGAGCTCTGTGAACTCCCCTCCCCCCTGCTGTCTGTGTCACCAACAGTGTCCTGGGAGGTCTCGGTGTCCTGAGGGTCCAGCAGTGGTGGGAGAGAGGGCGGGCCAAGGGCTGGAGGGACCCCCCTGGCTGGCAGCTCCCTCCAGAGGCCTACAGGCAGAAGCACGGCTCCAGTAAGCATGCAGGTGGCTGGGGTAGTGGTGGAGGCGGTGGGAGCACTGAGGGGCCCAGCATCGGGGCTGGGGCAGGCAGGTTGCCCGGCGGGGTGGCTGCCATCACATAGGCACTCATAGTACCCGCGTGTAGAAGCAGCGAGGTGCCTATGTCATGTGACCGGTCCATCTTTGCAGAGTGCTTCTTGACCAGCCAGTCTATGGCCTCTTCCAGCTGCCCGAACGCCTCCACTTGCCTGCTGTGCTCCCAGCACTTCCACCTCCATTCAAGGTGCACCTCTGCCTGCAGCCTCTGGTCCCTGGCCTCCGCCTGCTGTACGGCCCTTTCGGTGGCCGCCTCCATGCGGTCGATGGCTTCGATCATCTGCTCCCCCTGCTCTGTGGTGGAGCGGACTATGTCCTCCGCCCTGACTCCCCGCCCCCCCTTGTCGTGTTGCCTCACCTGGGGCCTCTGGTTAATCCTGGGGCTGCTCATCTCCATCCCCCTCGCCAGGCTGTTGCAGGTGCCGGGGCGTGCCGCAACCTGTGCGGGAATGGGGAGAGGTGGGTGGGGGTCAGCGGTGCGTGTCCCCCTGTGGCCCCCTGGCCCCTTCTTCNCCCCCTCCTGTGCCATAGATGGGGGCCCCTGGGGCCCGCCCTTTGGGAGGGTGGCTGTTGCGCTCCCCCAGCTGCCCCCTGCAGCCGCCCCCAACCCAGGGTCCAGTTTCTCCGCCCTGACTCCCCGCCCCCCCTTGTCATGTTGCCTCACCTGGGGCCTCTGGTTAATCCTGGGGCTGCTCATCTCCATCCCCCTCGCCAGGCTGTTGCAGGTGCCGGGGCGTGCCGCAACCTGTGCGGGAATGGGGAGAGGTGGGTGGGGGTCAGCGGTGCGTGTCCCCCTGTGGCCCCCTGGCCCCTTCTTCGGGGTCCAGGGCATAGGGGGGTTGCTGAGGGTGGGCCCATGGGCCCCCTTCCCCCCTGTCGGGCCTTCCCCCCGGTCAGTGTCCCATCCCACCCGCCTGCTTACCCTCTATGTCAGTCTCGGAGCCCTCCGAGGTCGACCCCTCAGTGTGGCTAACGTCCCCCTGTGTCCACTGGCTGATGGTGACCAAGGTGCCGGCCTCGGATCCTCCCGCTACAGACATCAGCTGGGGGCTCCCGGGGCTGGCGCATGAGGGAGGGCCTGCTGGTCCCCGAGGTCCCAGGATGTTCCTCTTGGGGGGTGGGGCTCCTGGAGCTGGTGTCTTCGATGGGGGCGGTGAAGGGAGGGGGTACCTCATCCTATTCCCGGCCCTGGACCACGGTGCTCCCCACGAGGCACAGTGCGACTATGGACCCCTTCATGTGTTGGTATGCAGTCCAGGGCTTCATAGTAGGGGGAAGTCCGGGCTCCATGCCCAGACTGCCTGTTGTTGTCTTTGATGGTCTTGTACCCCCTCTTCAGCTCCTTGGCCTTCGACCAGCACTGTGCCACTGTCCTGTGATGCCCTACTGCCTCCATTTCCCACACAATCTCCTTGAAGACGTGTTTGTTGCATTGGTTGACCGCCAGCTCCAGCTGGTGCTCCAGGGTTCTCCAGATCTGAAAAAAGTCCTGGGTTTCCCTGTGCCCCCATTTCCCCCCTCGATGGTACGGCCGTCTCTCGTGGGCACCCTCCGGGTCATGGTCATCCCCCTCCCCCTCCTCCTCCTCCTGCTCCTCCACCTGCCCTCCAGCCCTTTCCTCCGGGGGTTCAGGCTCCCGGGCCCGTTTCCATGTCTGCGGGTCGTAAGAGGGGGTATGTGGTTACCGGGTTGCTGCAGCCCCATGTCCCTCTCCCTTTCCCCCCCCCTGCTGGTCCACCCACCCACCTTGGTGCCCCTGTGCCGCTGCCCACCCCCCTCGATCCCCTTACCCGTTTCCAGGTTGCCTCATCCTCCGGGCTGGCAGCAGGCGCCGGTTCGGCCTGTTCCAGCTGCTGCTGCTGTTGCTGCTGCTGCCCCTCCACCACCTCCAGGTGCAGCACGACCACCTCCTCCTCCACCTGTACCTCCACCACCTTCTCCTCCACCTCCACCACCTCCTCCTCCTCCCTTGCTCTCTCTCCCACCGCTCTCCTCTCCCTTCCGCCTCACTCCATCCCGCCACATTCCCCCTGCTGTGGTGTGCCCTTTAAATCTCCCTCCCTGGCCTGCGTTGTTGCTGGTTGTCTGGCAGCGATGCTGCGTGCTTTGTCCCTGGCTGGGAATCGGTTTTCTTGATTCCGGCCGGTGGTTGCCATTCAGACGTTACTTTTTTTTGTTTCCCGGTGAGAATCGCTTTGACCACACTTTCGGAGATGGTCCGGGTCGGAGCTCTGGAAGCGTGGTTAATTTTGACCCCTGGTGGGGATTGACTGTGGTGAACATCTGGCGCCCGCGAAACAGACGTTCAGGGCACTTTGGCCCTGCCGTGGTTCACTGTGATTAACTGTGATCTCGTAACGTCTGAAAATACCCAAAGATCAAGGTTTTAGCCTTCAACACAGCCTTCGACACAGGATAATTCCTCAAAAAGGCAATAGGAAGACCTATCCATTCAGCTAAAGACATCAGGCTGCCTTTCCATAATGAGACGAAACCATCATTTTCTTCTCCTGCCAACATAACTTTGGAAGTGAGATGTCTGACATGCTTTCTAATTTAAACCAGTAAGAGAAGAGTCTGTAACGAATTCTCATCTCTACTGGTAAAACTCCAGTATCAGCTCTCATCATACTTGTGGGTGTGCACATAGGTACACTGAAAACAACGCGGAGTACCTTATTTTGAAAGACCTCCAGCTCCTCTACCTTAGTATAGCCCCAGATCTCAGCCCTGTACACAGCTTGGGGTCTTAATTTATGGTCTAGAAGTTTCCAAGCTGGGAGTACTAATCTCCCACCAGTCGTTCTCCAAAACTTACAAACTCTGTTTGCTGGCTGGGTCATTTTTAATTTTATCATGTCCAAATGATGACTCCATGAACCCTGAGAGGAAAACATTACTCCAAGATATTTATACTTACCAACTGCTATTCACTCATTTGTCGCTTAGCAAAAACCATGACCTTTTTATTATCATAGTTAACAGAAAGTGAAGTCCTTCTGCAGTACAAACCCAATGCCCGCAAAAGCCTAGGTAGGCCAATTTCAGAGGTGGAAAGCAGTACCATATCATCTGCATACAAGAGTACTGAAAGTTGTTTCCCCTGAATGTGGACTGGATGGTATAACATATCCTGTAATTCCATTATTAAATCATTTATAAAGAAATTAAATAAGAAAGGGGCCAACAGATACCCCTGTTTCACTCCACTGGTTACTGGTATAACCTCTGTCAGACGTCCAACTTGCGTTAATCTAACTTTCAAAAAGGTGTTCTTATACAACATCTGTATTAACAAGACTAATCTTTTATCCATGTTTGGTTGGTTCAATTTTGACCATAGGATATTCCTAGCTACAGTATCACATTCTCTGTTAAGTTCAATATCTGTTTGCTAATATGTTTTAGCTTTATGTTCTTTTGAAATGACCTTCGGGTTCTCAATAAATATTATCTATCTATCTATCTATCTATCTATCTATCTATCTATCTATCTATCTAATATGTTTTAGCAGAGTTAGAACTGTGATGGGATAGCTGTGACTTGACTAGAATCAGACGTTTTCTTCCTCCCTGTGGCCTTGTGTCACCTTCCCTGGGTGTTTTCTAATATGACGGCGCTATGGGCCACCATGCTTTGATCCTACCCAGGTGAGAGCCCTCAGGCAGGATCCGGCCTGGATGCTGAACAGATGTGCTGATGGCCTAGGCTGGGGAGGGGGTGGGGGGAGGGGGGCCCCGCCCCCGTGCTGCTGAGTGCAGCCCAGCCTCCTCCCTGATACGCGCCCATCCAGAAAAGCTCCAGCCACAGGTCAGTCAGGGGAGTAGCTACCATTGGACAAACAGGGACATTTGTTCCGGGGCCCAAACAGGCTGGGGGCCTAATATCCAAGGTAGCTAAGTCACCCTGTTTCCCCCCCTTTTTTCTTTTTAAATTGCCACGTGAGCTGGCTGGGGATCCTTCCGGCTGCTCCGTGGGCCCCCTTCCTGCCCACGGTTGCAACATGTTGCAACCGCGGACAGGGAGGGTGAGGGAGGGGCCCCATGCAGCGGTCTGCATCAGGCCAGGTCACACTCACAAGTCTCGTGGCTCAGCTTTCCCCCCCCCCATAGCGCTTCATCACAGAGGAGGAGTCCTCCCCACCAGTCCAGACCCAGTCCAGGCAGGATTGGCTCAAGGGAGGCCCACCCCAAGCGCTGCGGGAAGGTGCCCAGCGGTGTGAGTGGAGCCGCCAGCGGACACCTTCCTGCTGCGGCGCTCCCCGCATAGAGCCGGCCTAGCCTGCCCCGCCCGACCAGCCCCCAGCCTCCAGGGCTGGTCAGGTGGGGTGGGTCAGCAATGACACTGATGCTGCTGCTGACTGTGCTCGGCCTCAGCGTGCAGGCAGTAAGCCACGAAGGACAGAGTGCACTGTGGGACCAGCTCGCCACTGGCCTAGAAGATGGATGGGCCCAGCAGCAAGTCACCAGCAGCACACCGCAGACTCTGCGGACCATCAGATCCTTCCTAAAAACATGCCTCTTTTTTAGGCTTTTCCTAGTTCCTTATTCCCATATATTGCTCATTTATGCTTCTCCTTCTACCATCCTAACCTTCAGAATCCCCTATTCTTTCCTTGTAACTAAGCTAAGCATGTGCACTTATAGCTTCTCAACTTTATGAATGTATCCCTGTCTCTCCTCCTTTGGTCATGATTGTTCATCATCAGGCTGATGTTATATAAATAAATAATTAAAATGAAAAATAGTATTATTAATAATAACAACAATAATTTATTTATTATTATTATTATTATTATTAAGCTGTCGGAATTGGCCTAAAGAGAACACCTAATGTGACTGAGAGGTTTGCCTTAAACCTTGCCTTGCTTCTAGGAAGCTGAAAAATCATTTTCTCCTGTTTGGCTTCCATAGTATCAGCTCCTAAAATCATTTACATGTGCTGAGGAAATGTGAGCATGTCTGGAGTGATGAATGAGCCTGGACATAGCAGGGGCTCACAGGAACTCACACCCATGCTGAAGAGGTGAGCAGATTGTGCCTGCTAATCTGCCTTGTCATCTCTTCTCCACAACATCCAGCAAGAGATGGAGACAGCACAGCAGAAATGTGTGGGAACTGGATTTGTATTTCCGGTTTTTCATCCCTCTGACAGCTTATAATTTATTGATAGGCACAGACAGTCTCAATGATCCCCGAGTTCCTCCTGTCTGTCTGTTTTGTTCCTCTACTGCCTCTTATAATTAGATTGTCAGCCCACTGGGGCAGGCCCTATTCCTTTCTTTGTACTTGTTTTTATGGTGCCTAGAACAATAAAATCCTAGTTTTTCACTGGGGCTCCAGGGCAGTGGTCACCTCTCCCTGAGTACATCATGGAGAGAGAGAGAGAGAGAGATTCTGGAGCTCCTCCAAATCCTTTCCACACTGGGCAAGGGAGAGAGCCTCCTGACTGGTTGGGCAGGGGGGTTTGTGCTAGGAGAGGAAAGACAAAGGGGGACTGTGTTTCCTGGGTGAGAACAGAGGTAGCAGCATGGGTTGTCTTTGCAGTGCCAGATTGCAAAAACCAAACAAACAAAAGAAATACCCATACAAAAAAAAAAACATTAAAAAAACCCTGAACAAAATCCAACCAACCAAAGGAAATACGCATACAAAAAAATCCTAAGAACAACATGATTTACATTTGTTCTCCTTCCCCGACACTTTCCTCCTAAGCCCAAGACGAATGGAGAAAATACTCTCAAAGTTTGCACACTTGCTGTGAACCTACCATTTTTTATCCTGTACTGACCAACCTTATTATGTTCCTCTACAATTCCAGACACATCAAAAAATACTGTATTTTGTGCTAGATTTGATCGGGCTTCATCCTAAGTTAGAACTATCCACTTTATGAACTTCACTCAATCTTCTAACTGGCAGTGTTGTCTGCGATTTTCACTGATAACATGGTTGGTTGGTTCAGATGTGTACAGATACATGGGGGCAGTTGGTTTCAGATGTGTGCAGATGAGCAGAAAATGAGATACAAGATTAGAATAAAAATAGATTCTTTGCAGTAACTGCAAACTCAGAGTGCATTTCTATTCTTGTTGGGGTTTAGAGAAGCGGATGGGGAAGGGAACATAGTTAAGTCCCATTTTCCTCAGTTTTTTGTGAGTGAATAATACACTTTACAAACCAAGGAGACACTCATGGGCAGAGCTGAGCCTATTATCTTCACCCCCAACTTCCACGCAGTCTTCATAGCTTGTACTAATTTTCAAATTGGAAGGAAAAGGTTCCCCACCCCTCTGCTATGAGATCAGCAAGCAGAGTCTGGGGAGTCTTAATTTCTTTCCATAGCTTGCATAAGAGCAGGATTTTACAGTCTCTGATTCCCTATGTCTGCAAGGTAGTGGTGAGGAGCCAAGGAAATAGCCTTGCCATCATCCAACCAAATGCCAGTATGAGTGACATTTTCACAATGGTTGGAAACAGACGGACACGGAGGCTGCCTGACCCTGGAGCCGCTGCAGGGGTGCACCCCAAGTCCGCCCGCTTTCAGCCCCATCTGAGTCCATTTTAGACAGATCCAGTGGTTTCCCCAGCCTACAGGCCACCCATGCGTCGCCCCCTCCCGCATACCATAAAGTTGCGGGCAGATCACCTGATGCTCTAGGCTGGCGCATGCAACTCTATGATGCTGCCCAGGGCAATGGCTGACTGAAAGCCGAACTGCAGCATAGCTCCGCCGAGCAGATGGACAGCAGCTCCGCTTCAGGCCGGTGCCCCAGGTTTGGCCCACCCGCTCCGCAGGCGGTGCTCTGGGAAGTTTCTGCTCCGCTTCCACATCTGGCATAGCGCCTTTAGACGGACGGGCCAAGCCAGGGGTGAAGCGGACTGGCACGGCCAGCACCAGAGCAGCCCATCTGTCTGAAAGCACCCAGTGTATGAAGGTAAGTGGCATGTCACAGAAAGGCATAGCAACACCACTGCACCCCTGCAACTGCCAGCGTGCTCCAAGAGGCATTTTGCAGAAAAGCAGAGTGTTTTCTAGTGGTCACTTGGTTGTGGTGCAACTGTGACCTTCCACTTCCCTTGGGACCCATTGTGGGGGGAGGGTATATGAGAAGAGAGTGGGAACTTCCTTGGAATGAGGAAGGCACTTGCTAAATATGTTTGGTTATTTTTAAAAAAAATAAAAAAAATTGTGAAGAATTATTGTATTGTGGGTTGGTAGGAAGGCAGAGGGAGGTTCAGCATTTCATGTTTGCGGAGAGTTAAAGTGTCCTGTTTTATACAGTGTTTTAATTTGTTGTAATCTGTCTTGAGTCCTTTGGAAAAGGCTGGGATATCATTTCAAAATAATAACAATAGACAGTAACAAAGGTATAAGCTAGCAGAGTTTCAGGAAGCTGTTGTTTTTAGACTCTGCCTTATAAAGTAAGCAAAACTCCAGTAAATGGATTATTATGGAAACTATGGATTTTCTTGCAAGACTAAAAGAGCTTAAAGCAGCATCCTTTGTTGAAACTGTTGGCAGGCTGAAACCATGCTCTGATTGTATGTCAGTAGTTTGCATGCTATCAGACTGAAGCTGACCATAATCATCAGACTAGTGCAAAATTTTACTGTGGCAAGTGGATTACAAAGACTGTCTCACTGATTACTTCCAATGCCAGTACCTGCTTGTAGTATTGCATAATTCTACTTGTTTGTCTTCTCCAGATTGGGCACAGAATTCTGAGGAAAAGTAGATTTCTTTAGATCTTCAATACCCTTCTCCCCTTACTAAATGTTTCCAGCAGCTTTGATAAAGAGTGGCTGTAGAAAGGGACCCTTGGATCTGAATCCCTTGAATTTTAAGAAAGATATCAAAGCCCAAGATCCAAGACCCCCCTCTACAGCTATCAAAGTTGGATCCAAAACCTGAAGGGACCTTCCAGTTCTAGTGTGGGGGTGACTGGCTAATTGATTACTTGAAATCAGAACCAATATAATGAAACCTCCACTGCTCAAAACAGCTTGATGATTTTGGAAAACTTCTGCTGCTCAAGGTCAAACACTCAGAATAGGTTCTGATATTTTAGTGTAGGATTATTAACTAATTGATGTATTATTATTAATTTATCTAGTGCCAGCAATGTGCCCGGTTCTGAACAGTTGTGATTAGAAACCCCCTGGAGGGTTTGCAATGGGCTTGAATGGGACTACTTCAGAGTAAGTGTAGCTGTAGTATCTAAAGCAGAACTAAAGCTGTAAAGAAATTAACATTCACACTCTAACTCATAACAATGCAAAGTTGATAGTTCACCACACCACACCGTCACGTTTTCTGTCCCTACACATTCCAAAAGCCAGATTCCGACCATCATTAAATCCAGAGTCATTCAACTGAATCCAAAACCTTCACTTTATCTATAACTAAACTGAATCCTGAAACAAATACATTTCAGTTTGCTTATCCCAATCATTTTAATGAAGGGGGGGGGGAGCAAGAGAGAGAGAAAGAACCTCTTATAACCAGACTTCCCATATCTGGATCCTTCTTTAATTATTCCACACATGATGTCTGTCTTTCTTGGTGCAGCATTCTGCCCCCACCCACTCTGAACATTTTCTAGCAGCACTCAGGGTGAAAACAGACATGACGCTAACCACCCTTTAACCACCCTTGGTGGTCATTTATGCATGTTTCAGGGCTGCATAGGGCACCAATACAGCCCTGCAACATGCATAAATAACCACCAAGGCTGGTTTAAGGGTGGTTAGCGACAGCGTCATGTCTGTTTTCACTCTCAGATCACTTGCATAGGACCCCACCAAGAAGGAAGTTTTCAGAGTGGGCAAGGCTGGAGTGACTGACTCTTAAACCTTTTGCTCTGGTGGGGCTGCTGCCACACTAGGGGGCCTCAGTGGGAGTCAAGGCAGCACCACAACCCTTGGGAGTGGAGAAGGCTGAGGCTGGCTGGGTGCTCCCCCCTTCGGAGGGCTGTCACTTAGGGAGACCCTGGCCCTTGTGGGGAGGGTATAATTGGGGCATGAACTTGGGGCTGCCCCAACTTTGCTATGCCACTGATTCTGGACATGCTTTATGAGTGACCCTCCCATATCCATCTGGATATATTTTTCTAACCAGAAAAAAAAAAGCATGTCTGCCAGGGTGTCTGAATGGAGGGGAGAGGGAAGTTCTACTGTATTAATGTGTTTGACACAGTGAGAAAGATCAATAATTTGTTGAAGGGCTACACTGAAGTATCTAATGTATTGCTGTTTGTATTTCTTGATCTGCACGGGAACGTCAAGGCACCAGTATCAATTTGAGAAAGTGACAAAATGTGTCACTCCTAAACCAAATCCACTTCTGCTGCATCTGTACCATACCTTTACTTACTAAGGGACCAATCCAAGGTGCATGCACACACACACCAAACACAGGATGTACACACACACACACACACACACACCATGGGTGCAGTATGTGCACTTCAGACATACCATGTTCTGGACTTGGTGCGCACACATCCTGTATTTCACAGATGTGTGGTGCACATGTGGTACATGCACTGCATGTGTGTACTTGATGTGTGCACGTACCTTGAATTGGCCCCTTAGGGTGGATCCCCCCCATCCATTAAAGTCAATAACTCAGCTCCTATTAACTGTCATGGTGGAGGCTTGTGCTCCATGTAGTGCAGAGGGACTATTGTCTGGTAGCAGGGCTCAGTCTCCCATTTTCAAGTTGGTATTTTCTATCCAAAGCCTATTGAGTTATAATTTATTATTACTTGTATTCCAGCTGCACCTATAATTATTTACACTGGTAGTATCTAACAGCCACAGCTTTGGATCAGGACTCCATTGTGGTAGGCACTTTACAAATACCTAAGAAAAAAGATAGTCTTTGCCAACTTTGCCCCAAACAGAACTTGCAAGCCAAGAAGAGTTTCTAATGTTCCCATGTGTGTGTGTGTGTGTGTGCGTGCATGTGCATGAGTGCTGTGGGGTTGGTGTTATGCATATAGAGTGCAACCATGGGTAATCAAATAGGTGATGGTGGAGTGCTGCCATCACAAACTGATCCAGACCAGGAAGCCGCTTGCTTCCCGGTCAGGATAGGGTCTGGATGCAGAACAAATGTTCTCGTGGCCGGGCCCAGGGGAGACCGGGAGCCGCATGACTGCCCGGCTGGCTGGCCCTGGCCCTATGCTGCGACCAGCAGCTTGTGCCTCCCCACCCCCATGACGGCTGCCATGGCTGCCCATCATAGTGGTCACTCCAGACTGGGCCAGGAAGAGTGGGCTACCAGACGCAGTAGCCTGCTTCGGCCCAATCGGGCAGGCCATTTCCTGGGCATATTGGCAGCTAGCCCAGGCTGTTATCCCAGAGGTCTCCAGGGTCTTAGCCTTGGTTAGTCCCCAACATGACTGTGGAAACTTCTGGCAAAACATCTGGATGGGCCACAACACACAACAGTGGGCTGCTGTCCAAAGAGGTTTCAAGCGAGTCTAAGCAGACTACCGTCACATTTGTTAATACCCCTTGTTATAATGTGCTTCAAGACCATGACTCCCAATGTCTTTTATTGTTGTAATCACAAATACATACTGTATTTCAATTAGATTCAACGTGGGCACATTCCATGAGATGAGAGGGGCAGGCATGGCATAGGAATCCCTTTAATTTGCTCAGGAAGATGCATTAGCAGTTCACTAGAAGATCCCAGTCCAGAAGAAAGTCCCATCAGTGTTGCATTGTCTAAGAGATAATGGTTCAGTTCTGCCAGGAAATAAGGTTTTTTCCCCTCAATACAAGCCTTGCCTTGGTGGAGTTGGGTTCTTGCCTGGGGCTCCATGAGTTTAAACAAACCCATTCCCTGACTGAGCCATGTTCTTGTGCCTTAGGCAATGCAACACTGATGGGGGTTTCTTCTGGGCTGGGAACTTTTTCTGAACTGGTAATGTACCTTCCTGCACATGACAAGGAGACTCCTGCAGCATGCTTGCCCTGTGCTCACTTTCTGTAATGCCCCCACCCCCACTGTGACCGGCCAGTGCATACAATAGAAAATGTTAGAGTCTTTGTTCTAATGCAAATTCAGATATAGTGTGGTCCTTGTCGTGACTCCCAAATTCTGCTTTATGCTGAAGTTGCACTGTACATACTAACCGGTAGTCTTTGCCCTAAAGAATTTGTGCTCTAAGCATGAAAGACAAAGGACAGGAGTAAGAGTGGCCTATTGTTCTCCCCACTGGCAGTTGCGAAATTGAGGCAAACTTAGTTCCCCAAGGATACACAGCGTAAAGGCTGTTGGGTTGTGGACGGCCTAAAAGGTGGTAGCACCTGACAGGATCAGAGCCCGAGGTAAGTCTTGGTAGGATGAAGACAATGCATGATCCGGAGTCAAGGCAGAGATTCAAGCCAGGAGGTCAGTCAAAGAAGCATGGATAAGAGGAGGTACAACAAAGATGCTAAGGGCCAATGCCAAGAGTTGATGTGGAAAAATTAGTCCTGAAAGAAGTCCAAGTGGGAAGACAGGCAAGTGGGGTCAAAGAGAAGCAAGGCTAAGGGTACAAAGGAGAGCTAGAGCTGTGAGGCAGTCATATGCTATGGCAGTGTTAAGCGTTTAGATGCTCTGAGGAGAGAATATGAGTTCTGCTTGATACAGCAAATCAAGAGCTCTACCAGCCAATCAAGAGGGCTGGTTCCCTCAGGCTTCCATAGAAGCCTAGCTGGGTTGAGTCACGCCCATTTGGCTGTAGCAGCCCTGACACACAGCGAGCCTGTCGCAGAGTCAAGAACTGAAATCCAATTTCTAGAGAACCAGTCCAATGTGTTAAGCACCCTTTACCTCGATTTAGTAACACAACCTTTTGAACATCAGTACAAATCCCTGTCTTAATAGCAATTGCTTCATAAAGCAAACTGCACAAGGCTAAAAGCTGTTCCCGCCCTTCCTTGCAAGGCAGAGTGCCGACAACTGGAAAAGTGTGTCGAGTGTAGACACAGTACATCTGACCTGGCTCTGTGCTGCATTGCTTCAGCTGAAGGGTAGGGCTGTCAGATGCTGCTCATTTTAAGGGAACACCTGAAAGTCAAGAGAGAGAATTTCAACCAAACTTCGTACTCTTTTAATGGGAACTATGTATGCAGAAGAAGGCAGAATTGGCCGTTAGGAAGTCAAACTGGCAAGTGCTTCATGTTGTTTATTCAGTTAATGTGGCACCACAACGGTTTCCAGTTACCTAAATCATAGACCCTGGGCTAAAGTAAGGGTGGCCAGATTTATGGTGCATGTGATCTACTTGGTCCAAGTGTTAGTCTCAAGCGATATACCAGGACCCCTCCCACTGGCTTCAGCACTCCAGGCCAGGACCTCTCTCACTGGCTTCCTCCCAGCTCTAGGGCACCTCAGCAACTGGGCTCAGGTGTGGAGAGGAGCACCCCACTTTAGAGAGAGCCTTCCCTGCTGCCTTCCTATCTAGGGTTGCCATATATGCAAATAATTTTTCCAGGACACTTATGAAAAATACATGTTGCAGGGCCTGCACTGACGCATTAGGCACCAGTGCAGGCCCTGCAACATGCATTTTTTATACGTGTCCTGGAAAAAATTGCAAATAGGGCAACCCTACTCCTATCCCACCTCCTCCCCAGAGACACTCCTTAGGGTACTGGTCCAACTCTCTTCCCCAGCAGCAATCTCTGAGGGGCTGGTCCCCCTCCTCACACCATGATCTACTAGAGACTAGTGCATGATCCACCAGTGCATTGCAGTCTACCTCTTGGGGTGTTTTCAGACGTGATGGGGCCAATTGGCCCTGTCACGAAATCAACAAATTCATCCCCCGCCGGGATGACCCGTCACGCCATAACAGACGTGCCGGGGGATCCCGGCGGGGAATCGGGGAGGGGACAGGGCCACGAGGCACAAAATGAGGCAGCACGACCCAGCCCCCTCCACGCTCCCCGCAGCCCGCCCTCTGGGGAGACGGGCGGCCGCCGCGGCCAATGCCGCCGCGGCCAATGCCGCCGCAGCGCTCACCAGCTATGGCTCCGGGCCGGAATCCCTGTGGGGATTCCAGGCTGTGGCCTCCGTCCAGACATGACGGCGGGGGTCACCACGGCGGGGAATCGCCTTCACCACAAGACAACCTCTGGTCCCGCCGCTCCGGCCGCTCGCATGGTGAATGTGATTCCCCGCTGTGGTAACATCTGGGGGCGGGACATCTGTTCCCCCCAACAGACGCTACGTGGTCCAAGCCACCACAGGGAATTGACTGTGGTTGACATTGACCACGTAACATCTGAAAATACCCTTGGTTGCCCCAGAGTATAGTGTACCTTCACCTTGACTAGCTCAGAAGCTTGACACATTTCACGGGGGCTGGGGGGAACACAGGGGGATTTCTTCCCCTCAACTTGATCCCCCATTGTGACCTGTTGGATGCTTCTCCCAAGCCACCATGATTGGCCACTGTCAGAGGCAGGGTGCTGGGCTAGATGGACCATTGGTCTGACTCAGTATGGCACTTCTTATGTTCTAATGTTCTTATTTTTCCTCGAGTTGGGAAATTTCTTATTTTACTTAGTATGGCATAAGCAGCACAACTGGATAATGAGGGCCACACTTTGAAGTGATACAGGATGAAAGTTAAATAACCTTTGCTATTTTGGACACTCCTTACACTCACAGTTTCCTTTAAAGCTTCTTAAATCCACTTAACCTGAATGTAAGAGATTCAAAAAAGTGGTTCTGCATTTTATATTAGCCACACGTGTTTTTCTGTGCAAACACAAGTCCTGCTACAGGAAACCCCTGTGTCAGCCACACACACCCCTCTTTGTGTCAGGCAGTCCATCCCTTTAAAAAAACTGGAGCCAATGTCCCCCACTTTCCCTCAGTTGTAGGCAGCACATGTGGATTCTTACCTCTCACTTCTGGTCATCTTGGCTTTGGCAAGACATGGAGAAATGAGACGGGCATGCCAAAGACCATAATTTTCACAGACCCTAAGAAGGATCTGTGTTCATGGTGTTTCCCCCATTGGCAGCAATGGGGAAATTGCAGTGAACACAGATCCTTGCTATAACCCAACAAGCCCTGACTCCAGGACAATCATCATGCCACTGTTTGTCACAGTTGGGTGGGTGGGCTGTTCCAGGCATCACCAGTGGCATGTGCCTAGGCTGCAAGGAAGCCTGAAGATCACCCTCCCAATCCCATTCACCAGCCCCCCAACAACCCCCATTCCTGCCAAAAAAAAATCAAGTGCTTTGTAGTGGAAGCATCTTGGCATCCCTCATGGACTGCACTCAACCCCAGCAGGCAACAAGACCATGTTGCCTTGCCAAAGTCCATATATGGGCAACCTCCCCCAACAGTGGGGCAGAATGTACCCACCATTATGCACCTGTGCATGTCCAGTCTAGAATGGTCAGTCTATGCATGTGGCACACCCCTCGAGGCACAGTGCCACCAATACTTCACATATCAGGAGAGGAACATTCCAGAGTGCATGACAACCAGGATCCAGTAAAATACATTCTGGAGTATGTATTTTACTGGAGTAGGTATTGTACTTTAGGAAATTAAAAATCATGGAATAGGAGGCAGTGTCCTATTGTGGATTGGTAACTGGCTGAAGGATAGGAAGCAAAGAGTAGGACTAAATGGTCAGTTTTCACAATGGAGAGAAGTAAATAGTGGAGTGCCCCAGGGATCTGTACTGGGATTTGTGTTGTTTAATGTATTCATTAATGCTCTAGAAAAAGGAGTAAAGAGTGAGGTGATCAGATCTTCAGATGACACAAAGTTATTCAAGGCAGTTAAAACATGAGCGGACTGTGAAGAATTGCAGGAGGATCTTGCGAGACTGGGTGACTGGGCATCTAAATGGCAGGTGAAATTAATGCAGACAAGTGCAAAGTGATGCACATAGGGAAAAACAATCAAAACTTTATGTATACAATGCTGGGTTCTAAATTAGGAGCTAACACTCAGGAAAAGGACCTTGGAGTCATTGTGGACAATACATTGAAGTTCTCAGCTCAGTGGCTGTCAAAAAAGCAAACAGAATGTTATTATTATTATTATAAACATTTATATAGCACCGGTCATGTACCTGGCACTGTACAGAACATAGACATAGACACGGTCCCTGCCTGTGGTTTACAATCTAAAAGACGAGGGGGAGACAGGGAGAGGGGACAGTGGGAGAGACAGGGGAGAGGACAAACAAACATTCAGGTGGATGCGGAGTCTCAGGTGCGTATGCTTGACTTGTTTACAGTCAGGTTGGTTGCAGCAGTCTGCAGAGGAGGGCAGACAGTAAGCATATGGGGAACGACTAGCAGGCATTGGGAAAGGCGGCGAGGAAAAAAATGGGACTTGAGGAGGGATTTGAAGGAGCGGAGGGAAGGGGCAAGGTGGATGTGGGCAGGGAGGGAGTTCCAGGCATGAGGGGCAGCAAGGGAGAAGGGTCAAAGGCGGTTAGGTGAGCAGGAGAAACGAGGGAGAGTGAGGGAGGGGACAGAGGAAGAGCGGAGAGCGCGTGCAGGAGTGCGTAGGGAGATTAGGTCCAAGAGGTAAGGGGGAGCTTGGTCGTGGAGTGTTTTGAACGTGAATACCAGGAGTTTAAACAGGATATGTTC
>QEPC01007433.1:1144667-1157752 GCA_003113815.1 Sphenodon punctatus | reverse complement strand
TGTGAGGAGAGAGGGGGGAGGGGCGGTACGGGAGCGGGAGGAGGAGGGGGGTGGGAGGAAATGTCCTGTTGGATCTTGTCAATCTTTGAGGTGAAGAACGATGCAAGATCCTGAGCAGCAAGGGAAGAGGGCAGAGGAGGGCAGGGGGGTTTAAGAAGGGAGTCAAAAGTAGAGAAGAGGCGGCGAGGGTCGCGGGAGAAAGATTCGATCCTGGAGGCATAATAGCGTTGTCTAGCTAGGGAGATAGCTGAGGAGAGGGAGGAGAGGGAGAATGTGTAGTGGAGGAAGTCAGGGAGGGAGCGGGATTTGCGCCAGAGGCATTTGGCAGCCCGGGTGCAGGAGCGGAGGTAGCAGATGTTCTGAATTATTCATAAATGCATAGAGAATAAAACTGAAAATATCATAATACCAGTGCTCTGTTCTCTGCACTGACTTCCTGTTGCCTACCAGGCCCAATTCAAGGTGTTGGTGCTTACCTAGAAAGCCCTACACGGCCTGGGCCCCACCTACCTGCGGGACCACCTCACTCCCCAGGTTCTGGAACAGTCATTGCAGTCGGCCGGGGGAGCCCCTTAGAAGGTCCCCCGTGTTTGGCAGCAGGGCACATTGGATACGGTGTTCTCAGTTGCCACACCTCAGTTGTGGAACTCCCTCCCGGTGGAGGTTTGTGTGGCCCAGGACCTTCCCTCCTTCATGCGTCAATGTAAAATCTGGTTGTTCTTCCAGGTGTTTGGTGAGAGAGATGGGTGGGGGGGGGGGTGTCGAATTGGGAGGGAATGACTGTTTTTATTGTTTTTAAAGTTTTTGTTGTATATTTTATTCTGTGCTTTTATATTGTATGCTGTCCTGAGCTGCTTTTAGCAGGAGAGGGCAGGATAGTAAATTTTGCAATAAATAAATAAATAATGCCACTATATAAATCCAAGGCGCAACCACAGTGTGCAGTTCTGGTCTCCCCATTTCAAAAAAGCTATAGTAGAAACAGAAACAGTACAGAGAAGGGCAACAAAAAGGGTATGGAACTCTATGATTAGAGGCTAGATACGTTGGGGCTCTTCAGCTTGGAGCAGAGATGACTGAGAGGGAATATGACAGAGGTTTATAAAATCATTGGTGGTGTGGAACGAGTTAATAGGGAGTGGTTATTTACCCTCTCAAAAATTTCTAGAACTAGGGGACACCCCATGAAACCAGTTAGCAGATTTTAAACAAATAAATGAGCACACAATTTAATTACAGCAGTAGCAGCAAGTAAGTTAAAGGCAGAACCGCTCTCCATTATAAGCAGGGGGCTACTGAAGTCCAGATTTTGAGGAAACTACTTGAGCTATAGTTGTGAAAATTTATCCATGGCTTATATTTGTGGGGACCGTCATACATACAAAATTTGAAGATGCATCCAGAAAATCAAGTTATAACTGTTTAAAAGTTAATTGCTGGTGGTCAAAATGCACAGCGTCCTGACGATTTTGAATCATCGATATCTCCTCCCCCCATTAACGAGTTGAGCCCCCCAGACTCCACAGTCTTGGAGCCTGAGATCTCCATCTAGTGCTACTGTAGTATGATAGTGCTTGGTGCAGTCAGAAACAAGTTATTAAATATTTTAAAAAAATCAGTTCTGCTGGGTGTCACGTACGCAGTCGAGCTGCCGCTGACTGCCATTTGTGTTGTTAGAAAAAAACAGCATAAGAAAAGTTACGTGACTGCTTTTTAAATCAGTTATCAGGAGCTAGACTTTAAACTCTACCCAGTTTCATGTCAATTAGCCTTTTGCCTCAGAAGCCCCCCACAAGAGGAAGTTCTAGCCAGTTTCATGTCAATTACCCTCTTGCCTCACTCTGTACTTTTCACTCCCTATGTATTCCTATTCTTTATTCACCGTACAGGCTACAAGCCAGGACAGTAGTCAAAACATGCATCACATTACATTATCCAATACAAAATTTCACAGTAGGTTAAAATAATATGATATCATGACAACCAATGAATTGTATTATCTGGACACCATGATACATTAAAGCATTTAAAATCAACTCAAAATAAAATTAAAATTAAAATAAGAGGATATAAATGATAAATGATAATTAGAACTGAAACCTGGACAGGCACTATATAACTCGGTATGAAAAGTTGCATGACTTTTATTCATTCACTCCATGGGGAGGATTTTGAGTAATCCATACCTCCTCCCCCCGGATGAGTTGAGCCCCCAGACTTCGCAGCCTTGGAGCACGAGATGGCCACCAAGCACTACTGTAACATGATAACACTTGGTGCAGCAAAAACCTAGTTATTAAACATTTAAAAATCAGCTCTGGTAACTGGCACATGCGCAGTGGTATGAAAAATTGCATGACTTTTATTCTTTCACTCCAGGAGGAAGAGGCAGGGTAGGGGAGCTTCAGGGGATTGGGGATCGCAGGGGGGAAAGGCAGGAGAGGGGGGCTTCAGGAGATCAGGACAGGTGGGGGGAAGAGGCAGGGGAGGGGAGTTTCAGGGGATCGGGGCTGCTGTAGGATTCAGCTGCTGCTTGACACCCATGCAAGGGCCGAATCCTGCTTCTCCCAAGACCAAGTACTCATTAAACCAGCTAGGAGCCCAAGTTGAGAGTTTGCCAAGCAGCGGTCAAGGGGAGGAACCGGCTTCCTCTGACACCTTGATCCTAAATCTAACCACCTTCCTGCTTGGATCTTAGCAGCTTGTTTACACTATTTTAGCCCAGTCCCCATCAGGCTGGCTGGGGACACTGAAAGTCTCAGCCTGGCAAATCTCTGCTGTCTTATCAGCCCCTGGCCTCCTCCTAAGAGGAGAGCGATTGGAGTATCGGGTTCCTCCTGGAAAGGGTTCAAAGCTCACTCCACACCGCACAAGGGCCGAGGTAGCTGCTGAAGGGCTCCCTACTGCAGCCTCTAGTCATCAAATTCCCTCTCCTTCCCAAGGAGAGATTCTGAAGGATTTCCATCTAATCTCTCTGTGTCTTACTGGACTGCCCTGGTCCCAAACGTCGGGGGAGCTCTAAGGACCCAGGTGGGTACTGGGGGGAATGACCCCGGCCCGGAGCGCAGTGAACCTCCCCTTCCAGAGCCAGCTTGCCTCCCTGCAGCTGAGTGTATGTGTTTAAGCCAGCCCCACTTGTGCTTCTGCTTCAAACTGCCCCATCCTGTAAGTCTTGGGGCGGGGGGAGACATAGGGGGCGCTAAGGACCAGCCCTGTCGGGGGAGGGGGGTTGGAGACACCCGAGGGGGGAGCGAAGGGCACTGTTGGAGAATCCCCCATTCTGCAGAAACCTCCAAGGAATCCCCACTGCTGCTCCCCACCAACCAGAGTTAGGGGTGGGGAGCCCTCTGAGACTTATGGGGGGCAGCGGTTGAGTGGCAGAACCATGGGTAGGCGGCTACTCCTGTCTTCCCCCCGCCCCCACGTCACACTAGTGTCCATGTGACACTGGACATGCCGGGAAACTCTCATTACTATATTAGTCACATCCCCCCCAAACTGGAAATTTTCTAAAACAAAAAACTTGACACTTTAAAAAACCGTTAAAGCTAGAATCATTTTCAAAACAGAACACTTTCCTTTTCAAAACCATTTCACAAAATACATTTTCCCCTAACACCAAAAAACATGAAAATTAATTACAATTACAAATAAAAAAACATTTAACATTCATTACCACAAAAATTAAATGACAAAAATCATGGAAATTATTTACAGATTTTCTATCTATATTCCATAATTTCATCAGCATTAATGTAATATATGTACTTAATTCCTTACCATACATACTTACTCTCATTATTTATCACTAACTTAACTATCACATCATTCCTTATTGATCATTTTTTTATCATAATGCGACGATGAACAATTTTTTCAAACTGCCTTAACTCTGTCATTTATATGTATAAAAATTGTATACACGTTATACAATGAACTGTTGACAATGGTCGCAGTCCCAAGTGGGATCCTCATGGGATCCGCGTGAGATCCGCTCAGGTCCCGCACCGGATCCACATGGCACAATGCAGTGCCTATGGAGATGCGTGCAGTTTGCACACACATGCACACGCGCAGGATGCGTAGTGTGCACGGGGCATGGGATCGCCCCCCAGTGTCAGTGTAGACAACTTTATACAATTGGTTGTACACAATGCAATTTTGCGCAAAAGGACAGAGTTAAGTCAGTTTGAAAAAATTGTTTGTCGTCGAATTATGACAATAAAGAAATGATCAATAAAGAAATAGTGTGATAGTTTAGTTAGTGATAAATAATAAAAGTATGTATGGTATGGAATTAAATATGTATTACATTAATGTTGATGGTAAATTATGGAATGCTGATAGAAAATCTGTAAATAATTTCCATGCTTTTTGCGTTTAATTTTTGCTGTAATGCATGTTAAATGTTTTTTTAATTGAAATCTTAATTAATTTTCATGTTTTTTTGAGTTTGTTAGGGGGAAATATATTTTGTGAAATGGTTTTGAAAAGGAAAGTGTTTTGTTTTGGAAACGTTAACAGGTGTTTTTTTTTAAAACTGTCAAGTTCTTTGTTTTAGAAAATTAAGTTGTGAAATTTGTTGCCAGAGGATGTGGTCAAGGCCAGTAGTATAGCTCGGTTTAAAAAAAGATTGGACAAGTTTCTGGGTAGGTCCATTAGCAGCTATTAGTCAGGTAGGTTTGGGGAATATAACCTCTTACTGTTTGTTTATTAATGAACCAGCCAACTGGCCATGTCATACAGAAAAAATATTACAGTAACCCAACAATATTCCAAAATAACCCAACAATATCCCAAAAATATTACAGTATTCCAACACTAACAACAAAACAGAAAAATGATAACTGCATCATTCCACAGTCTTAACAATAACCTATTTAGACCATTGGGCTCTTATTTTAGCCGCAGACACAGCATAAGCAGCCGTGTCCCTTGTCTCTCCCTCTGTTCCCCCTTCCCTGTCTCCCCTCCCCCTGTCTTTTGATTGTAAGCTCTCAGGCAGGGACTGTTCCTATCTTATTTTTTGTAAAGCGCCAGGTACATTGCTGGAGCTATATTAAAAAAAAATGCTTATAATAATAATCCCTTGCATCAGTCAGTAAAAAACATAGCAATCGAAGAGGTACCCTCAGTGCTTGATCTGTTACCTGTAGGGTATGGAACAACTGAGTATGAGGTTGCACATACCTTGGACAAAATAACAAATAATGTAATAAGTCCTCTATTTCACCTAGCCCACAAATACAAAACCTGTTACAATAACGAATCCCCGCATACCGGCCACCTCACACAGCAGTTTTCATCGACTGCAAACGCAGATCTAAAAATGCCTTCCTGTACTGAGGCGAGGTCAAATAAGAGTGGTAATGGGGACCGCTGGGGCCTGGTATCCAGGGCGAGGAACCAGAGGCCACTGCCAGAGCGCTTGAGACCTGGATATCCAGGTCATCAATACGTCTCTTTAAAAGCCTCCCGGCTGTATTTAAAGGTGTTAGCCATAAATTCCCATGAAAACAAATAACACACCCCATCCAGGAGGAGGAGCAATGGGGACCATAGCTAATTTCTCTTCCAAGAACAATTGTAAAAGGGAAGCTGGAGGGGAATGCAAAATCTTGAGCCAGAATGAAAGAAGCAACCAAATATGTCTAGAGATGACTGATTTGGCCCCAACTTCCAGTCGCAACACAGCTGCCGTCATCCCTGGGGGTACACGCAGGATCTTTCTTAGCCAGATTTTCTGGATGGCTTCCAAACATGTGTGTACAGCCCGCCCCCTAAGCTGGGCCCCATAACAGAGCTGGGATATTAACTTAGCTTGAAATACACTATGGGCTGGATAAATAAACCAGTCCATCCTCAGCAATATAAAAAAAACTTCACCAAATGGTGCATTGAAATGGACGCAGTCTGTCTGGAATGGGCTACCTGCAGTCCCCAAGAATTAGTCAAGGAAAATACCAGTTCCAAATTTGTTAAGCTTTTCACCTGTTCTAATTTATGATTGTTCAGCCACCCAGTATGTTTCTTTAAAAAAAAAATTTTTTAAAGGGGGGGGGCAAACTCCACAACTTTAGTTTTCCCATAGTTGATAATCAGTTCCTCAGATGTACACAGCTCCCCAAAATCTGCCAGCAGATGCTCACCCCCCCAAGTGGCAGTTGCAGAGCAGATAGTGTCATCTGTGTACATAAGGATGGAAATTCTCCTTCCAGAAAGTTTAGGGAACATAACCTCTTACTGTCAGAAGCTGGGAGTGAACAACAGGGAATGGATCGCCCCATTATGACCTGCTGGGTACTTCTTCCAAGTGACCGAGACTGGCCACTGTCGGAGACAGGATGCTGGGCTCAATGGACCATTTGTCTGACCCAGTACGGCACTACTTATGTTCTTAACTGTGCCGACTGGGTAAAAGATCAGAGAAAAGAAGCAACAGTGGGGTATTAAGCTGCTTTTAGGTTTTGTGATACATAGCAGAGCTTAACCAAATATATGCCAAAACAGATATATTCAGCAAATTTGACATAATTGCTTTGGATCCAGTGAAGCAAATAATGACAGCTAGCCTTTTCTTGCTTTGCCGGATACCCGTTTCAGTTATTTTGGTTTCTGTTATTTCAGCACTATTCAATAGTGGTAATAATGCTGAAATAACAAAAAATCTGAAACTGAAAATCTGAAATTACCAAATGCACAAGTAACGGTTCCAGGTGTGGATATTCAGTGGGCTAACCAAACATGCAAATAATATTATTCGCAAATACTGAATACATCATTTCAGCACTACAGAGGCCACTGGAACTGGCCTAATCCATGGCATAAACAGATCAGCCCAGTATTTTACACCAGCTGACACAGAGGGACCAACCCAGCAATTGGAATTAAATGAAAACAGGAGCATCCCCATCATATCCCATTTCTCTGTGCCAGCGACTTGGTAAAGGTATAGCATAGGAGCTGTAATGGCAACAACTTGCCACTAGAGGGCTCCCATGTGCCAAGCTATTTTATGGGGCTAACAGCTAGAATAAGTTTGTTTTGCCAATGAAGGGCCAGTAGAAAACACAAAACACTGATCCAAGAATCATGGGAGTTACTCAGCACTATAAAGTGATGATAGTAGCAGTTACTATTTGTACAACATATTTCATCTGCACAAACCCTAAACAACACACTGAATAACAATAAAAGTATGGATGGGATGGGTAAGAAGAGATGCAGAATGTGGTTAGCATTGGAACTGATGAAAATCCATGTTCATATAAGTCACAATTCCTGATAAATGCAGCTGTCCTCAGCAATACACTTTCCCTGAATTAATTACCAAGTAGAAAATAAATTTACACTTGCAAGGAATTATTTGGTCAGGTGCTCTTCCTGTGTGTTGGGAGTAGAATCTTCCCACATCCCCTTATTTATTTCTCATTTGTTCACTGCATGCACTCTCTCAGCTGGGAAAAATAATATATTTGGGAAAAAGACAAGCAAGATCTGCAGATGCTGAGAAATCTGATTACCAGAGTGAAAGATCTCTGGGCAGATTTGAGGGGAGACGCTAAATGGCATGTTTCTCTAACTCATCTCATTCTACAAGTGATACTTCTACTCATTGCTAACAGTTGTATCCACAGCTAGTGTGACACACATGGATTATGAAGCACCACCATTCCACCTTGAGTTGCCCTCAGTGAGAAATCTCCAAATTCTCCCTAATTTTTATTTCTAAAACTTATATGCCACCCCCTCCTGCCTCAGGCATCTCGGGGCGACTCACATCATTTAAAAACATATTAAAATATACAATAAACAACAATTAAAACAATAACATCCCTACCCACCCTAACCTAGCCCACCCACCCCACCTCCCTTGGGAAAGACCCGGCGGAACAGTCAAGTCTTACACTGTCTGCGGAAAGAGGGGAGGTCAGTAATCAAGCGAACCTCCAACGGGAGGGAGTTCCACAGCCACGGTGCAGCTATAGAGAACGCCCTCCTCATGGTGGACACCTGGGAAACCCGGGGGACCCCGAGGAGGACGCCCCCGGCCGACCGCAGGGGCCGATCCAGGCCCCGGAGGGTGAGGCGGTCTCGCAGGTAGGTGGGCCCCAAGCCATTTAGGGCTTTCAAGGTTAACATCAATACCTTGAATCGGGCCCAGAAAACTATCGGCAGCCAGTGCAGAGAATGAAGCACTGGTGTAATGTGCTCGCGTCGGCCCATCCCAATCAAAAGACGGCCGCCGCATTCTGCACCAGCTGCAGCTTCCGAACCAGCACCAAGAGTAGTCCCACGTAGAGCGCGTTGCAGTAATCGAGTCTTGAGGTAATAAAAGCATGGACGATTGTGGCCAGATCCAAGTCCGAGACATACAGCCTAAGCTGATGCACCAGATGTAACTAGTTAAATGCCCCCTTCACCATGGCCTCCACCTGGGCATTCAGGCGAAGCTGCGGGTCCAGGAGCACCCCCAGACTCTGGATCTGCAAAACCAGGGGAGGATGGACCCCATTAATGATAGGGACCACTACCCTCCCCCGGCCCTCCCCACAACCATCACCTCCGTCTTCTCAGGATTTAGTTTCAGGCAGCTCGCCCTAGACTGCCAGGCCTGAGTCAGAGGAAAATGAGAGATATAGCTGGGTGTCATCAGCATACTGATGACACCTCACCCCAAACTCCCTGACAACGTCCCCCAAAGGCTGCATGTACACATTGAACAAGAGAGGAGATAAGATGGAACCCTGTGGAACACCACACGTGAGGCCCCGGGGGGAAGATGAAAACTCCCCCAGGCCCACACGCTGGGTTCTCCCAGCCAGGAAAGAGCGGAACCATTCAAGAACAGTCCCGCTAATCTCTGCCTGGTCCCGCAGTCACCAACAACTCAGGATCAACGTTATCAAATGCAGCCGACAGATCTAACAGGATCGAACAACCCCAGTCCAACTCACGGGAGAGGTCGTTGACCAGGGTCACAAGCGCAGTCTCCGTGCCATAACCCGGACAGAAGCCCAACTGCGAGGGATCAAGAAAATTGACCCAGTCCAAATGCCCCTGAAGCTGCCGCGTCACCACCCTTCCCTAAAAAGGATAGGCTTTTTAACTCCACCATATGCTGCAATATTTTGGTCTCTCAATACTCTCTCTTTAGATTTTTTTTTGTTGATGTAAAGCCGATTTCAAAACCCACAAACAAATCAAAACAAACAAATGGACAGAATTGCACTGATTCCAACAGGATTGGGAACAGGTCCTAAAGCAGCAGTCTGTGCGCTCATTAATAGGGAGGAGATCTTGGAGTTATTGTGGGCAACCAGAGCTGTAAAAAAATCCACTCACCTGCTTGCTTCTTGGTGCATATGCTTCTTGAACTGGCAGGCAAGTGGATTTTTTTACAACCCTGGGCCTGCTCCCTCACACGGCATGTCCCCGCCTGGCTAGTGAATTATTTATATATATTTTACAGCGGTGTAGGTAGTTTGCTAAAAGCATCACTTTGGTGTTATAGCAGCAAATGTTAGGCAGGACCAGGAGAAGATAGAAAATAAAACAGAAATAGGGCCACCCATCTCCGCCCAGCGAAATGCACCCCACCCACCGCAAGTGGTGTTCACACAGACACCTCCACACATCTCCACCCAGCAAAACTGGGTGGGGGCATCTCGTGTGAAAAGGGCCCATGTTGCAGGGCTGCAGTGTTACCCTTGTACCATGTATAATAAAATGTAACACCCATTTTATCGGTGCTAGAGTGTTGGTGTAAAAAGGGCCTGTATCATAATGTCGGCATATAACATCCACAGTGCACCCACATACAGAGGAGAGGCTAGGGAAGAGAAGCAAACCACTTTATTCGCTTTCTCTTTCTTAGAAAAAGTTGGAAAGGTCGTCAGAGTTGAGTTTACCCTTTTTAGCAAGTACAAATATATCAATGACACTATAAAAATCTGATCAAACTGGCTGTACACAGCATACCACTCAATAGTCCCAGATTTTCCAGGATTTCCCTGATTTCACTCCTCTTTTGTGATCTGTTCCACGGTTCCGGAAACCTGTTGAAATGTCCGAGATTAGAAAGTGAGGGGTGAAGGAGCGGGGATACAACACAACGCACTCTGTTTGGGAAGTATCAGTGTAAAGCTATCATTGTAAGCTATCATTTCTCTGGGGGGGGGGGGGGAAATCAGCAGGTCAAGGCTTCAGACCTGAACCTTGTTAGGGCCTGAGGTGGCAATTTCTTTCATTAAGTTTTCTTTTAAAACAATAACAAAAGTTCAGACCAGCTTCTCCAGTAGGTTCATCTGTCAGAAAGAATCCAAACAGGAGGGGGAAATCACTGGAGTGGGGGGAGAAACTTTACTGGCAGAAGGAGGGCTGCGTAAAACTCACTTGACGTGGGGTTGTGGAGGTCAAGCAGTTAAGGGAAATGAAATGATGTTAAAGCTTGGACATAAAAACTGGCAGGACAAGGGTTTGTCTGGCTTATGAGAGAGGTTATTGTATGAATATGAGAGCCCTGGACTTAAGATTTATTTATTTTTCAGCCCAGCCTCATAGATAAGCAAGCAAGCACTACTTTGAATCTGCATATATGTATGTATATAATTTTATGCAAATTATGTCCTGCATTGTCCCACATTTGGAGAGTCACTGTCACTTATTTCAGAGTTCAAGAGTTGAGAGATATGGTACAGAGCTCCTGAGGAAGCAAGCCTTCATTCTGATTTCCTGATCTTTATGGCATTTAGCTGATCCTGCATAACTGTCATAAGGAGACACTGGGCTACATGTAGACTACAGGTCTAACAAATATGTAAAGGTAAAGGTTAAATATGTATGTAATGTGAAAGCTGAGAACTGGAAACTCACTTCATGCAATGGAGAAATGCAAAGTCATGCCGAATGTGTATTCAGAAAAAGCCTAAACACCTCTGCAGACACTAGCCAGAGACCATTGAGCTGCAAATGGATTTCTTCCTGTGGACATGACTGAAAGCACAGAGTCACCTGGTGGGAAAATCAAACAAAGGACCCTGGAAAGGTACTTAAGGGGGGAGACAAGACAAAGAAGGATGGTTGAGATCAACTTGTTCAGCTTCATCTGCATCATCCTATCTTACCAGCCAGAGAAGGGCTGTACCAAAGGAACTATTAAGTAAGGCCTTTTGGAAACTAAGACTGATACCAGGCCCAGCTTTCCATCGCTGGCTCTGACATGAACTGAAGTACCCTTGGACCTTGATTAGGGTAAGCCTAAATCAGGATAATCCAAGTATCCAAGTACAGATAGGAATGCGTTATTGGTTATGTTATTTTGATTTCTGCACTCTCGAGTATAATCTTGTACTGCATGCTTATTCATGACTTATTCATTAAACTTCTTTTTACTGAACTTCATATGGTCCAGTGGAATTGCTAATCCTAACATTGGCGAGACACAGTTTGGGGTTAATTTTGTGTCTACAAACACAGATGAACCTAGAGAGAAAGAGTCTGTGCTGGGAAACTCTGTGGCTGAAAAGGTGACAAGAAGGTTCACCCGTTGCAGGCTCAATCAGTTCTAGAGAGAGAGCTGATCCAGTGAGAGCTGCAAGGCAGGGAAACTGAGTCACAACAGCCTAGAGTGGGGTACTGAGCCTCCAATTCCACGACAATAACATGAAACAATCTCTCTTTAAAAACAAGCTATTGTGTTTCTCAATAGTGTTGTGAGAAAACATGGGGTGAGGCCACACGAGACAGGGAAGGGAGGCTACCACCCCTTGGGTAGCCTTACCCCTCCCTGGACAGCCAAGCCATGCGATGCAGTGCATCGTGTGGCCAGTGGCTGCCAAATATTCCCTCTGCCCTGGGACAGGGTGAACAGCTGGGCTGCATGACGCATCCTCGGAAAAATTCCGAGGACATGTTGCAGAGCAGCCTTACCCCAACTGGAGTAAGGCTACCCAAGGCAGGGCTATCTATATGGAGGGGCTGAGCTTGCCCCGCCATGCAGGTAGCATCACTACGGGGCCCTGAGCACTGCCATCGGTCGCATGTGGCCACGTCGCAGCCGGGGGGTGGGATCTCCATTGGGCCGGGGGAGGGAGATGGGCAGGGTAGTCTTGAAGCCAATATATGGGGGTGTGTTCATTGTATATTGTAGTTTTGTTTTGTAATAAGGGGACCAGTAATGGGTTTTGCTGATTTCTGTGAATTGTTGAACTATTATTGTATTGGGATTGTGGTATGAACCCTCCCCCCTGGTGAGAGTAGGAGATGGTAGGGTGGAAAGGCCCTCCCCTGGTGGCAGCAGGGTGAGGGGAGATAAGGAATTAATGGTATGCTTTATATATACTGTAGAGTTTTGGGGGGTTGGGTCTATTTGATTGTACTGATCTTAGTGGATTTTTTGTATATTGGGGATTGCTGTTTTGTTTTGATTGTACTGACGCTGTTGATTGTTGTAAGCCACCTCGAGTCGCAAATGCGAGAGAGAGCAGGGTACAAATTAAATGTGGAATGGAATGGAGGGTGGGGTGCCTGCTCGTGTGGCAGGTGCTGTGACCCACCCGTCAGGACGGGAGCTTCGAGAGTGGCCTGGCTGCCCAGATTCCTCGCAGCTGCACCCCTGGTGTTAACTTTCTGTCTGTGATTCTTCACTGCCTGTGGCTCCACTGATTGTTGTCTCCCTGATTCTACACTTCCGTGAGTAGTCATTACAACTCTGTAAAGCAGGGGTGGGGGAACCTCTGCCCATTGGCTAAATCCAGCCCGCAACCCTTTTTTATTTGGCCTCTTTCCAATTCCTTGATCTGGCCCATCATTCCAGTCCTTATTGTCAAGCCCTGAGTGAACTCAGAGGAAGAGAGCAGAGAGAAGGGCATGCACTCAAGGATTAGGAGTGGATCCATGACTTGGGAGTATTAACACATGAGAGGAGAGGTCCCTGGAACCTGTGGTTGCTCCATGGGGCCCCCCATGCAGTCGCCATGCAACACCACAATCAATGGGCAGACACTCCCCCCTGCAGGAGTCTGCCCACACTCCCCCCATCCCCCCATCATAGTGGTGATCACGCCTTTTTTTTTTTTTTTTTT
>QEPC01007433.1:1132503-1144338 GCA_003113815.1 Sphenodon punctatus | reverse complement strand
ACTGGGCTACATGTAGACTACAGGTCTAACAAATATGTAAAGGTAAAGGTTAAATATGTATGTAATGTGAAAGCTGAGAACTGGAAACTCACTTCATGCAATGGAGAAATGCAAAGTCATGCCGAATGTGTATTCAGAAAAAGCCTAAACACCTCTGCAGACACTAGCCAGAGACCATTGAGCTGCAAATGGATTTCTTCCTGTGGACATGACTGAAAGCACAGAGTCACCTGGTGGGAAAATCAAACAAAGGACCCTGGAAAGGTACTTAAGGGGGGAGACAAGACAAAGAAGGATGGTTGAGATCAACTTGTTCAGCTTCATCTGCATCATCCTATCTTACCAGCCAGAGAAGGGCTGTACCAAAGGAACTATTAAGTAAGGCCTTTTGGAAACTAAGACTGATACCAGGCCCAGCTTTCCATCGCTGGCTCTGACATGAACTGAAGTACCCTTGGACCTTGATTAGGGTAAGCCTAAATCAGGATAATCCAAGTATCCAAGTACAGATAGGAATGCGTTATTGGTTATGTTATTTTGATTTCTGCACTCTCGAGTATAATCTTGTACTGCATGCTTATTCATGACTTATTCATTAAACTTCTTTTTACTGAACTTCATATGGTCCAGTGGAATTGCTAATCCTAACATTGGCGAGACACAGTTTGGGGTTAATTTTGTGTCTACAAACACAGATGAACCTAGAGAGAAAGAGTCTGTGCTGGGAAACTCTGTGGCTGAAAAGGTGACAAGAAGGTTCACCCGTTGCAGGCTCAATCAGTTCTAGAGAGAGAGCTGATCCAGTGAGAGCTGCAAGGCAGGGAAACTGAGTCACAACAGCCTAGAGTGGGGTACTGAGCCTCCAATTCCACGACAATAACATGAAACAATCTCTCTTTAAAAACAAGCTATTGTGTTTCTCAATAGTGTTGTGAGAAAACATGGGGTGAGGCCACACGAGACAGGGAAGGGAGGCTACCACCCCTTGGGTAGCCTTACCCCTCCCTGGACAGCCAAGCCATGCGATGCAGTGCATCGTGTGGCCAGTGGCTGCCAAATATTCCCTCTGCCCTGGGACAGGGTGAACAGCTGGGCTGCATGACGCATCCTCGGAAAAATTCCGAGGACATGTTGCAGAGCAGCCTTACCCCAACTGGAGTAAGGCTACCCAAGGCAGGGCTATCTATATGGAGGGGCTGAGCTTGCCCCGCCATGCAGGTAGCATCACTACGGGGCCCTGAGCACTGCCATCGGTCGCATGTGGCCACGTCGCAGCCGGGGGGTGGGATCTCCATTGGGCCGGGGGAGGGAGATGGGCAGGGTAGTCTTGAAGCCAATATATGGGGGTGTGTTCATTGTATATTGTAGTTTTGTTTTGTAATAAGGGGACCAGTAATGGGTTTTGCTGATTTCTGTGAATTGTTGAACTATTATTGTATTGGGATTGTGGTATGAACCCTCCCCCCTGGTGAGAGTAGGAGATGGTAGGGTGGAAAGGCCCTCCCCTGGTGGCAGCAGGGTGAGGGGAGATAAGGAATTAATGGTATGCTTTATATATACTGTAGAGTTTTGGGGGGTTGGGTCTATTTGATTGTACTGATCTTAGTGGATTTTTTGTATATTGGGGATTGCTGTTTTGTTTTGATTGTACTGACGCTGTTGATTGTTGTAAGCCACCTCGAGTCGCAAATGCGAGAGAGAGCAGGGTACAAATTAAATGTGGAATGGAATGGAGGGTGGGGTGCCTGCTCGTGTGGCAGGTGCTGTGACCCACCCGTCAGGACGGGAGCTTCGAGAGTGGCCTGGCTGCCCAGATTCCTCGCAGCTGCACCCCTGGTGTTAACTTTCTGTCTGTGATTCTTCACTGCCTGTGGCTCCACTGATTGTTGTCTCCCTGATTCTACACTTCCGTGAGTAGTCATTACAACTCTGTAAAGCAGGGGTGGGGGAACCTCTGCCCATTGGCTAAATCCAGCCCGCAACCCTTTTTTATTTGGCCTCTTTCCAATTCCTTGATCTGGCCCATCATTCCAGTCCTTATTGTCAAGCCCTGAGTGAACTCAGAGGAAGAGAGCAGAGAGAAGGGCATGCACTCAAGGATTAGGAGTGGATCCATGACTTGGGAGTATTAACACATGAGAGGAGAGGTCCCTGGAACCTGTGGTTGCTCCATGGGGCCCCCCATGCAGTCGCCATGCAACACCACAATCAATGGGCAGACACTCCCCCCTGCAGGAGTCTGCCCACACTCCCCCCATCCCCCCATCATAGTGGTGATCACGCCTTTTTTTTTTTTTTTTGTAATATTTTTATTGTATTTTAACCAAATGTTTAACATCCTTCAAAAGTTTCATTTACATTGTTGTGTTGGGGACCTAAGTTACAGGGTCGGTCCATGTTATCACATTTGAAGTATAAGTTTCTTGTTTACATCTCTTGTTCTCCCCCTCCCCCCAATTCCACCCTCTCCCTCCCCCTCCTCAAATCCCCCCCATCCCTCCCTCCCTCTTTCCCTTTCCCTCCTGTTGTTCTTATTTTCAAATTTCAGTTAGGCATATAGTGGGTTTAAGCTGGTTTGTTTCTACGTTTTCTTTGAGCAAGTTCCATATGTTAGTCCAAACTGCGTAAAAGTCTTCCATTTCATGTCGAAGTTCCGCTTGCTTGCACTCTTCCCATTGTGATAGTATACCATAGTCTTTGTATCCATTTTCCCCTTGAGGGTTTTTTAGTTAACTTCCAGTTACATACTATGGTATGATGCAGTGCTGCTAATCTTAGTTGTTGACACGCCTGGATTCTCTCTGGAAGTATTTGTAAATCCGGGGAAATGCCCAATAGCGCAATTTCTGGTTGTCTTGGAATTTCTGTCTGTGCCATTTTATTTATGTGTACCCAGACTTTTTTCCAGAAGTCCTGTATATGTGGGCACTCCCACCAGCAGTGGAGCCATGTTCCGATCGTCTTGCAACCCTGCCAACAGTCCCTTGGGTAAGTATTGTTCATTTTGTTTAGTCTGTCGTGGGTCAGGTACATTCTGTATGTAGTTTTTATCTGAGGCTCTCACACTGATATAGAGCTTGATAATTTGCGTATATTTGTCCATATGTTATTCATCTCTTTTTTTTCAATCTTTCTTTTCAGATCAATCTCCCACGCCTCGAGGTATCCTGCATCAGCTGGGTGTATTATTGCTTGTAGTACTCTATATATTTTTGATATTTCATGTTTTCTTCCCTGGTCTACATACATCACTTTTTCGAATTCAGTTTCTTTTCTAGTGACATTTATTTTTGTTTCTTTGTTTCCAAATCTGCTCACCACCTTAGCGTATATCCAAAAGTTTGGTGCTTCTTCCAATTTTTGTTGTATCATTTGTTTTGTTAACATGGTATTACCATCAAATAAGTTGGATGCATATTTTAATCCTTTTGATTCCCATTTTTTTTTCTTCTTGTGGGATTTCAGCCTTTTTACACCATTGTCCAAAGATAGGCGTGAATGGGGAGATTTCCCTTAATATTCCCAGTTTATTATTTATTTTTTCCCAGATTTGTATTACCATGCTAGCAAAAGGGTGTCCCATCACTAGTTTTTTATTAATCTTTTGACCATCTGTTAATACATCCTTAAACGCCTCCACCTGACATGCCTCCCTTTCCATTGTCAACCAATCTGGATTATTTCTTCCCTGGTACCATATTTTTAACCCTCTAAGGGCTGCTGCCCAGTGATAGAGTTGCATAACTGGTAAGTGCTGTCCCCCCTTGTCCGTACTAGTGTATAGTATCTCTTTTCTTATTCTGGGTTTTTTTCTCTGCCATATGATCCGTGACACTATTTTATTTATCGTTTGGAAATGATCTTTGGGGAGTTGTATTGGTAATGCGAATGAGGTATGGAGTAACTTAGGGAGTATCATCATTTTAATTAAATTTAGTCTTCCTATCCAGGAGACTTGAAGTCTCTGCCATTCTTCCTCTTTGCGTCTCAAGTTTTCTAATAATGGGAGGAAGTTACTTTTATATAGGTTCTTTCTTTTTTTTGTTATTTGTATCCCCAAATATTTTATACAGTCTGTTTGGACCGCAAAGGGTGTGACCATTGTTCTTTCTTTGTTGGATAGCTTCTCCTCATTAAACATTAACATCTCTGACTTATCTACGTTAATTTTATATCCTGAAATTTTCCCAAATTTTTCTATTTTATCTAATAAGCAGGGGATTGATTTAGGCAGGTTGGTGAGGCTCAACATCATGTCATCTGCATACATCGCTAATTTATATTTGGTATTTTGCACTTTGACTCCCTGTATTGATTGTTCTGCTCTAATAGCTATTGCTAATTATTCTATAGCGATGTTAAATAGTAAAGGGGATAGTGGACAACCCTGACGGGTTCCTCTTGTTATGTTGATGTTGGATGATTGATTCCCTTCTATCAATATTTTCACGCATGGGGTCTTATATATTATTTTACCCATTTCAAAAATGTTCCAGTGATTCCCATTCTTTTCATGGGGTGATTTCAGACGTTACGGGGCCCATTGGCCCCGTACCGAAATCACCCTATTCATTCCCCGCCGGGGTCACCCCGTAATGCCACAACAGACATGCCGGGGGGATCCCGGCGGGGAATGTGGGAGGGGGCGGGGCCGCGCGGCGCAACGTGTGGCCACACGGCCCCGCCCCCTCCACGCACCCCGCCGCCCGCCCTCCAGGGAGACGGGTGGGCGGCGGGGCCACTGCAGCCGCCGCGTCGGGCCGGAAGCGCCATGGCCCGGGATCCCGCCGGGGATCCCGGGCCGTGGCAACCAGCCAGATGTTACTTTTTGTTGGTCCCTGCCGGGGGTCCGTTTGACCATGCTTCCCAGGACATTCCCCCGGCTAGCCCGGGAAGCGTGGTTCAAATTGACCCCATGTGGGGATTCACCGTGGCGAACATCTGGCGGCCTCCAAACAGACGTTCGAGACACGGTGACCACAGGTGGGTATTCACCGTGGTTCACCGTGATCTCGTAACGTCTGAAAATACCCATTGTTTCAAATAGATGTGGATATTCGACCATGTCAAAGACCTTCTCTGCGTCCAGCGCTACTATTACCGCTGGTGTTTGATTTGTCTTCACGTGTGTTATGACATTAATTATTTTTCTTATATTGTCAATCCCCAGTCGTCCCGGGATGAAGTCTGTTTGGTCTGTATGTATTATGTTTGGGATAATCGTCATCAATCTGTTTGCTAGGATTTTGGTAAATAATTTGGCATCGGTGTTGATTAATGATATGGGTCTGTATCCGCTACATAATTCTAAGTTCTTTCCCTGTTTGGAACATAGTGTTATCGTGGCATCGTAGAACGTGTTGGGTAGTTGTCCTTGATTTATGATTGAGTTGTATACTCTAACAAATATCGGGGCTATTTGGTCCTTAAATTTTTTATAAAATTCCGCTGGGTATCCGTCCGAACCTGCAGCTTTATTATTTGGTAAAGTTTTTATTGTGTCTTTTATCTCTTCTTCACTTATTTCTCCATTTAAATATTGGGCTTCCTCTTTGTTTAGTTACTTAAATGTCAGCTTGTCAAGGAATTGGTTGATACTTGTGTTGGTTTCCCTGAACTATATAATTTCTCATAATATTGGACGAAACAATTATTATTATTATTATTATTATTAGACATTTATATAGCACCAGTCGTGTGACCTGGTGCTGTACAGAACACAGAACTAGATGCGGTCCCTGCCTGTGGCTTACAATCTAAAAGACAAAGGGGTGGGGAGACAGGGAGAGGGGACAGTGGGAGAGACATGGGAGAAGACAAACAGACATTCAAGCGGATGTGAAGTCTCAGGTGTGTATGCTTGGCTTGGTTACAAAGAGGTTGGTAGCAGCAGTCAGCAGAGGAGGGCAGACAGTAAGAGTAAGGGGAAAGACTAGCAGGCATTGGGAAAGGCAGCAAGGAAAAGGTGGGTCTTGAGGAGGGATTTGAAGGAGCGGAGGGAGGAGGCAAGGCGGATGTGGGCAGGGAGGGAGTTCCAGGCATGGGGGGCAGCGAGGGAGAAGGGTCGAAGGCGGTTAGGCGAGCAGGAGAAACGAGGGAGAGCGAGGGAGGGGACAGAGGAAGAGCGGAGAGCGCGCGCAGGAGTGCGTAGGGAAATTAGGTCCGAGAGGTAAGGGGGAGCTTGGTTGTGGAGCGATTTGAACGTGAAAACCAGGAGTTTAAACAGGATACGTTCAGGTATATCTTATTTTTTTAATCAGTGCTTCACTTTCTATTAGGTTAGGTTTGGTTAGGTTAATTTGGTTTCGGATCGTAACTATTTTGGTAGTGTTTTCAGTTGGGTTTTTAACTAATTGTTTTATTTGTAGGTATTTTTCGCTGATTTGTGCCTTTTTCTCTTTTTTTAGGTGCGCGCCCAGTGATATTAGGTGGCCTCTCATGACCGCCTTTGCTGCTTCCCATAAAGTAGCTGGGGTCATGCTAGGGACATCATTTAGCTCTATATATTCTTTTATTTGTTCCTCAATCTGATCTGTAATCCATTTATTTTGTAAATAAAAGTGTTTTAATCTCCAATTTTGTTGTCCCTGTGTTTTTATTTTTTTCGTTTTTGTTGTTTCTAAAATTACTGCGTTATGGTCAGAAAAAGGGGTAATTAGTATGTATGTTTCCCCACACTCTTGTATCAAGTCCGGATTTATTAATATGTGGTCTATTTTGGTTGATATTTTATGTGGGTTTGAATAAAATGTAAATTCCTGTGTTTTGGGGGGTGTTATTCTCCAGATATCCATCCATTGGTTTGCTTTAAGAATCTGCACAATTCTATTTTGTTGTTTTGTTAATTTATTTTTAGTAAAGTGGTCTAGTTCTGTTAGGGGGGTGTTAAAGTCTCCCATTACGATTGCTTTTCCTTCAATTTTTTGTTGTATTTTTGGTATGGCTTCTGCAAAAAAAGCATTAGTATTTATATTGGGTGCATATATAGCTCCAATCGTGTATATGTCTTGGCCTATTTTGCCCTTTACAAGCAATCTCCTTCCTTGTTTATCCCTATCTATCTCCATTATTTGTATATTTATCCATTTCCTTATCCCTATCAGCACCCCTGCTCTCTTCTTTTCCCCATTAGTGTGGTATATTTTATAGTCTTGATTTATAAATCTTGCATTATCATTTCTCACTAAGTGAGTTTCTTGTAGCGAGAATATGTCTGGTTTGTGTTTGGTTATGAATTGCCAGACTTGCTTCCTTTTTTGTGGGTTATTAAGTCCGCAAACATTTAGCAATATCACTTTTAAACTCTCCATTTATGTTTTTTCTTTGTGGTATAATTATTTCTTATCTCCATGTACTCTATGTTTCTCCCATTGCTAAGATCTTGTTTATGAGTATTGCCCCCTTTGTTGTAGTGTTTTATACTCTTTTTTTTGTCTGTGTTCTCTCTTGTGTTTGTTTTCAAAGCAGTTCTCTTCCCTTTTTCATTTGTGTTTCCCATTTTTTTGGGGGGGTTGGCTTTTTAACCTTTTTTGTTGTTGTCTCCTTTTTTTTTCTCCTTTCCCTACTTACCCCCTTTTCCCCATACCCTCTTCCCCTTCCCCTTCCCCCTCCCTCCCCCCCAAATACCAGCCTAGCGAGGTCTCTTTTGTGGAGCGTCATGCCTTTCTGGCTCTTCGCCCCCGCCCTGCCCTTTGCATCAACACAGTCTTAAATTATTATCTATAACATTATTTATATTATAACATTTTAACATTTATCTTATAACTTGTTTTTGTAAACTTTCTCTCCAACTGGTTTGTCACCTTAAGTTGTTTGTTTTGGCTTTGCTTTTTGTGTGTCCTTTCATCCCACTGCTTTGTCTTTTAATGTTTGGGTTTTAAAGTTCTCCAGCTCATTTTCGTTTGTAAAGTAATACCTTCTTCCTTGAAAAATAAAAGTTAGTTTCACTGGGTAATATATTTGTGCTTTGATCCCCAATTTATTCAGACTTTCCACTGGATTTCTCCACGCCTTTCTGCGTTGTACTGTCTCTATTGCTAGATCCGGGGAAATGGAGATTTTATTTCCCTTTAATTGCATGTCTCTGGTGTTTCTGGCTTCCCTAATTATCTCTTCCTTGTCCATGAATCTTAAGAATTTTATTATTATTGCCCTCGGTGGTAATGGGTCTTTGGGCTTGGGCCTTAGAGAGCGGTGGGCCCTTTCTATTTCAACTTCATGCAGGGCTGTTTTCTCAAGGAACAAAGTTTTAAATGTCTCGTGTAAAAAGTCTTGCATATTATTTTTTTCCTTCCCTTCTGGGATTCCCATTATTCTCAGATTGTTTCTCCTGGACCGGTTTTCTAGGTCCTCTACTTTATTTTTTAATCCTCACATTTCCACCTCTGAGCTCGTGATTTTACGCTCCACAGTGTTCCCCCAATCTTCTAAATCACTTATTCTCTGCTCCGCATTGTCTATTCTTTTATTTATGCCCTCCACCGCTCCTTTTAACTCCTCCAACATGGAGTTTGTTTTAATTATGCCCGCTTTGTTCACTGCCAAGTCTTTTTTCATTGCTTTCAGCATTTCTAATACTTGCGTCTGTGAATCTGTCTCCTCCGGCGGCTCCCTCCCTGTTGCGCCCGCCATCTTGTTTTCCCCTGCGTCGGCTTTTCTGAAGCTGCGGCGTGGGGTACAGAAACTATCTATGGTTGAGTCTGCCTCTTTTTTTTATCTCCACTCATTCCTCTCGCTTTGCGCCAGGTTTTTGAGTTTTTTGAGAGAGTTTTTGCGTTGTTTTAAGCGTGTCTTTGCATCGGGCCGCCGGGAGCTCAGCCGAACGAGACCTGCTGCTCGCGCATGCCCACGTGACCCCTTGGTGGTCACTCCTTAGCTCCCCTAGGCTGCTGGCCGCAACTCTATAGTGGGTGGAGGTGGTCATGTACCCAACAGGTAGGGGCAGCTATGGAAGAGCCCGGTGCCACCCCAACATACAGGAGGCATCCATGGGGCAGAATGATGCCCTGCCTTTCCCTGGATTCGCCCACATGGCGTCGGTCATTGGCCTCCCCTGGGATGGCACCATGAGTAGTGGCCCCAGGATGAACTTCTGGTGGCCACCTGACAAACAAGCAGGTGAATCTGGGCACTGCCCAAATTATAGAGGGGCTAGCAACGCAATTGAGAAACACAACTTAAAACTCTGCTTTGGTCTTATTTCTTAAAAGGTAACAAAAATCAACTACAGTTCTACTAAGTTTTTTTTTTTAAAAAAATAATCTTTAATCTTGTAATGAATTAATATTTTTTTAAATGATTGGGGAATCAGCAAAAGAGCACTCTGGTGGTGAAATAGAGTATTTCAGCTTGGACCAGACACACAGCTAATGGGTGTAACACTAACAGACAGACAGCAGCTCCGGATTTGCCCGCAGATGCCCACATCACCTCCGGGTTTACCATTCTGTGTGAAGGGTGTCTGCCAGATGTGCAACATAGAGCAGGCAGGCATGCTCCACAAGATCCAGGAGCATGCCATGCAGAGCAGGCCAGCAAAACCTGGGACAACAGCCAAATGTGGCGCTGCTGCCCGTCTGTTGGGGGGACCCACTGAGAACCTCCTCCTCACCCATTCATCTGTTGCCATGTTCAACGCCATAGTCGCAGGCAGCCCCCTAGAGCATCACTAGAGCGACCCAAGGCTCTATGGTAGAGAGGGGATGCCACGTGGGCAGACCACAGCCAGGGGACACCGCCGGTTCATATGATGTGGCCCCAGGCAGAGCTGGTAAGTAGCTGGTAACCCATAGGGGTTGGCCCACAAAGCAACTCTGGGCTCCAGCAGGCCCAGCGTGCACGTGACAACCATGGGGATGACTGAAAATGTCCATGTGCTACATTAGAGATTGCGGAATCCATTATGGACCACGGCAATGGTGGCGACCCGGAAGCCACCCCCTTTGTTGTGGCCACAACCCACAATGAGCATGTGCCAGCCAGGTGAGAGGGTTTGTATTACTTTGGGCTAAATGTTAGCGAGGAGAGAGGGAATGCGTTTAAGCCCCTGGGCACAATCCTCCATCCATTAAAGTTAATGAGAGCTGGGCCATTGATGTCAACGTGTGGAGGAACACACCCATAATGTTATTAAAAAGGCAAACTTCCTTTTTTCCATCTCTCAGAAGGTAGATCCACTTTAGGTGTGCTCAAAGCACAGGGAAACTTTGGACTAAAGTCTGTGGGGGATGTTGACCCACAGAAGCCAGTGTGGTGTAGCATGGTGTAGCGCTAGTGTGATGTAGTGGATTATGGATAAGGTGCTGGATTTGGACCTGGGAAACCAGGGTTTGAGAATCCTGCCCTATCCATGAACTTACTGTGTGGGCCTTGGACAAATCACAACTTCTCAGCCTCAATTCCCCCTCTGTAATAAGTGTGTGTGTGTGTGTGTGTTCCACTCACCCTTGTCCATCTTAGATTATTCATTGTAAACTCACTGGGCACAGACCTGCTTCTAATAATAACAATTGTAATGCACTTTCTAAATGCTTATTAATAATAATAATAATAATAATAATCTCTTCTCCTACATCTCAAAAATTGTGGGGGGAGGGAGGACTCCCTTGAATCCTCTGTTGAAATTATTCCCATTTCTCTGAGGGCATGTTTTCCTCCTGAAATCCCAGTGAGACATATTCTCCTTCCCCCAAAGCCATTTGTCCTGCAAATTAAATAATTCAATTGGCCAATTAAAGAACATTCCCCACCCCCCTGTTTCTCCCATAGAACACTAGCTGAAGCTTTGAACTCTGGAAGTACAGCTTGGAGCGAATATTTGTGAAGACTGCTGACCCCAGATCACCTGGGGTTTCTTAACTATCTAGGACAGCTTGGTTTATCTTGATAAAAGGCCAAACAAAATTTTCATTTATTTTCATTTCACGTCCTAAAAACTGTTGGTTCACACTTGGTCAGCTTCTGACAATGGCTGATGCTGGTTCTCAACTGTAAAGATGAAAGAAGGCTAACTGCCACATTTCTGTGTTGTGATTGTCTAATAATTAGTGGGAGAGGAGGAGTGGTGGGGAGAGGAGGGCTGGGGGAAGGGACAGCAGCGTCAGAAAGACTAAGGCCCTGTTTACACAGACACTCTAACACCGATTAAATGGGTGTTACATTTTATTATACATGGTACAGGGCAACACTGCAGCCATGCAACATGGGCCCTTTTCACACCCAGTTTTGCTGGGTGGAGATGGGTGGAGGTGTCTGTGTAAACACCACTTGTGGTGGGTGGGGTACATTTCTCTGGGTGGAGATGTCTGTGTAAACACCACGGGTGGTGGGTGTAGGTGCGTGCGTTCTCCTGCACGACACCCATCTCCGCCCACCACCCACCCACGGAGCAATTGGCATTACATAACATAAGAACATAAGAAGTGCCATACTGGGTCAGACCAATGGTCCATCGAGCCCAGCATCCTGTCTCTGACAGTGGCCAGTCACAGGGGCCTGGGAGAAGCACTCAACAGGTCACCATGCTATCCATTCCCTGTGGGTCATCCCCAGGCTCCCGACAGTAAAGGGTTTTGTTCCCCAATCCTATCTGGCTAATAGCTGCTAATGGAAATATCTTCCACAAACTTGTCCAAACCTCTTTTAAACTCAGCTATACTGCTGGCCTTAACCACCTCCCCTGGCAGTAAATTCCACAACCTAATTGTACGCTGAGTGAAAAAACACTTTCTTTTGTCTGTTTTTACTCTGCCACCTGTGAGTTTCATGGAGTGTCCCCTAGTTTTAGTACTAGTTGAGAGGGTAAATAATAGGGGTGGGAAACCGGTAGAATCCGGT
>QEPC01007433.1:1103911-1123191 GCA_003113815.1 Sphenodon punctatus | reverse complement strand
CCCACCCTCCCCAAAGGCCTGGGCGAACAGCCAGGTCTTGCAAATTCGCCGGAATGTTAAAAGGCTCGGGGCCAGGCGAGCTTCCACCCGGAGGGAATTCCAAAAGTGCGGCCTGGCCACCGAGAATGCCCTCTCCATTGTGGCCCCCTGCTTAACACGGGGGACTTCCAAGAAGGCACCCCCTGCAGACCGAAGGAGCCGCTTTGGGGTGCGGAGGGCGAGGCGGTCCCTGAGATATGAGGGGCCCAGACCGTGAAGGGCCTTATAGATCAACACCAAAACCTTGAACCTGGCTCGACACGCTACTGGCAACCAGTGCAGAGTCTGAAGCACAGGCGTTATGTGCTCCTGACGGCCCGTCCCCGACAGGAGCCAGACCATCGCATTCTGCACTAGCTGCAGCCTCCGAACCAGGAACAAGGGCAGTCCCACGTAGAGTGCATTGCAGTAGTCCAGCCTCGAGGTGACGAAGGCATGGATGAGGGAGGCCAGGTCCGGGCCGGAGACATATGGACGCAGCCTCCGCACCAAATATAACTGGCGGAAAGCGGCCTTTGCCACGACCTCCACCTGTCGCTCCAGGCGCAGATCTGCATCCAATATCACTCCCAGACTCCGAACCTGCTGAGCTATAGGAGGGCGAACCCCCCCCAATCGGGGGGGAGGGGTTCCGATCAGGGTTAGCCAACTTATTTCTCATGATCTTAGCCCCTACATTGGATTTCTTTAGTATAGCTATAATAGAGTGTGTATCAAAAGCAATTTGTTTTAGAACTTCCTGGATGCCTCCCAACGAACCCTGAACCTCAGCCAGATTATTAAAGAGCAAAGTTACAAATTTGCTAGTAACAATACAATGCTCTCCAAGAAACTGTAATACATCAGGTGCCTTATTAAGTATTCCATTAGAATCTTTAACAGTAGAAGGGTGAATGACAGTATTCCCATGCAACCCTTCCATCCAAGTGGGTGTGGCTCTTAATGGATCAGTTCCTTTTCCTTCCCTTTCTTTTCCTGTGCCCTGTGCTACTAAACAAGGGCTATCTGGTGGTGGTAAACAAGAGAAGGAATTGTTAGAGCAGGGGATACCCATTACCTGCATATCCCTACTTTTCTAGATACGCCATCTGAAATCTTACACTGTTTCAAGTTTGGGGAATCTACTTCGGGCGACCCCAAAGCATGCCTCCCACTTTTCTTATATGTTGCCATACCCAAAGGACTCTTATGCTTAGCCCACCAAGCTAGACCCCCCACAAAATCCCAATAAAATTACCAATACCTTAATCTATCAGAGTAACAACCCTAATTCATAACACCTAAAGAGCCTTTGCCTTGCCTTATATAATACCCGTGGGCATATACCAACCACGGTACAGGACAACCCCCAGATAAAAATCATACATTATTCAAATTTACAAAGAGATGACAAACACCCCCACCAGACAGTCAGATGAACTCAGGGGTTTCCACCTGGCTATTCACCAGGAGACCAGTTGGTGTGTGGGGACCTCAGTTACTTTCAGAATTAGAACCTGTGCAAAATGGGTTTCTTCGTGCTGTCCTGGGGGCACCTAAATATACCGCCCAAGTTTTACTTCGAGCTGAAACTAGAGCTTAACCCCTCATGTCAATAGCCTAGTTAGCAATATTAAAGTTCTGGTTTCATCTTAGTTTTCTTTCAACAGTTTCTATCACTAGAAGGGTGATAACCTCTAAGTTATATGGGCCATGGGAATCTGGCATTGCAGGTCTTTTAGCCTCTTTAGGCTTTTCCAGCCGTTTTTTACTAGACACAGATTTGAGTAAGGCCTAGAATTAAAGATCAAGAGTGTCAGATGGAATTAGCCGCAATACAGTCACAAAGAATTGCTCCCTTATACTCTGCCTGTCAAGTTCCTGGGAATGAGGCAATTTATTTCTCTGCCATAAATGATTAGAACCTTAGACATGCGTTGACTTTGGTTAGATTTAGTGTTCTGCCTTCGGCTGTACTTGATGGTAGATTTTTGAAACTACCTTATAACAACAGGTTGTGTCAATGTTGTGATATGTTAGAGGTGGAATCACTAAATCATTTGCTACTTTCCGGCCCTCATTATGGTCCTAGTACATTGAAATATATTGCCCCACTCATTTTAAAGCTGTCAGCTCGTAATGCAGAGGATGTGCTTAGACACCTGCTCTCTGATCAGGATACCGAGGTGTCCCTACAGGTGGCTAGATTTTGTGTTATATTATGTAGGGCTGGGAAAGCTATTCTACAAACTCAAGTGTAGATTATAGAGGGGTATACCATACCAAATTTTTACGTTTTATTATTGTATTTGTTTTTTATATATATGCTTATTTATGTTTTTATTATTTTGTACTTTGTGTACTTTGTTGTTAGTTTGGTTGTAAAGGTTGTAATGGCATTGCTATACAATAAATATGATCGATTGATTGATTTTAATGACAAAAATAAGCTTTTGTTACCTGTGTTCATGTTACTACTACAGAACCAGCACAGCTATGGGAAAATGAGATGTATTTAGGGTAACCTACCACCTCTCTAGGTTTGAAATGGTCATTCTGAGTTTTGATGCATCATTTCTGGACAAAGTTCCTCCTTCCCTGGGTTATTCAGGGCCCTGCCAGAATATTTTTCAGGTGATGATGAGGGGCATGGGGGAGGACAAAGGGACTTCCTCGTTCCTTTCTGATGTGGCTACGCCCCATTTGCAGCAGCATCACAATGTTCTGAAAGGGCGTGGCCATGTCAGAAAGGGGTGGGGGAGCGTGCCTTTGGTAAAGTTGCCAGATATGCACATTTTCCCAGAACATTGGCCTTAGGTGCCAATGCAGGCCATGCAACATGTATATTTCATAAGTGCCCTGGGAAAATTTGCAAATCTGGCAACTCTTCTTACCCCTATCCAGGTCAAAGCTTCCAAGAAGGTGGCAGTTAGAGCTGAATCAGGTAGCTCATTTGCTACCCACGGGTAATAGCACATTTTCAAGTAGTCTGTCAGGGGCTCAGTTGGTACCTGAGTACCAAATCATACACCTAATTACCGCCAAAATACCAGATATTATCAGAACCAATTTACTGTTGTACTGATCAGTAAATCAGAACTCGGAAAAAATGGGGGCAGAAAGTCAGAAACATAATACCAGAAGTTAAAAAAATATATATTGGTACCAGAAGTAAAAAAACATCAGGACAAAAACTAATAAATCAGTAACTCAGGTAGCCTCCTTTAGGGCCCTGAAGCGGGTGCCTCCAAGGAGGCAGGGCAATGGGAGAGGGGTCACCAAGGGTCCCACATTTTATCTTTGCCCTGGGCCCTGCAAATTCTAAGGCTGGTCCTGGTACTGATTAGCACCTGATGTCAACTGATTGGGCTGACTACTGCAATTCCAATGGGTATTCCCATTTTTACAGGTTCCATTCTAGTGGCAGCCCTAGTACATATTCTGTTCTGGTTCATCCCTTGTCACAGCTGTTAGCTAAATTCTGCTCGCAGAATCCTTATTGATGGCAGTGTTGTTTGAGCCAGAGAGAGCAACCTGATTTTCAGACTCCTTTCTACTTACTATAGCCTTAGGTTGTTTTCAAACATGAGAGGTAAATTACTCTGTCTGTACTGGACATACGTCCATTTTGTCGTAAACTGTAGCAGAGGTGTAACTAGGTTGGAATGGGCCCTGGTGCGGAAAATGGAATGTCTCTCCCCCAATGCAGGGGATGCATCGTCAATCACTAGGGAATGGGGACACCCCAAGTTGGTGAGCCCCAGTACAGCTGCACCATCTCTCCCTATTATAGCTACCCTAGGGTTGTTGCCACCTCTCACAGTTTCACCCTGAGGTTCCCATAGGTCAAAATGGGAGTCCTCTCATGGTGAAACCAAGAGAAATGGCAACTTCAGCTACACCCTTGAGTTGTAGAGACTATGGGTGCAATCCAAGTGGCGGCATATGCCACCCGCTGGCACAGTGGCGGGTGCACATGTGCGCAAGCATGGCCCATACACAGCAAGCCGCTTGGCACAATGGCGCAACCCTGCCGATACCACCCCCATCCCCCTGAGCCCATATACCCTGCAGCCCGGAAGATGGAGCAGGCATGGCTCCTGCTCCATCCCCTGGGATGTGGGGTGTGTGGGCTCAGGGGGGTCATACCAGCAGGGTTGCACCATTGTGCCAAGTGGCTTGCTGCGCACGCCATAAGTAAACTGCGCCAGGTGTAGGTGCACATTGCACGGGGGTGTTGGATTGTATCCAATGAATATAGGAACCCAGCAATGCTGTTTTTACAGAGCCACTCTCAGTACAGCTCCACTTTCACTATAAAATGAAAAATAGAGCATTTGAAAGGCAAATTATGAACCCTTCCCTTGGATCCAGCTCAGGAATCAAAACCAGCCCTACAGCACTATAAATCTGTACATTGGCACCAGGAAATGCCAGGCTGTTTAAGGTGGTTAGGTCTTAACAATGGAAGACAGTCTCATTTTGTGTCTTGATGGATGCTGAGTGAATTGTTTAATGATAATTAAAGTCTGAATAATAATCTGAAAGACCGCCTTTCCTGCCATGCTCCATTGCGACCTCTGCAGTCAGCTGGGAGCATTCTCTTGTAGGTAGTGGTACCACCTGCTAGCCTTGTTCATATGAGAAGGGTCTGCAAAGAGGTGTTCTCAGCTGCTGCCCCAGTATTGTGGAACTACCTTCCCCGGAAGGTCCGCCAGGGCCCAAGCATATTCTGGAGGCTGTGTAAAACTTTACTTTTGGGGAAAGCGTTTGGCAGGCGGGGATAGGAGTCGGGGTTGGTGGGTTTAAAGGGATTTTAGTGTATTTTGTGTTTTTAATATTATAAGCCACCCTGAGCCTTCAGGGAAGGATGGGATTTAAAATAAAATCAATCAATCAATAAATCATAGGGAGGGGAAATCCTTTTCCTGAACAAACTTCTAAAGTGACAGACATACCTGAGCTAGGTGGGCTGTGGTCTACACCAGCTGCAGATGGCACCTTGAAACCAAAGCTACTGTCTGAAAGGAAATGTGACATTTGCCTAATGTACACAGTTGGCAGTGAACAAGTTGTCTGGTCACATTCCTGGTCCTTCTTACATAATCCCAGAGAGGCAGGCTCTCTAGAGCAGCCTGCAACCCTCATTTGCACACAACTGCATTCTGCCAATGGGATGAAAACAGACATGCACTAAACTCCGCTTTAACATTTCTTATGTGCACCACAGGGCTGTATTGGCGCCCTATGCAGCCCTGCAACATGCATACAGAACGTTAAAGTGGTGTTAAAGGAAAGTTAAGGTGCATGTCATTGGTATTCAGATCACTATTCAAAAATGCCAGCCTCTGGCAGCTTACTTGTGTTTCTACTCCTTTGCTACAGTTATAAAAGGCCATCACAACCATTTGCCTTCCATGCATATGAATGCTGCCTTGGTTCCCCCTATTGGCATGTTAATTTAGCCCTCCAGTTAAGCTAAATCAAGATTCTACCCCTTCAAGATTCCTGAAGAAAAAAGGAACAAACTTCCAAGCCAAACATAATAATTTTGCTCAGGGCCACAGCCACCTGCTCATGTATCATTCAACTCTTCTCCTCTGGTGAAAAAGCCTCTGCCAAAGTCTCTGGCTTTGAGCCTCTGCAAGAAGCAACTGAGCACCCAGCCCAGTTCCCAGGACCTTCTCCCCTGCTTGCTAAGGGCTTATCCTTCAAAAGATTCCAACTCTCAGAGGGCAATCCTCTCCCATTAAAATCAATGAGAGCTGAGTTAGTTACACTCCCGGGGTTCTGTTGCCAAAACCCTTTGTCCTGCAAAGTCAGCCAATCAGGCCACAGGCAATGTGTGAGGGTTGCAGGGAATTGCCTGCCTTGGCTCAGGGGGGCTCTTGCAGTGTGAGTTTTCTCCAGACAAGCCAAGCTAATTAGCGACAATAGAGACAAAGAAATAACTCATTGGAAATAAAGGGCATTTGGGATTGCCAATAGAAAAGATGCAAGCTCCTGGTGCCCCCAGGCTTACTGGAAGGGACCCATCCCATTCTCCCCATTGCCAATAGACTATAATGATCCAAGCTCTTTAAGTCTCTGCACCCCCAATGCTTCCTGGGAGGGGTCCCCTTTCCCCCCACTAATCAAGCAGCTTTCACTGCACCCCTGAAGCCCCAAGGCTTACTGGGAGGGAACGGTACCTTCCCTCCTCCACTCCCCACTAACCAAACTGCTTTCACAGCAGTCCCCTTTCCACTGTGCACCCCCCATTAATCACACTGCTTTCTCTGCACCCCGTAGCCCCCCCCCCCTTTGCCCCCACTGCCAATAAGCAGTCATGGGCATTCTGCCTTGCCAATTGGGATAAAAGGTTTCAAGACAAGCCCATAGGCGACTATAGAGGGGAAAGGATGGCCAATAAGAAATAATGGGCATTCTGTTTTGCCAATTGGAATAAGGTTTCCAGACATGCCAAGGATGGGAAGAGGGATGACTCCCTCCCAAGAAGTATTAGGGGTGCAGTGAAAGCAGTTTGGCTAGTGGGGAGTATGGGGGGGGGGGCAAGGGAACCCTCCCTCCTAGGAAACATCAGGTGCAGTGAAAAACGTTTGACTGGGGGGGATGGGAGGTAAAAGGAACACCTCTCAGGAAGTGTGGGGTAACCACTGTCTGATTACCCTCTATGGGTGGGTAAACAAGGACAATCTCTATCCTTTGTTTTTTGGCCAGATGGTTAGAGACAAAGGAGATGGGTGGGTAGAATTCCAGTGAAACCAGTTTGGGTCAGCGGGTGGGTTCATGAGGGATGTGGAAGAGGGATCCCTCCCACCAAGGAAGTCTCGATCTTTCAAGGCTATTGATAAGTCAGAACCTCCATTAGTTCTCGCTGCCCCTATTGTCTCCTGTGATGGGCTTGTCATCAAACCTTCATCTCCCTACTGGCAAGTCAAAATCTCCATTAGTTCTCACTGGTCATTCCCTTGTCTCCATTGTCTCCTATGGGCTCATCTTGAAACCTTCAGTTCCCTACTGGCAAATCAAAATAATCTACATTAGTTCTCACTGGCCATCCCCTTGTCTGTAATGTCTCCTATGGACTTGTCTGGAACCTTCAGGTCCCTATTGGTAAGTCAAAATCCACTGTATCCATTGCCTCCTAAGGACTCGTCTTGAAACGTTCAATTCCCTATTAGCAAGGGGAAATGCCCATGACTTCTAACTGGCCATCCCCTGGACACTGAGAGTGGATGAAATTACAGGGAGCTGAGGGGAATGACAGATGCGACAACATCAGGAGCAGCTGAAATGAAGGTCACCTGGTTAGAATGACACATAAGCTACTGAAATAATGGGGAGATGAGTGGAATGACTTCTGCAGGGAGACCAAGAATGACTGAAATGATAAAACAGCGGATGGAATGATGGGCAGCAGGACTGCAGGAGGGGTTTGGTGCAATGACAATTGTGAGGACACTGGGGGCAGCTGGAATGACATGGACCTGGGTGGAATGATGGGTGCAAGGACACCTAAGAAAAGCCGATGGAATGAGTAACATTTGGTTGTGTTGACTGTTGTGAGCATATTGGGAGGCAATGGAGTATGGATGGAATGCCATGGTCAATGACATGGAGGAAACTGAAAGGTGATTTTACGATTAAGAGTGATATTTGAGTTTAGGGAGAAACAGGGAGAAGACAGTGGAGTGGGACAGTGAAGAGGAGAGCAGAGGGAGAGCAGCAATTGATGAGGCCATGGATTATAGGAGTAACAAGAAGTCTGTGTGAAAGTCAGTGCATGGAATGACCAACACAGTCATGCGGAACAGGTGGAATGACAAGGAGAGTAACTTACAGATATTCAAAGGGACATGCACAAATAGCCAAATGATAGTGGGAAGGGTGGGGGGATCCCAAGTGGGGGGGGGGGGAATCCCAATCCATGACTTCATATTGGCCATCCCTTTCCTTCTATAGTCCCCTATGGGCTTGTCTTGAAGTGAGTGATATTTAATAATATCAAATATCCCACTTGGCAAGACAGAATGCTGATGACTTCCTATTGGCCACCCCTTTCCCTCTATAGTTCCCTATGGGCTTGTCTTGAAACCTTCTTATCCGAACTGGGAAGGCAGAATGTCCACAACTGCTTATTGGCAGTGGGGGTGAGGGCTCAGGGGTGCAGTGAAAGTAGTTTGGATTAGTGGGGGGTGGGGGTGCAGTGGGGGGAAAGGGGACTGCTGTGAAAGCAGTTTTGGAGTGCAGTGAAAGCAGTTTGATTAGTGGGGGGTGCAGTGGGGGGAAGGGGACTGCTGTGAAAGCTGATTTGGGGTGCAGTAAAAGCAGTTTGGTTAGTGGGGAGTGGAAGGGGGAAGGTACCATCCCCTCCCAGTAAGCCTTGGGGCTTCAGGGGTGCAGTGAAAGCTGTTTGGATAGTGGGGGGCACAGTGGGGAGAAAGGGGTGAGGGCTTGGGGGTGCAGTAAAATCCATTTGATTAGTGGGGGGTACAGTGGGGGAAAGGGACTGCTGTGAAAGCAGTTTTGGGGTGCAGTGTTTAATTAGTGGGGACACTGGGGGAAAAGGGGTGAGGGACCTTGGGAGCATTGGGGGTGCAGGGGCTTAAGGAGTTTGGATCTGTATAGTCTATTGGCAATGGGGATTGAGGGACATGTCCCTCCCAACAAGTCTGGGGCTTCAGGAGCTTGGATCTTTATAGTCTATTGGCAATCTCAAATGCCCATTATTTCTAATGGGCCATCCGTTTGTCTCTATTGCCGCCAATTGGTTGCTGCTGGGCTGCAACAAGTGAGCCTTTTGTGAGCTCTCTGCAGTCCTGGGCATTTTAGGGGAGGAGGGAACAGGGAGGAGTTCCTCCCAGCCTTTCCCAGGAGAGAGGACTCTGACAATATACCTCCTCACTACCTGTAGTTGGCACCTATGATTAAACCCGAATATGGACAGGCTTACTTCATTCATACAATGCCCCCCACCCAATATCACAGGATATTGAAGTTTTACACGTTTAACCTTTTCCAAAAATCGATTGTGAAAGCTTTGGCTAAGCTAATTGGTAGTTGCATTGGGTAACATACCCCCAGGCTGCAGAAAGCTTGCGAAGAACGTGTGGTGCTTATATTGCAACGGAGAGTCACTGGGGGTGATTCAGCCAGATCCAAGCTGAAAGGTGGCTTAAAGCCACTTTACCTGCCCCCATAGCTGTGCCAAGCTCCACCTAGCTGGGAATTCAGCCTTCAATCTCAGCTTCCCTACTACCCCAATCGAAAAACAGACTTGCAGAAGCTGAGATGGAAAGGGTTACGGAAAAGGAACGTATCCATGTTCCATCAGAACGGGAGGGGCAGGGTCATTCACCGGGTGTTTGAGTTACCAGGGACAGGCTCTGCTCTGTGGCAGCAGCCAACACAGCGTAGGAATCAGCTAAATGTGGCCCCAGCTAAGGAAATAATTTAGACAGAAAAGCATCTTGAAAGCTTTGGATGGGAATAAAACAGGTCTGATGTCCTCAGAGGAAACCCATGGGCCAGATTCTGACACCTTTACTCATGCCTAGTAGTACCTTGCTTTGCAAGCAACCCCTTGACTTAAGACATTTTCATGGAGTAAACTACTGCTCCATGGCCTTAACTTGGAAGCCACTTCCTCCAGAGTAGACCCTAATGTAGTACTTCCACCGAATCAGTAGGAGTGCTTCAGAGTAAGTGGCTTCAGGATTGCAATCTGCATGAACAAAGGTGATGGGAACTAGGCCTGTATAAATATGTTCAGTATCCCAACTATTACATTTTGACTACTAGCCACCTATGGCCAAATATTTGTCCACTTATTTTTAAACCATATGTGAAATTTGAAAAGTCTGTAATGAACAATGGAAAAGAATAATTTATCAAAGATTAAACCTACAGCCTTGTACATAAATGAATGAATATATAAATGGTAAACCTTGTAATCAGAATATGACCTTTACTTTCCCTCGCAGCACATGGAATGATTCTAAATGTTCTCCTTCTTTCAGTTGATTCTTAATGTTCTGTGACATCACAGCAGCCCAGTCAATTGCTATAGTGGGCTCACAGGCAGGCAGGTATCCCTCCCCCGCCTTTCTTTTCTAGTCTTTCTTTTCTGACAGAGCAGGGCACACTCTAAATGACTTCACAGACCTTTATAAGATGCCCTGTGGGTAGCATTAATATGTACTTGCACACAAGTATTGCTATAATGGATTGGGCCATGGCTCATCTAGTTCTGTAGCCTGTCTCTGAAAGTGTTCAGAACTAGCTGCTTCAGAAGCAAAGACCAGTCACTTGGCAAAGGGCAGACTTGAGATAACCTGCTCTTAGAAAAACGTATGATTTGGCTTATGTCCCTTACAAAACTCATGCTAAGTTCATTTCTATCTTTACTAATGTAAGTGAATATTATCCCTGTTCACAGAAATGTCCAGTCCCATTCTGAACCCTGCTAAGGTATTGGTTTCCGTGGTTTCTTATGCAATGTGTAGAGTTTTCTTTGATCAGTTTGAGAAAGGCCTATAAACAGGAATTACTCACCTATAAGCATGACGAATCCACTGATAAGAATGCCTAGGCACAGAGGAAGCTGCCCAAGGAAACCGCAGCAGGTATGCCTCACAGTACAATTGCTTCTGGGAAATTTGGATTGGGATATTTTTACATGACCAAGGTGATGGGGGTGGGTGGGTCCATGGCTACCTAGCTGCACTGCCATGGAGCACCCAAGCAGGTGGAGTGAGTGGGGAGCACTTCAAATGGACCCCAGCCACAGAGATGGCCAGGTACATTTGGCTGGCCCCACATGGAGCACTGTGGATTTCCTGGCAGCACTCCATGCGTGGCCATGGGTGGGTGCTCCATGACTCATGGGAGTACACATCCGGCTGCTCCGTCTTCAGACAGGTGGCTGGCTCTGTAGTTCCTGGGTGACTATGCGGGGTCACCTCTTTCCTGAAAACACCCAGGGTCAAATTTAATCCAGGGTCAAATAAGAACAAGGGTGGGGAACCATGTGCCAAATCTGGCAGATGGGTGTTTTATATGTGGCCCTTTTGCAATTCCTGATTAAGGTCCATGGAGCCAGGGGAAGGGAGCAGATAAGGGCATGCATTCAAAAATAGGGGGAATTCCTGTAGATCTGGACCTCCCCTTCCATCCACAGTCCTAAGCACACCCCAAAGCGCAGCCACAATTCCTATCTAGGCTGCACTAACTTCCAAAGTGGTCCATGGGAGGGAAAAGATTCCCCACTGCTGGTCTAGGGGCATGATTCTGGTGCAAGAGGTCCTGTATTCAAAATCCTGGATAAAAGGAAGGCTGTCCGCTGTATCGTTTTGGATCCTGCTTAATGGCAGGGGGGCTAGATAACCGTTGGGTTTCCTCACAGATCTGTGCTTCTTCGATGTGCGTAGTGTTGGTAAACAAATCAGCGATGGCATTAGAAAATGCCCAGAGTACAGAGCTCAGCAATGGTTCTCCCAGCGGGGAGCCGATTCTCGCTACAAATCCAACCCAGGAGGGCGTGGTGCCCATTAAGGGAGCTCAGGATGCCGCCGCAGTGGCGGCGGCTTGCTGGCCCTGCTTTCATATGCTGAGAGGCAGCTAGCAGGAGGAGGGCAGGGGAGGCGGCGGCATTCAGGAGCCTGGGGGAGGACAAAGCTGAGTGGGTTCGAGCAGATCCAATCGCACAGCGCTGTGCTGCCTCAAGAGGCTTTCCTATGCAAATCGGGAGCTAGCCGGAGGCTGGACTAAAGCGCTGGCTGCCAGAGGAAGAGAAGGAGCCCGCGAGGTAGGGAGCACCGACCCCCCTGGCAGCGGGGAATGGAGAGCGAGCCAGTTCAGCCGGTCGCGGACAGTGCAACATAACGCCACCTGCTGCTGAGGAGCTGCCCGCTGTGCAGAGGAGGCGGCGAGTGGGTGCATGGCTAGCGGGTCCCGGCTCGCTGCTTTGCCTGCTGCCCCTAGTAACACGATCGGGTCCCCACGCTAAAGCCATGAGCTCTCGCGTGCGCTACCTGTTTGCCATCCCTCTGCTGAGCGCGGCGGTGTTCTTAGCGCTGCACCACGGGTGGCTCCAGCAGCAGCAGCCGCCCCCGCCCCCCAAACACCGGCGGCGCCCCAGGACCTCCCAAGAAAGCCATGCCCTCGGCCGAGCGTGCGACGGCTTCCTCCAAGACCGCGCGTCCTTTGTGTGGGGGAACCTCCTCGACACGTCACTGGGGAGATCCCCCTGCAGGGACTACTTGGTGGAAAATCATTACGTCACGCGGCCCCTCTCTGCAGAAGAAGTCGCTTTCCCTTTGGCCTACATTATGATCCTCCATAAAGACGTGGGGACTTTCGAGAGGCTCTTCAGGGCGGTGTATATGCCCCAGAACGTGTACTGCATCCATGTGGATGAGAAGGCTACAAACGCCTTCAAGCAAGAGGTGGAGAGCCTGCTGAGATGTTTCCCCAATGCCTTCCTCTCCTCCAAGGCCGAGCCAGTCATTTATGCAGGGATATCCAGGCTCCAGGCTGATGTGAATTGCATGAAGGACCTCCTAGAATCAGGGGTTCAGTGGAAGTACCTGCTCAACACCTGTGGGCAGGATTTCCCCTTGAAAACCAACAGGGAAATAGTTATGTTTTTGAAAAGCTATAAAGGGAAAAATATCACTCCCGGGGTGCGGCCTCCAGCCCATGCTGTTGGGAGGACCAAATACATCTACAAGGAGCACATAGGCAAAGGCTCTTACATGATAAAGGCCAAGAGGATGAAAATGCCTCCACCTCACAATCTGACCATCTATTTTGGCTCTGCGTACATCGCCGTCACCAGGGAGTTTGTTGACTTTATCCTCCATGATAAACGGGCCACTGATTTACTAGAGTGGTCCAAGGACACTTACAGTCCAGATGAACATTTCTGGGTGACGCTCAACAGGATACCGGGTATGTAGCATGACTTCCTTTCTCTCTCCTCTATGGGTCCTGTGTTTCACTCGCCTAGAAAGGCAGGAAGGGGGTTTCTCCACTAAGCTTGAGAGCTTCCTGTTGGTTAAATAGCAACGCCCTTATTTGGACCTCTCTAATGTGGATCCTCCCTTATTTCAGAAAGGGTCAGAGTTGGAAAGCATTCCAAGTTATCTAGTCTAGCCCTAGCCACCTTACGCAGGATCCACTGTATGCTTCGAAAACCTCTTATGTCATGCAGACAGTACATCTTATGTCCTCTGTAACTTAAATACACTGTGCTAATGTTACAGTAAGGTTACTAATGTTAAGCCTCCCTCCCTTCCTCTCCTTATCTGGACAAAAAGCAAGTCCCCCAAGATGTTCAGTTAAGGGAGTTTCTGCTGTTCTTATTCTCCATTTTAACTATATCAGATAAAAATAAAGCCACAAATATAGACCTCTGCCTGTGGATATTAACACTGTTCTCAGTAGCTGTGTTTTATTTAGTAATATACACACCTCACTCCCATAGTAAAACACCAGAGATTTAAAATCCCATCTGCCCCAAAGTCGTCTGTTCCTTGGACAGTCTTCTTCCCTGCTGCCCCTTACGCCTGGAACTGTCTCCCTTCCTTGCTTCCTTCCTTCCTTCCAATCTTTCCTAAAAACCTACCTCTTCCATCAGGCTTGTGCCAGTTCCTCACCTCTGTAGACTGCTCACTGATGTTTCTCCCTATACTGTGTTATCCTTTAGGGTTCCTCCTCTCCACTTGTAGCTAAGCTAAGCACATGCGCCTGCAACTTCTCAACTTTCAAGCATGAATCTCCCTCTCTCCCTATGTTCCCCTGCAGGCCTGCCCTTTGTCTCCTCTCAACCACCCTAGACTGTAAGCAACTTGGGGACAGGGACCTGTCTTTAATCATCAATGCACATTACTGGTGCTATATAAATAACAACATCGAAGTCATTCTACATAAGTATTTGAACATGTTGGCAAGATGTGCTGGCTGACAGATCAAAATCACAACTTTTGTGCATTAGCTATGCCATCAGAGGAAAGCATAGTTGATGAGTGGAAGCCCAAAAGCACATCCCGTGGATGTGATCCAAGCTCAGACAGACCTGGCCCTCTGCTTCCTAGCCTATAAGCTTAATTTGGGGGGGATGGGAAGGGAACATGCCAGGGCTCAGCCCCAGGACTGAGCTGTGGGAAATGTTTCCAGTAGGAGTGTACTGTGTAATGTGAGAAAGCAGGAAGCGGCCAATGTTGACCATTTCAGGGATGGAAATGGAAGCCAAAAACACCGCTGGATGGTTTATTTTGCTCTCATTAATGACTCGCCTGGGTCACTGTACAGATTAAATCACAAGAAGTGCTATTTTATATTCAGCTGTAGGAAGGCAGGTTAGGCCAGTGGTTGGGTTGTTAGCTGGAAAATAGGATATTTCCCTGCTCTGACAAGCTCTGGGGCAGCGGTGTGGCTTCTAGGGCAGGGCTGGGCCCTGGCAACTAATTTCATACAAATGAAGTAGTGCCTGGCTTCCTTTCTTGACTTCAGTGCTTGTGTTCAATCAGGAGGGAGGAGCAGTACAGCAGACCCACCACAACACACTTACTGCCCAGGGGTTAGACAGGACAGGGCCTACCTCTCACGAAGCACCCTTTGGTCAATAAGAGGTAGCATGTAGGGACTCCAGAGAGCGCCATGCTTTCTGGAAAGACAGGTCAGTCTCCTACAGGGTGTTTAAGTTACCTCTCCCATTGCTCTGGAGAGTTTCCCAATGTTAAAAAATAGGCAATATCATGAATAAAAAATGTCACTAACAGAATGGACTGCCAAAGTATGTACATACATACCACAGACCTTCATCATGGCAATTTCAACTAGGGTGGCCATACCACCCCTTTAAAAGAGGACACTTATGAAAAATACATAGTGCAGGGCTGCACTGGAACCATTGCAGCCCAGCAACATGCATTTTTCATAAGCGTCCTCTTTTAAAGGGGCGGTATGGCCACCCTAATTTAAACTGATCAGCCTGAGCAGGGCTGGCCTTGGAGTTTGTGGAACCCAGGGTGAAAATAAAATGTGGGGCCCCCATACCACCCCCATAGCCTCACCCCTTTCCTGCAGGGACCTGCTCCCCCATCATAGTAGGTAAGGCAAAGGGGGAGATGGGGATGCCCTGCAGGAAGTAGCCACGCCACCCCACTAGGGGCTAAGACTCACAGACATAGCTCATCCCAGTTCCCAGAGCTTCGGGACCCCTGGTCTCGAGTCAATCAAAAATGGCCTCCCTTCAGGGCCCTCTCCGACCACAGGGCCCGGGCCCCTAGTGGCTCTGCTTAAGGCCTGCCATGAGCCGGAACCCCTTTAACCACTCCCCCACTCCAGTCGCAGTAAATATTTGTCTTGGGGGTGGGGAGGAGGGACAGAGATGGGGATCTTAAATGCTCTGTTACCTTTGAGAAAGCGTTATGATCAAACAATACGTGCTTCCCACACTGTTTTACCTGCATTTCTGTGTGAGGAGCTGATCCTGTTCCATTGGAATCAATGACAAAACTTGATTTCAGTGGTGCAGGATTATACCCTAAACCAGGAGTGGAGAATCTTGGGCAAAATTCTTTTGCTGTGTCATCTGGTTTATATTTGGCCCCTTTCTCATTCCTGCGTCAGACTTATGATTCCAGTCCCCTCCACCTCCAAGCATTGAAAGAATGAGCTCAAGGGAAGGGAGTGGAGATGGCCCCATGTCCTGGAGGATAGGGGATGTTTCCATAACATCAATCCATGATCTTGGACATAGACTTCTTTCTCTGTGCTGAGCACACCCCCCGCCCCAAATTCATATCTGGCCTGCGGAGCTTGCCCATTGTACTAATTTTCAAAGTGACTTGTGGGAGGGGGGAAGTTTCCCACTCCGGCCCTTAGCAGATGTAGAATAGATCAGTCCCCATGTAACCACTTTTATTATTTCCTTCTTTTGCTGTATGTCTTAATAAAAACACATTGGTAGAAAATGCCTCTAAATAACTAAATAATCAGTACATGCAATTAGGTGCAGTGGGAGATATGGGGGAAGGAGAATGCATATGCTACTCAGTAAGTTAAGTGCTCTTCAACAGGATGTTGTCGTTTGCTCTTCTGCAGTGACTGAGATAAAACCACTTTCGTGTGACTCCACAAAACAGTTTACATTTGGCTTGTGTGAATAAGAATAATTCAAACCCAGCAGCAAATGATCTGAATTTACTGTTGGAGAGCATCATTCTCTGCTTTTATTCGGTCTTCTGAGGTCACATTTATAACTTCTGTGCCTGGCCAATATTCATTATGTAGAATAAATAAATAATAATAATCATCATGCATTTAAAAGTATTTTCAAAGATTATGGATTATTACCCCCCCAATTCAGGCACGGATGATGACAAACCTACATGTGAATAAGTCCAACTGAAACTGGCAGGACTACAGTGTTTTCAGGTCAGCATCAAGATTTTTAAAGCTCCAATAAATATTCTCCTTGGATCTACTTGGGCTATGGAGATTTCTTTTGTTTCAACAGCAAGAGAGCTCTCTTTTGTTTCAACAGCAAGAAAGTTAAAGATAGTGCCCCTTCACAACAATGCCCTTTGTTATAGCAGACCATTGGGCAAACCTGGCTGCTTCTTCCCTGGCATTTTGATTATCCTTTCATTATAAAAGGAACCTTTTACTATAATGAATGAAAGGTTTGATCACAATAGGTCTGTGTAATGAAATTGTGTGTTCTTTGGACCAGTTCAGTGATGACTCAGGCAAATGAGGTCAAGAAGGCTGATTTATTATATACAAAGTATAAAGGTAAAAGTAAATACAAACAGTAAAAGCAAGTTCTCTCACATCCCTTTGTGCATGCTGGAAACTCCACAGCTGCAGGAGGATCCTCGGGTAGGCCCCAGGTTCTGCTGCACCCACTCTAGCACGTCTACCAAGCGGCCAACAGTGAAGTTCGTCTGCCCCTGCAGCTGCCTCAATCACTGTACTTTATAGTATTCTGGTGTTACACACTCACTTTGCCAATCATGTGCATGTGTGACCAATTAGGTAATCCACCATGCAACCCACTGCGTATGTGCTAGATTTATGAGTTGCAGCTGGCCTGGGTCCTTCCTAGCTCCCCATCACTAACATTGATAAGGGAGCTTCCCACACATTCGCATTCTAGTTCGGCCTTGGCCTTCTAAACAACAATTTATATAATACAAGAAAGTTGCCAAAGAGGCTTACATAAAACACACTCACTGAGAACTGAGTTACCCATTCTCAACTTATATGCTTTTTACACACGTCAATCAAGATGGAGTCTATAACATATACAAGCCAAAAGATGATGTATGAATGCCCACTAATCTGGCGCCACCGGTGTACAAGAGTCTTCTCGCAATCTTTTCACTACAGTCTATTAATAGGGATACTCTACTGTAACAAAAATAAGCAATAGGAGCTTGAACCAATGGCCATTTTTACATGGATAGGGGTGGGGGGAAGATGGGTGTTTGGCACAGTGGGTGGAGGGGTGTGTGTGTGTCCCTTTACACGGACACCCCCCCACCTCTACCCACAGGGCCTCCTCTGGTTTTCCAGAGGGCTCGGTGGGTGTTGCGCGGGAGTGCGCACGCACCCCCATCCATCCCATTCAGTGTTCACACGGATGAACACCAAGCGGACACCCGTCCCCTCCATCCATCGCCAGCTGTTTACACGGACCCTGCACGCACCCGCCTGTGTAAAATGACCAATGTTTTCTGTGGTTGATGGACAGTCTCCCTATCTCCAATCCAAGGTGAACATAGAAATGGAAACATATATTGCGATTCTCAGTTAACATTCCTGGGGCAAAGTTTAGGGAAGCAAAGATTAGTGACTCACTAGTCTGTGGTAGACAAGACAAAGCAATGCCACTCCTTGAAACTACCAAGTTGCCATTCCCAGAAGTTCATAAATTATGAGTTAGATGCCAAATCATGAGATTAATTATGGGGTTTACTTATCACTTCTGAATTTTAACTTCCTCGTTCTCACACACACGTGACATCAGTTGTTTTAGTTTTATGTAGAGTAATTATTTTGGACACCACACCGGTGTTTATTAGTAACACAACCCTAGCCCCTCTGCAACCCAGCTCCATTTCCCATTTACCTTCTCAATCCACATCTGTCACTTGCCGTCCAGTGCTCCTTTCTACTCTTTCTGCAACTTTGGATGCTCTTCGTGGCAGCTCCCCCGTCCCTGGGACGGGGAGGGTGAAGGAAGAAAGAGAGAACAGTAGAGTGACCCAGTTTTCATAAGACTGGGGCATGGAGTCATGCTGAACTGCTGGGCATTCCCTTCTTCCCCCTTTCCTCTTCAGCACCTGACAGAAGATCCATAGATAGGGAGTTAAAGAGACTGATGTCAGTTTCTCAGGAGTGAAGTGTGGTGGGTAGGGTCAAGAGGGAGCATCAGAAGGCTTGTTCTCTCGAGTGTTTGTTCAAAGGCAATTTCCTCTTAACTCACTTTAACCTCGCCTGTGTTCACACAAAAACCAGGGATTAAAGCGGGGAGGAGGAACTACCTTTGTAAATAAGTGGGGTTAAGCTGAGTCTCCTGTTCCAAGGGGTATGTTTGTGCAGTTCTCTCAGGGGAATTGTTCCTTGCTTCCATTCCTACTCTGCTTCACTGACTATTCCCCCAAAGCCAGCCATAGAATATGTGGGGCCCTGGGTGGGATTTCCAGGAGAGGGTGGGGAGGCTGGGAAAGTGGGGAGGGGGGCTTATCTGGCTGGGACACTCGAACCTACCTGGAAGTACCTGTCCCACTGCTGCTCCCAGGACACCTCAGCTGCTGCCACTCCACAGGGACTCCAGAAGCACTGTCAGGACCAGGTGCTGACTGGTTGGTGCCCATTGCACCACTGGTCCCACATGTATTTCCTTTCTCCTGCTGCTGCAAGTTCCCAAGGAGGGAAACTCGGGGGAGGATTGCAGGAGGCATTTGACTCCTGGATCCCTATGTACATGAGAATGGAGGCAAAGAGGGGTTGTTACTCGAGGGTATCTCCTCCAGAATAAAAAAAAAAAAGGACAGGAAACAGATCCATCCAGCCGCCCCATCCAGCCGCCATAGCAACAGCAACAGCAGGGCTCATCCCCTGCAGGTGAGCGAGGCTCCACCCCCTGGGAGGGCCCAGCCCCAGCTTTCACAGGCCAAAGCTGCCCGCCCGCCCCCAGAAGCCCCGCCCACCCCCTGAAGCCCCCAGAAGCCATTGCGGCAGGG
>QEPC01007433.1:1075905-1100126 GCA_003113815.1 Sphenodon punctatus | reverse complement strand
CCGCTGTCCCCTCTCCTTGTCTCCCCCTCCTTGTCTTTTAGATTGTAAGCCACAGGTAGGGACCGCAGCTGATTATATGTTCTGTACAGCGCCAGGTTGTTACTGGCGCTTTATAAATGTTTAATAATAATAATAATAATAATCCATGGCACAGATTCATGATCTGGACCCTCCTCTTTCAGAGAGCACCCCTTAAGCACCACTTCCCTATCTTCTAAGTAGGGTGGCCAGATAGACAAATTTTAGAGGACAATAATGAGAAATACAGGTTGCAGGGTGGCAGTGGTGCCGATGCTGCCCTGCAACCTGTATTTCTCATAAGTGTCCTCTAAAATGTGCCTATCTGGCCACCCTACTTCTAAGAGTGTCCTCAAAGCTATTTCTAATTTTTGAAATGGCCCCTGAGAGGAAAAAGGGTTCCTATACCTTAAGTGATTAACTAAAACAATTCATTAAATAATCAAATTATTAATATTAGTATTAGTATTATTATAAGCATTTGTATAGTGCCAGCAGATAATATACAGCATGAACCTCACACTATTTAGTTGAGCCCTGTTTTCTTCAATGGGGTTTGTACCGGGGCTAACAACTAAGTATTCATTTTGAGTGTGATCCTGCAACTGGTTAGCACCTAAGGGCTAACACTGGTACCACTAAGCAGCTACAGGATGGCACCCAAATTGAATAATTAGTAGTAATATAATACTATGTAATGGGAATATAAATAAAGGTAAACCTGTTTTGAGAGTTTGTATTGGAGCCTTTCTATATTACCCTCCCACCCCTATACCCCTGCTATTATTATTTTTTAGCAAAACATTATTTTTGGCAGGTGCATATCTTACTGTCAGTTCCAACTTCCAAGGAAATCACATTTCCATCTGTTTCCACTAAGGGAAGGAACTGAAATAAAGGATGCAACAGAAAAAACTGTACTTGCTGAATCTCAGTTACCCTCATGATGACTTGCCAAGGGAATTAATATTTAACTTAATTGTGTGAAATAAACAGTTACTCTTGATCATGCTAGTCTGTCACTTGTTGACTTCTGTGAAACATCAGCAGAACTTTTGGCATCTTCTACATAATATCATGATCTTTCAACTAGTAAATAGCGCATCCAGGATGGTTTACTGAGAGGAAATGGGGAGTGCTAGAAAATCTGAGAGAGAGAAGTTATTTTAATATAGAGATTGTCAGACAAGATCTAACTTAAATATGCAAAAAAACCCACAGAAGTTTAAGGGAAATACATGTTAAATCTAGAAAATAGGGTTGATCCAGAAGTTTAGAAACACTTATTTATTATTAATTATTAGTTATTATTATTATTTATTTATTTATTTATTAAATATTTAATTGAGATATGTGACCAAAGTCACCTTCTTGAGATTTTTGTTTTGTTTCTTTTTCATTGCTCGTTCCACTCCATAATAGGGTTGCCACAAGGCTGACATTTGAACAGCTCTGTATCCGCAAGAAGGCTTTTAATGCCAGACACCCTTCAGATTCATAAGAAATATGGTCTGTCCTTACGACATATGAACGGGTGGCAACTCTGCTCATGAGTTGAAAAATAAAACCCCTCAAACTTACATTTTTTTAAAAAAATGATTTTTTCACTCCTGAATTCTACATCCAGCCCTTCTCCATAGAGAAATGGGTGTATTCTCAGTGGGTCATATGGGTTGCATCACTTTTTAAAAGTAGAGTTTGGGGGCTGGAAGTGGGGTGAGGAGGTTTGGGGATTGTTTGCCCCTGCATGCATCCTATTCCTGTTCCTTGCTGGCTGATTGCCATCCAAAACCGGCTGGCAAGGGATCAGAGCAGAAGTGTTAATCTAAAATATTTCCCCCCTCCTGCCATACCAAAGTTTGCATACTAAGGACACACATATTCAGTACTCCCGCCCCAGGCAAACATCTCACTTCATCACAGTGCTCACTCCATATCATCTGCCAGGGTTACTGTTTACACTTCTTACCAGTGCTGTTTGCTGATGTCATAATTTCCATATATTCCAGCTGCTTTCGACAGTTCATTCATTCCAAATAAGTAGGGTCTGGATTTTAAAGCATTTGTGCAGCTGGGAGTCAACGGGGCAGTGGGGCTTTGCTAGCACAAGTACTCTTAAGATTGCAGCCTAGGACATCAGGAAAACATGTTGGGTAGGCAGCATTTGGCACATTGGCAATGAATACGTTAACTGTATTAACTTTTACTTGGTTGTAAAAGAGCTTCATTGTTAGCAGTTCGCTAAGGTGAAAGGAGAGTCTGCCACAGTGCTGGGTGGACATGTCGTTTACGCCAGTTAGCCCAAATTCAGGCCTGGCGTAGAAGGGTGTAATTTAATTCCTTTTAATGGACTTTGATGAAGATTTGCTTACACCAGGATTTGGGTCAAATCCATCTCTGGTTCTTTGGGTCACATTTCCTTAAGTATCAAATAAATATAATCATATTTACCCTCACCTGTCAGAACTTTAGTGCGGATTAATTTACATTTGGTTATCTTTTTAAAGATGACTAATGCCACATGGCTGCTAAGTATTATGTATTGGGCTCTTGCAATGCTGTTGTGCTGCAGATGGAAGTGACAGCAATCAGAAGGAATCTTGGAGTCACTGAGTGCTCAGATGGATGTGGAGGCTGGCCACCCCCAGAACTGCTCCGGGGGGTGCACCCCTGCATCCACCCACTTCTAGCCCTGCCTGGGTCCACAACAGACGGACCTACGGTTTCCCCGGGCCGCAGTCTGCCTGCACATTTTCCTGCAAGTCAAACCCCCTCCACCCCACCCCCGCACCATATAGTTGAACTCTCAGTTCTAAACTAATATTTTCTTTCATCACACCACAGGTGTCCCTGGCTCCATGCCAAATGCATCATGGGAAGGTAACCTGAGAGCTATCAAGTGGAGTGACATGACACGTTCTCATGGAGGTTGCCATGGTATGTGCATATAATCTTTACTGTTCTGGAACTGAAAGTTGGTAATGGCGCATCTGGCTCCATTTTAAATGGATTCAGCAGCTGCTGTGGGCCACGGTCCACCTGCCCAGCACCCTCCTTCCCCATACGGTAGAGTTACAGGTGGATTGCCTGCAACTCTATGGCATTGCCGAGGCAACCCCCAGTTGAGAGTGGGGCTGCAGTGGCTGTCCACTGAGCAGACAGACAGCAACCCTGCCTCCAGCGAGCACTCTACGGTTGGGCTACCCACTCCACTAACGGTGCTCCTGGATGTTCCAGAGCACTGCCTGGGGTGGACGGGACTGCCCCGGGAGGTGGCGGGGGAGGCTGCCCCAGAGCAAGGACAGCCTGTTCTGCCCTCTGCTCTGCCTACACATCTGGTGGACCACCTTTAAATGGATGACCCATCCAGGGATGAGGCAGGCAGCTGTCCATGTGAAAACACCCATTCTGATGAACAGTTAATTTGATGCAGTTGGGCCATACTTCTGTTTTACTCCTGAAGTGTTCACACAAGCAGAGTGCTAAACCAGTTATTCAGGAGTAGAGAGAAGTATGTACTCCTAAAAAATCAGGAGTGCATACTCCCCTTTGTTTTGTATTTTGAAGTAACTATTCATGTGAACACTTATCAGTGTGAGGATAGTAACCTCATTTCAGTTATCATTACATCTCGGGTAGGGGGAAATTGACACATCTGAATACTACCAAAGAGGAGTAGTTAATGCAATGTAATTAAATCAAAGTAGTTACTAAGAGTGCAGGTGAGAGAGATGTTCAGGGAGCATCCCCATTGTTGGTAGCCTATTACTTCTACTTAACCAGCTCAAAAGGGGTGAAGAGGAAGCGGGGTCACGTCCCCTCTCCACTGAAGCTAGCCAGGCGGAGAGGTTAAAATTTGGTCATGTGCCACAATGCCAATGGGACTTACTCTGGAGTAAGTAAATTGAGTTAGAGATCTGTTTGGGTCTGAACAGGGCCAACCTGAGCCCAGGTGAGGCCCAAAGTTAATCAATACTTTATTTGTCGCTGTTGGGAATTTTTATTAATGGTTAGAAAAACAAAACCCCAAAAGCAGCTTGAATTGTTAGTAGCAACAGCTTAGTAGTAATCAACACCTTGGAGATTGTTTCTAGATTAAAGTAAACTACTTTATTGATAAATACATTGTGATAGGAAAGGCCTATCCCTAGTCTTACTAGCTAGCTGGCACCAGTGTGGTGGGCAGACATGTTGAAGGTCAGAGAGAGAATTTAGGAATGGAGAAAGGTCAGGAAGAAGGAGGAAGTCCAGAGGAGCTTCCTGGGCACATCCCACCTGGGAGGGGGCTTAGAAGCAGAGATCAGGAAAGGTTAAAGTGACACACACGCTAACTCACTATCTCTACTCCCAAATGCCCCTAGTGGTCATTAGGGTTTGTTGGTGCAAAAGGTGATGTCACCTGGAGCTGTTTTTCCAACAGTCGCGACCATAGGTCTAGGCAAAATGAGCCAATAACCTAAAAATGAATTTCAAAATAAAAGTACAATTGCCATATATTATACATTTTATGCAAATTAGAGAACAATTTATTAACATTACATCTTAAAATAAGAAAATAATCATAACCATAATTACTAATACTTCTGTATATACCTGACAAACAGCTGAATTCTGTATCCCACAAGGTAATAAGCCAATGCTTGGCTTAAGTATTTCTTAGTTTTCCGCCAGCCCTGCTTTCAGTCATGATGTCTTACTCTTTCCTGCTAAGCTCCTCCACCTTTCTACCATTAAGGCGTGTGCCAGATTTGCCATGGCCCAGATAACACAATCCTGTGGATAACACAATCCAAGGAAGTATGACATCTTCAGTTGAATGTCCCAATGGGATTTACCTTTTATGAGAGGTTTGAAATTTTTTTGCCTTGCACTTTCAGTAAGTGGGCAATTAAATAGATAATGCGGGAAATCCTCTATCTGAGAGGTGGAACAGGGACAAAAAAGTAACTCATAGGGAGTATTATTCTATCTCCCTTCTAGAACCTTTGATGGCATCAACTGAAACTGTAGGAGAGTGAAAGCTCTCTGTATGGTAAAATTATTCAATATCCTTAGGTATTGTTCCAACTGGTGCTGTGTTTTGTATTTATTATACCAAGGAGAAGTTTTAACTTCAACAATTGTGGCTAGATCTTTTTGCATAAAAATATCCTTCAGCTGTCTTATCACAATTTCTTTAGTCCTGACTCGTGTCAAGGTAAACAAATAACTTAAGGAGAGTCCGGCTTCATTTACAGTGGATTCAAGATTTTTTTTTCCCACGTAAATCTGAATTTATCATTTCAATCCATCAAAGTTGTGGTAAACACTGTTCTGTCAAGACTGCTACTCTCAGCCAATAAAGAATAGGCCTTAAAAGCATTTTTTATTCCACAGGCAAAAAACCAGTTTCCGTTCTTAACATGCACGCTAGTGTGCCTTTAGGTACTCCCAGCACAGCCGTGAGAAGTTTGTTTTGGAAACTTTCCAATTCAGACTTGACTTGATAGCCCCATATCTTGGCCCCGTATAGGGTTTGTGGGTTGAGATGGGGCCCAGTGTAGCCAGGCTATGGCCACTTGCTCACGTTACATTGGCTGGCGATTCTCCCAGTGAGGAATCCCCTTGCTGGGATACTTATGCTGAGCTTGCATGTGGGCGAGGGACTAAAAACGTCATTAGCCAAGTCCAGCACCTTTTTTTCCTACAAATGTCAGGGCTCGAAATCCAGCCCTGATAGTCATAGGAAAAAGAGCCGCTGGACGCGGCTGATGATACTTTAAGCCTCACGCCCACATGCAGAGCTCAGCATAAGCGTCCTGACTGGGAGATTCTAAGGATGTGCACAGTAACTCTCTTTTGTTTTCATTATTAAAATGTTATTTGTTTTTGTTGTATTTTGTTAGTCTTTGTTTCATTTTCGTTTTTACTTTTTTGGTTTGGCACATTGGTTTCAATGGAAAACACATTTTTGGCTGTAACTTTTTTGTTTTTCATTCAGTTTAGATGACACTTGGGGGAGGGGCTTGTGCCTACACCAGAGGGATACATTATGTGTGCCAAATTCCAGAAGGATTGGATAAAGGAATCAGATTTTATAAGTAGTTGAAGTTTGTTATTTATGAAAAGCTGTGTACACATTCCTGACTGTAATATCTTTATGTCCTATCCAATTTGGATAGGCTTAAACTTGGTAAGCTTATACCTCTCCCCAAATTTACTATCTCTACCAAACTTCAGAAAAATTGGATAAAGGTTCTGATGTTATAAGCAATTAACTTGAAAATGCATTTCTGGCTGTAACGTCTTTGTATTCTAGACAGTTTACAGGAAACTTGCCAGAATTGTATTTCACACCTTCAGGATCATCTCTGCCAGATATCAGAAAGATTTCTTAAAGGGTCCCAATTCTATAAGCCTGCACATCATCTGTAGAGAATGAGCCTATGGCAACAGGGATTCTCTTATGTTTATCACTGTGGTACAAGATGTTTGTGATGCCAGTTGGCCAGCAGAAATGTCACCCATATATCCTTCTGTGCTGTGACCAACCCAGCCCCTCTCCTCCACTTGTTACTGTGAAGTTGGAAGCATCTGCTTACGAAAGAGCGAATAAGAGATTCTCTGATGTCCTCTGCCACAGTGCTGCAGGATTGCAGTGATTGCAGTGCAGTGACTGCAGTGCAAATTGGCCAGCCTGGATGTGTGAACCATGTCTCCTGATTGCTGGGATGCTATCTCCCTGCCCTCTGCCTTGCTGTCTGAAGTCCCAGTTATATCCCTTCTATGCCTGCCTCAGTGCCACCCGGGATTGGTCCTGGAAAGCTGGAAGCATGCAGAAAGAGAGACTAATCTCACTTCTCTGTCCCATCCAGGGTGTCTTTGAAATGCCAGGCCCAAAGGAGATATCTGTCATCTCTGCTGTTTGGCACAGGCTTCAGTCTGGTCAGGCACCCCAGGTGCAGGCACAGATGTGCTCTCTGTCTCTCTCTCTCTCTCAGAAGCAGGGCAGCAGGCAGGCACAAATGGTCTCTCTCTCATGGCAGCAGGCGGGGACAGATGGTCTCTCATAGTAGTGGGCAGCAGGCGGACACAAGCTTCCCTCTCTCTGTCTCTCATGGTGGTGGTAGAGACTGATAAGTCACATGCGGGTGGGCAGCAGAAGGCAGGCAGATGGTGGCATGGTGTGGCACTCCCAAAGCATGAAAGGAGTTGTCAACGTGCTGTGAACACCCAGGGGGCCATGGCTTGGCACAGATGGCGTGTCTTTCTCTCTTTCTTTCAGGCACAAATTGTCTCTCTTAGTCCCACACACAATGAGATGCCCCTGGAGACGGCAGTGTGCCCCTCCTCCATCTTATAGGGCAGCTCAGGGAATCCTAGCAGTGGCAAGTTCACCTTTATAAATACCAGCTGCTCCACCAACTCCACAGATGTGAGTGATGCGGGCTCACGATGTCCCCTGCCATTGGTGGGCAGCTTAGTAACTCCTGGGCCATCTTGGCCAGGGCCTGCCATACCTGGTTTTTGTGGGCCCAGTAGGTCAATGGATCGCTGCTGGGATCCTCCACTTCCTCCTCCAAGTATCGGATCACCACGGATTCAGCACTGTCAGGCCTGGGGGTTTGGACGCTGCTGTCTCGCACTACCACCCCAAGAACCTGTGCCCAGAGAGCCTGCCCAGGGGCGCTCCTGCGGCGGGTGACCACACTGCTGCTGCTGGCCCTGCTTGTACTAGGGATGCTCTCTGCCTCTTCCAACATTCTGCTTTTCCTGGCATCACTCCCTTCTTCCTGGCATAAGGCTCTCTCTTCTCTATGCATCCTCGCTATCAGCTGCTCCTTATAGAGGGTGAAGGTGGCAGAGCACCTCGTCACACTTCCCTTCACCCAGAGGCCGCAGCGCTTCACCAGGACATACTCTTCCTTTTTGGTCAGGGGGTCCAGCCTCATTACCAGCCTGGTAAAAGGCGCTTCTCCTCTGGCAACCCTGACTGCATCCTCAAGAAGCCAGCTAAGGTCTGGCTCAGGAACTGTGCCACGGGGATGACCTGGCTCGGGCTGGCATTGGCAGCACTCATCGTCTCCATCACCTCCTTAAACGGTTTTATGATATGCGTGATCTGGGCCATTGTCCACCACTCTGCCCGTGTAGGTGCCCTCTCCACCCCAATGTCCCCATCCAGGGCCATCTGCTGTAGGACACACTGCTTCTCCACCAGATGCTCCAATATCAGACAGGTGGAATTCCACCAGGTGGACACATCCTAGATGAGGCATTGCACCGCTACACCCAGCTCCATCTGCTTCTCCTCCATGATCTGTCCGTCCTTGATGCTCTGGCTGAAGTGTCCCACGATCGTCCTGCCCAACTCTACCAGCTCATGAAGGGATCCACTTGGCTTCTTCTCTTCAAGGCCCAGACCATCCCTCACCACCAGGTGCAATGTGTGGGCAAAACACGAGATGCCCACAAAATTGCCATCTGTCACTGCCTGTTTCATACTAGGTCCATTATCCACCACAATGAACTTCCTGGTGCCGCCTCCTGCTTCTCCGCCTAGCCACGCCTCTACCATCCTGATTAGGACCTGCAAAATGTTGGCAGCAGTGTGACTGTGGTCCATGACCTCAGCCTGAAGCAGGGCCCACCTGTACCCTGCCCCTGGACAGCTGCCAACTGCTGCTCCTGCCTCTCCCGAGGAGGGGGGTTGAGATGGGGCTTGTTCTACCTCTGGCCTGCCTTTGCCCTTAGCCACAGGAGCTGCAGGAATGCCACCTGCCACCGCTGCTTGGCCTGCCTCCTCTCGCAGCAGCAGGGCATGGCGTTCCTTCTCCATGTGCCACTTCATGCCCGCATTTGAAAGGTTCCCCATTTGCATACCCCGTTTTATCTGCACCCCACAATGGTTGGACACCACCACACGGGAATCTGCTCCCCCCTGTGTGAAATGCACCCACCAAGGAAATGTCCTGGGCTTCCACACTTTCTTCTTCTTGCCCCTGCCCGCACTGGAGACTGCTGCTGTTTCTCCCAAGGGGACAAGTGGAGGAGAAGGAACAGTGGCGGTCTCACCCTCCTCACTCCCTGCAACCTCCTCCACCAACAGGTGCACCATTGCCTTGTACTGCTGCTACCGCTGCTGCTTGTACTGCTGCTCCTGCTCCTCAGCCTGCTCCTGCCAATCTGGCGGTCCATGCCTGCCGGGCTGCTCTGCCTGCTGCTACCAGACAAAGGACAAGACAATAAAGGGCTGGCTGGGGAGTTGCCTATTGGGATCTGCCCAGTGGCCTTCTGAACCAGTGTCTGCATGATGGTCTCATCTTCCAGCACCCCCTCCACACTGCCAATGATCTGCTCCTGCCCCATGACCACCTCCATGCTGGGACCAGGGGGAGAAGCCTGACCAAGAACTACAGGGGAGCCTTCTCACCACCAGCACCTACATCTCCACCACCAGACCCACCACTGCCTGCTGCTCCAAGTTCAAAAAGAGTGCACTGCACTTTGCGCTTCTTCCCCTACCTCCCGGTTCTAGACGTGGGTGCCATCTGCTTCTCCATCCCCTGCCTCTCCTGACTTCCAGCAGTCAGTACTGCACATGCCTCCGCCCCAATAAGCCCCGGTGCTGCTGCCCCATGCCATGAAAGGATGGACATTTGATCTTGGGGGGCGGGGGTGGAAATAGGGCCAGCTCCTCGCCCAAATCCTCTTCCCTGCCCAGTTCCACACCCATGGGCACTAGCTTTTCCCCTCCGAGTGCTCTTGATTGCCTATATCAATAGGCTGTGCTGCACTAAATGTGTTGCGTTATGTCCTGCTTGTAGTGCACAGTCTGACCAGAGAGAGACACACACAAGACAACAGACAACACAGGACAAAGACAGAGGACACAGGACAAAGACAAGACAAAGAATTTGAAATGGGGAGGGCTAAATAAAAAAGCACAAGGGAGAAAGGATTTAAGGAGGGGAGGTGTGGGGAAGTCAACACAGAAAATATGGATTGGGAGGGGTAATGGAATAAGGGAGGGATTGCTATATAGCTAGCTAAACTCTTGCAGTGAGGCTACTATGCTGGTAGGCTTTGTGTGTGTCTACGTGCAAAGTCTGAGAAAACACTCTGACCGGGAACGTATTGTAAGTTGTGGTTGTAGATACTGTGGAAAAACAAAAAATATATCTTAAAAAAAGAAAAACTAGCAAGCACTCTGACCAAACCCAGAACTAACCACAGACAAAGCAGGCCCAAAGAACAGCAGCCTATATCTGCCCTCTATGCCCGCCTCAAGCCACCACTGATTGGTCCTGTAAAGCTGGAAGCATGCAGTAATTGGCCAGTGAATGTGTCTATCAGTCTGTCGAGTTGCTCCTCCTACAGATCCCCTCCCCCTTCCATGCCTGGTGCCTGCTTCTGACTGGCACTGCATGTGCTGCTATATAGCCTCTTTTGCTCAGGGGGTGCCCAGCCCCAAAGTTCAGCTTACCAGCCAGCACACACCACACTGGGAATTGGGAGTGTGGGCTGGGGGGAGGGGTTTGAGAAGCTGGCCTGGCCCTGAGTCAGGCAGCATGGGGGTTTGGACTACAAGCCCAAGCAGCCTTTCAGCTGGTTTTGGCTATTGTTATAAAAGGCACTTCTTTCCTTTGTAGGACTGGTTGTTTCCACTAATTGGGGCCCAGGTGCTAGTGGCTAGGGTGCTGGCAGGTTGATGGGACTGTTCCTACAATAACCTATCAACAGCACCCTGCCAGAAGTGTCATGACATCACGGCACTCCATAAGGTACAGGGCCTTCCCTGGCTGGGAGAACCCAGCTTGGCCTGATACCAGAGTGCCTGATCCATTGGGTCTTCTCAAGCTTGGGTTAGGCCTCAGTCCTCTAGTTTGAGGATTGCAGCCATAGTATTAGTGAGCATTATTCCACTGCTGGTCTTATCTGAAGGATGAATTTGGTCCTTTGCTATTTTTCTGTAGAGACTACCATGTGTTCTGATGTTGCTCTTGTCATCTTCCTCCTCAGGCCGTTATGTCAGGGACATTTGTATATATGGACCAGGTGACCTGAAGTGGTTATTCAACTCCTCCGGCATGTTTGCTAACAAGTTTGAATTGAAAACCTACCCACCCACTGTGGAATGCCTGGAGCTGAGGCTTCGAGAGAGAGCACTGAACCAGAGCGAGACGCCGGTAGAACCAAGCTGGTACTTTTAATGACTCACTGAAAAAGGTCAAACAACATTTCATATGCCGCCATTCTGGAAGAGTAACCTCCCCTTTTGAGAGTTTTCTCGTTAGGACATTAATAATAATAATAATAATTAATAATAATAATTTAATTTTTCTGGTGCTCCTCTGCCTTAAATGGCATGTGGAGTGTTTTACAATCCTAAAAATGCAACACAATATCAAACAGTATCAAATCAATTTTAAAAGGGGAAGGAAAGAAGAAAGACAAACTAGATTAAGGGGAACCAGCAGTGAATCCTAAAAGTGGCATCACACCTAGAGAATAAAGGAGTTTTCAGGTGCTTTTTAAAGGTGCAGAGGAAGGAACCAAGATGGAGATCCGGAGGGAGCGAATTCCACACCGAGGGGCCGCTACAGCACATTCAATACGGGTAGTTTGTAACTCCTTGTCTAATCTGCACTTTAACCTTGCACTCAACACTAAAGGGACCACATGGGGAATGCAACAGTTTGGTAGCTTGCACACACTCACCAACAGAAGTTGGTCCAAGAAAAGGTGTCCTCTGAACTATTTTCTCTCATGCTTGGGACCAACATGGAAATCACACTCTAAACCGGTGCTTCTCAAATGATGGACAGTGACTCCAAGTGGCATCACACCACATTGTCTGGAGTCGGGACATATTTGAATCTCCACATAGGGTCATGCAGGCGTAAAGTTTGGGAACCACTACTTTAAACAGCAGTGAAACTCAGAGCACATTAATGAGTAAGGCCACTTGCCCACGTTCCTGGGGCCGGCGATTCTCCTGGTGGGGAATCTCCCGGCCAGGAAACTTACACCAAGCTCCGCGCATGGGCATTGGGCTAAAAGCATCATCAGCCACGTCCAGCAGCTTTTTTCCCTATGAATGTCAGGGCTCGAAATCCAGCCCTGACATTTGGAGGAAACTAATCCGCCGGATGCAGCTGATGACCCACACCCACATGCAGAGCTCAGGATAAGTTTCCCAGCTAGGCGATTCCCCACCGGGAGAAATGCTGGCCCCAGTAATGTGGGCAAGTGGCCTAAGAGAATTATCTTATAGAAAACAGCTATGGTTAACAAGCTCTTGAAAGATAAACATGTACAGATAGTCTGAATTGTCATTTCAACACCTACAAGGCTTCTCAGCACCGCATCAAACACTGGATGGAAATGTGGAAGCTAGGAGGAATTTTAAGGCAGGACAGACTTTGCCAGATCAACCTGGTTTTCTCCAGTGCATTTTTTGAGAATTTTAGAGAAGCAATGAGAAGACACAATATTTGCATATGAAAATGGCACTAAGTGGGAACTTTGAAAAGAATTCCGTGAGTGCATCTTGTACTTCGAAATGATGCTGACTCCCTCAGTTTTATTAGCCTAGATTAGCTAGTTTTTGTTTCACACCAAGATTTCCCTTTAGCTGCAGTTTTTGAGAATTTTAGAGGAAGCAATGAGGAGACACAATATTGACATATGAAAATGGCGCTAAATGGGAACTTTGAGAAGAATTCCGTGAGTGCATCTTGTACTTCGAAATGATGCTGACTCCCTGAGTTTTATTAGCCTAGATTAGCTAGTTTTTGTTTCACACCAAGATTTCCCTTTAGCTGCTGGGTGTGTGAAGACTTTTACACTCTGGATGCCAGTTACTAAGGATGTGAGTTGAACTGAAACGCTGCTCCGTAGAGGGCATTTGAATGTCTATGGTTCCAATGAAGAGTCTGGAAAGTCCCATGTATCAGCCACTGAATTATCACTCACCTGCACAGCAGACAGCACTAAAAAGCAGGCAGAACATCTAAAACCAGTTTAAGGCCGCTTTTAGACGAGCGCGGGGTGTTCGCACCTGAAAATCACACACCTTTGAAAAAGAGCGCGAGCGGGTTTTAGACGTGCGGGGATGCGTGTTCTCGCACTTGTGCCTTTTTTTGAAGATGTGAATGAAAGACCTTGATGATCAAGGTCTTTTATTCGCGCCAATAAAGAATGTGCATGCACGATGATGCATTTCCCCGCACGTCTAAACCCCGCCCGCACTCTTTTTCAAAGGTGCATGATTTTCAGGTGCAAGCGAGCGCCCCGCACTCGTCTAAAAGTGGCCTAAATTTCCCACAAAGAAAGGTGATGGATGGGCCTTGTCACCCACAAAATAAGCTGCCAAATGAGACACTGCTTGCAATGGATTGTGCAAGGTATTAAAAGCATCATCATGCACACTGCATATGCTGCATTGAGCTCCTTGAGTTAGAGTCTCCATGAATACACACAATGACTCTGCTATGCTCCTTGAGCTTGGCTCTTCATGAGGGAATGTGGGGAATAAGCTGTGTTCTCTCCCAGCTACCACACATTTTAAGGATCGAAATGGGCAGTCGCAGTAAATTACATAAAGGGACCCGTGTTGACTGCGTTGCTGCAATTTGCATTGATTTTTACAGAATCAGCCAATCTTCGCAGTGCCAGGCTGAAATTGCAGTGACACTGCAGTGGGAGCTGTCTGCAGGATCTTTAAATCCTGGCTCAGGCATAAACTTGTCGCCTGACCCCAAACTAAAACTGCTGCTGAAGCTGCCATCTGTCAGGGAGGTGTGACCAGGACCCCTGAGGGTGACTAGGTCCCTGGGAAATTTACTGTGGGTGGGGGTAGGGGGGTCTTGGGGCCCTGTGTTTTTGTGTGGGAGTTCTTAGATTTTAACATGAGGTAGGAATTCTGGGGTACTGAAATTCCAGAGGATTTGAGTGGTGTTTGATTAACAAAGTTGTGATTCTATGTCAAACCTGTTGAAAAAGCATGTTGGCAAGCAAATGTGCATGTATAAATTACTGCGTAATTATGCAAATCAAGTTAATTATGCAAATGTTAATATGGTGAATTTTCGGAATTTGGCTTCCGGGTTGCAGAATTTAAGATTTTTTTTTGTCCCGGAATCACCCAGATGATTCCCTGCCGGGATCACTCCGGCATGTCCAACAGATCCCGGCGGGGAATCGGGGAGGGGGCAAGGCCACGCAGTACAACACACGGCCCCGCCCCCCCATGCTCCCCCGCCGCTTGCCCTCTGGGGAGATGGGCGGGCGCCGCGGCCAATGCGGCCACAGCACCCGCCCGATTTGACCACGACCCAGAATCCCACTGGGAATTCCGGGCCGTGGTCGCCGGCCAGACGTTACTTTTTGTTGGTTCCCGCCGGGGATCTCTTTGACCACGCTTTCGGGGATTGTCCGGCGAGGAGCCCCGGAAGCGTGGTTGAAATTGACCCCATGTGGGACTCAACCATGGTGAACATCTGGCGGCCGCCTAACAGACGTTCAGGGCGCTTTGGCCCCATGTGGGTATAGACTGTGGTTAACTGTGATCTCATCACGTCTGAAAATACCCTAAGACGACATTTCTGCCATCTAAGTCTTCAGCATTGGGCTAGGGTTGCAGCAATGTGTAATAGAGCAACTCTGAATCTCAGAGATTATATTGTTCCATGCTCTGAGCAGGTCCTCCGCATGACAGTTCTGCATTCATTACGCTCATTTTATGTCACCGAAGTTCTCGCTCTAACCAGAAACTTGTAATAATTTTTAAAACAGTAACTAAAATTCTGAAGCTCACTTGTGGTTCGAGTTACCAGCCTTACAGGTTTGACCTGGATTCTCCAGGTTTTGAGGTGCTATCTCCAGACTTGGAGAGTCAAATTTTTCTGGGTACTTGGATAACAAGAGGGACATTTTTGCAGGTGGGAGGCAGAACCAGGTGAAAAGGGGTGGGCTCCTACCCCCTATCTGACATGTCCACATCCATTGTGGCACATGTAACATCATGATACTCTGAAAGGGGCTGGGTAATCCATTCGCTGCACCCCTTTTTGGTGTGCCTTGCCTCCTTTGGGATACTGCTTCAGAGAAGTGGCAATCCTACTCGAGGAAGGGTTTACTGGCAGCAAAGCTGGCACAACCAGTAAGCTCTGAGATTGGTAGAGGAAGAGAAAAAGGGGAGTTGCAGAAGGGTGACTTTTCATAAATGGCTCAGCACTTTGTATCTCTCCGTTTTTTAGGTGTCCAACTTGAGACGCATTGAAAGGATCCTAAATTTCTGAAAGTGGGCATTCAGCTCTTTCTGAGTATAAGGCATCTAGAAAAACCAAGGTCCACAAAACTACAAATTCTGAAAATGTCATAGAGATCAATGAAAGTATGACAAAGCATCATGAGGTCAAAATGATCTGTCCCACAGTATTAGGAGGACCAAGAGAGCCAAGTGACACCGAAACAAGTGTATAATCAATCAACAAGCTCCAAAATTGTGAATCCAATAATGGGGGCTTTTGTTTGAAATTCTATTTTGCACAAAGTTTTTTTAAAAATGTATAGGAAGAGGAGAAAGATCTTGGTTCATGTTTACATCTCTGAGGAAGGCAACATGCTGTTGAACATTGCATACCATGAAGCACATATAGCAGAGCTGCCTGTTAGTAGGTAACACCACTGGCCAATGTGTTGGCACACAGTCCAGCCACTTCTATGTTTTTCTCCAAAACACTGTATTTTCACAGAAATGAATGAATTAATTTTTTTGCCACCATGTGCTACATTTGTGGATTCTTTTTTAGGGAAGGTGGATTGAAGTCTTACCACCAACATTGGGTGACCTTACCCCACATTAGCCCATGATGCAGCTGCCCGTTAGGCCAGCAGCCACCAGATGTTCTTCCACTTGCACCATAGCGCAGGTTGCTATGCAACTTGTCTGCTGGAGAAGGCCAGTGACACATCACAGACTACTGTTGCCCCACGTGGGCCAATGTGGGGTAATGGGCCACCTCCTGCCAAGCTGGTCCCATGCACCCTCGCCCCGTGGCAAGGTCTGCTGACACCATATGAGCTATGGGTGTGGTTCACAATTCCTGTACATCCACGTCACAGTAGGTGGAGGTTGGCGGGACTTGTGGCGGAAATTTGCCTGCTTGGTGACCCTGTCGGGGAACAGATCTTGTGGCCTGCTCTCCTCACCGGCTCAAAGTGTGGTATCTATATTTGCCCTGCTCGGGGCAGGTGGGGGATCCGGCCGGCCCTGTCTTGTGTGGCTTTACCCTGTTTTTTAATGGGAAAAATGCAAATAAAAGTGACTTGTTGCTAAATGAGAGAGAGAGAGCATAAGAAGAAAAATAACCAGGCTGTAGAATGGCCTTGGCACACTCACTGAGTATATCAGGACTCGTACAAAACATTCTCAAACCATTTGCCAAACAAGGACCTAGCTTCATCCAAGAGAGCACCGACTTCCTCTGCAAACTTTGCAACATAAGAGACCTTCCACACACCACCATACTTGCTATCATGGATGTCACTTCACTATACACCATCATTCCCCACACAGATGGCATTGCAGCCTGCAGGACAAGAGAGAAGTCTCAGCTATTTATTTATTTATGTTTACATTTTTACCCTGCCCCTCTTGCTACAAGCTACTGGGGGCACAAAATTCTTCATCAAAACACAATATAAATATAAACATAAAACATACACAAATATACTTAAAACTCTAATCATGAGCAAACAATAAAACCCATAGTGCACTACCCCAACACACCCGTCCCACCTTCCCCATCTCCTCTGCCAAACACCTGGTGGAAAAGCCAGGTCTTACAGTTTCGGCGGAAGGCAAAAAGATTCAGGCTGAGGTGAACCTCCACTGATAGGACGTTCCAAAGAGATGGTGCGGCTGCCGAGAATGTTCTCCTGTCTGTCCGAACCCACTGATAATGTGGGACTTCTAGGAGCCCCCCCTCCCCCCAGATGACCGCAGGGGCCCGGAGGGTGAGGTGATTGCTCAGATAAATAGGGCCTAGACCATGGAGGGCTTTAAATGTCAATAACAGCACCTTGACTTGGGCCTGGAAGACAATAGGCAGCTAGCGCAGTGCTCAGAGCACAGGTGTTATGTGCTCCCTGCGGCCTGTCCCAGTAAGGAGACGGGCCACTAAATTCTGCACTAGCTGCAGCTTCTGAACCATCATCATGGGCAGCCCCATGTATATCGCATTGCTGTAGTCTGGCCTCAAGATGACAAACGCATGGATGATAGTGGCGAGATCAGAGTCTGAGACATATGGGCAGAGCCTTTTCACCAGATGTAATTGGTGAAAGGCGCCCCTGGCCACAGCCAACACCTGGAAATCCAGGCATAGCTGTGACTCCAGGAGCATGTATGGAATTAAAGGAGGACGGACACCCCCAATAATTGGGGAAACCTCCTCACCCAGATCACCCATCCCGCCAACTAGCATCACCTCTGTCTTATCGAGATTGAGCTTCAATCAGCTCGACCTCATCCAATCCCTCACAGTGGCCAACCACCGAGACAGCAAGGAGACAGTGGGGCCTGAGTCAGATGAAAATGACAGATACAGCTTGGTATCATCCACATGTTGATGACAGCAGACCCCCAGCTGCACACAACCTCCCCAAGCAGCTTCATATACACATTAAACAAGAGAGGGGACAGAATGGAACCCTGTGGAACTCCACATGGGAGGTCACCAGGGGATGAAGTACAGTCCCCTAATACCACCCGCTGAGATCTATCTGCGAGGTAGGAATGGAACCAATGTAAAACAGTTCCATCCACCCCCGCCAAGTCCCGCAGACCAGTCACCAGCAACTCATGGTTAAGTGTCGAAAGCTGCTGATAGATCTAATAGGACTAACAGGGTCATATGACCCTTGTCCAATTCTACAAGGAGGTTGTTAACCAATACCACAAGCACTGTCTCCGTGCCATAACCCAGGCGAAAACCAGACTGCATGGGATCAAGAAAACAGATGTCGTCCAAATGCACCTGGAGCTGACGAGCCACTACCCATTCAGTAACCTTCCCTAAAAAGGGGAGGTTAGAGACAGGTCGGTAGCTGACCGGGGCATCAATGCCAAGTGATGGTTTTTTGAGAAGGGACCAAACCACAGCCTCCTTGAGGCAACTGGCACCCTCCCCTCCCAAAGAGAGGCGTTGATAACCCCCACCAGCACCAGTGTTTCCCTGGTAGCTTTTACCAGCCAGGACAGGCAAGGTTCTAGTTCACAAGTTATGGCTCGAACAGATCCCAGCACCTTGGCCACATCGGCAGGCGTCACCAATTGAAAATCATTCCATAACGTATGACCAGACAGGGCATTCTTAACCTCTGACTCTGCCACTGCCTCTAAAATGGCGGAGTCGAAGTTGTGCTCAAAGTGAGCGATTTTGTCTGCAAAGTAGGGATGTGTGAACGCGGTTCAGGGGTTTGGTGTTCGACCTGAACTCGGGGTGTTTGACCCATTTGCAAACACCCTGAACTGCCCACTGCCCAAACAAAGTTGGGGTTCAGAACCCGTTCGGGCGGGGCACAGGGGGGAACCCTGTTTTCCCTCCCCCCTCCAGGCTACATGGGTGGAAGAGGTGCTGGGGCTCACCTCCCCCCACCCCCCAGCCCAGCCTGGAATTTATTTATTTTTTTTAAAAAAAAACCACCCCAGGGATTGACCTACCTGGTGGTGCCGGGGCTCTGGCCCTGGGTCCAGCAGCGGCAGCAGGTCTGGTGGCGGCGGCACTCCAGACCTCTACTAGGCCTTCCACCACCGCCGGACCCAGGGCCAGAGCCCCGGCACCACAAGGTAAGTCAATCCCTGGGGTGGGGTTTTAAAAATAAATAAATAAAAAATTTCCAGGCTGGGCAGGGGTGGGGAGGTGAGCCCCGGCACCCCTTCCACCCAGGCAGTTGGGAGGGGGGAGGGAAAACCAGGGTCCCCCGCCCCCTCTGCCCAAACAGGTTCGCCCCCCCCAACAGGTTTGGGCCAAACAGCCCGAACCGAATGGTTTCGGGGGGGCAAACCCCGAACGGGCCGAACACCAAACCCCCCGGTGTTCGCACATCCCTACTACAAAGTACTTCAAAAACATGTCACAATGAGCCATGGACTAATCCAGTTCCAGGCGGAGACAGGTTGGACTGACCAGACCCCTCATCACCCGGAACAGCTCTGCTGGATGTGACTGAGCAGAGGCAATGAGTGCAGCAAAGAACTGCTTCTTTGCTGCCCTCACCACCAGGGCATAGGACTTCAAAAATGCTCTGTGCCGCAACCAATCATTTTGGGTGCAAGTATGGTGCCACCAACACTCTAACTGCCTCCCCTCACACTGCAGACATCTCAGGTCCTCCGTAAACCACAGTTACCTGTGGAGCTAATGCGCTGGGAGTGAATGCCTAGGAGTCACCCAGTTGATGGCCTCAGTCAGCCAGGTGTTCCATAAGGCTGCGAGGTCATCGACAGAGTGGCCATCGAGGTCAACAGGTATATCCCCAAGAGCATTCTGAAACCCCTCTGGTTCCATAAGTCTCCTGTGGCAGACTAACCGAACTAGTCTCGCACCCCTACGGTCAGGTAGGCATGCTAGGATGGAGGTACGCAGGAGTTAACTGCATACCCTAGAAATTGAAATAAATGAATAATGGTCCGACCACGGCAAGGGTGAACATACTACACCCTCAATCATTGGACACACACACACACATGGCCTCAAGGACAGTGCAGAAGACATAGTCCACAGTGTGCCCCCACTCATGCGTTGAGCCTCTTACCACCTGGGAAAGGGCTGTGGTGGCGATGAAATCCTGCTCCGCCCCATGCAATCCTGCCTCGGCATGGATATTGAAGTCCCCCAAGACAATAAGCCTGGTGGACTTCAAGACCAGGTCTCAGACAAGAGCTGCTAAAGCAGACAGGGATGCTGCTGTGCAGCGGGGTGCCCGGTACACCAGCAGAAACCCCAACCTGTCCCTGGCCGGACCCTCCGTTCCGATCCCAGCCAAATCAATCACAAGGTGGAGGCACTCTATCCCAGACTCAGTCTGCACTGAAAATCTCAGTGCAACCAATCCATCCCTAAAAATAATAGCTACGCTACCCCCAACCCTCTGGCCTGGGCTGGTGCTGGATGGAGTACCCAGCCGGAACAAGCTATGCCAAAATTGGCCCAGAGCATTCGTCCAGCCAGATCTCTGTCACACACACGTTATCCCTACGAGATTACTACAAGGACGGATACAGGGGGTGAACGACAGCGATAGAGTAGGCCCATTCAAGCAGGTTAGTGTAGAGACGGTACAGCATGTATTCTTTGAATGCCAGATGTATAGGAATATTAGGGAAAAATACTTGACAAAATTACTTGAAAAATTCCCGGGAAGGACAGAGTTAAATTTATTATGGTACGCTATAAACACGAGGGAATTTATCCCGGCTGCAGCAAACTACTTAATCCAAGCTATTATTATAAAGAACTAGATTCCTCCAGTCAAAGACTTTGGAAACTGACATTGGAAACTGACATTGACATGGCACACAAGAGAGTATGTAAGGATCAGAAGGAAGGATAGGACCTAAATGAAATCTGTTATATGACTTTTGCCCCAAGGGGTCTATAATAAGCATTTTGGATATATGTACTAATTGCTGGAAGTACAAGGAGTTTATGATATTGACAGTATAAAGTAAGTTATTTGGAAGGCTCTGTTTACATTCGGCAACGAAGGAAATTTAATTTAAAGTAAGTGGGGTTATATATTAAGGATTATATAAAGAAGTTTTAAATGGAAGCCAATTCAAAATGTTATATGCCGCCCTAAGAAAAGGGGAGGGCTTGTATAGGGCTGACTTATAGTTAAGTTATGTTATGTTTTATATTTTTATTTATACTGTATTTTAATACGTTTTATTTGTGTGTATTTATTTGTTTTATGTTTATGTTAATAAATTATTTACTTACTTACTGATCACACGTTATCTGGGTCCTGGGGGAACAAGTGAGGGGCCAGCACCAAGCACTGATCCCTCCGCTCATGATGACATCTCTCCCCTCTAGGGCCATAATTTCCCTGCCCCATTACAACCCCTATTGCTGGTGCTCCCTCCCCTGGGGGGATGCCACCAGCCTGCTTCCCAACAGGCTCTCCACCTGGGTGGCAGGGGTAGGACCCCACCCATATTCCCATCCACAAAAAACCTTCCTGTGTACCCTCCCCCTCACAGGGGGACTCCGACCCTCTGTGCCCTCCCCCCTCTCACAGGGGATCCCAACCCCTCCCGCTGCTCTCACCAGCGGCTGAACCAGCTCACCGCTCCTACCAGCAGACTGGAACATAAGCCTCCTGTAGACCTCCTCCCCCACTCTCACAGGGAGAACCCACCCCTCACTTCCCTACCCACCTACCCACCCCAAGCATATTGCAAATCTCACCCAATTCATCCTTACACACACCAACTTCACATTCAATGGCAAAAACTATCTACAAACCACGAGGACAGCTATGAGCACAAAAATGGCTCCCCAATATGCCAATCTTTTAAAGGGCCGCCTGGAAGCAGAATACCTGGAAAAATGCACTCTGGTTCTCTTATAGTTCTTTGCTTTGCCTCCCTCTTCTCTATCCCTTCCCACTCCTCCCCTGTTCCCTTACATTATATATACCCACTGGGCTTTGCTCAAATCTTCTCTTCTAGCTCCTATTTGCCTGAGGAAGAACCCTGTGAGGTCCAGAAGCTTGCACGTTTCTACCAACAACAGTTGGTCCAATAAAATATATCATTCAAACTATTTTGTCTCCAAGCTAATTCTCCTAATCCTTTTTTGCACCTTCCTTAACCATACCAAGAAAGCTTATGATTTAACAATGTGAAATGAAGGTTGGGCACCCGTGTACGGGCTTACAGTTGTCTCACACACATTTTTCTTCCTCATACCTGAAAAAGGATTGTGATCTACAAACCATTACCTACTTACTCAACAGGACTCCTCCAAAGAAAGTTATTTGGGGATCACAGCCAAAGACTTCAGTTCAAATAGATTGCAGGGTCAAAACTGTGTCTAGCAGAAGACAATTGAAGTCAGAAAAACCTGTTCAGAAGAAATAAAAAGAGCATTGAACTGTTCTACTGTGCCCTTGTTCAAGTATTAGGTGTGGCGTCATCTGTCTCAAACAGGTATTAGCAAGGAATGTTTGAGTTAAGCTTTAGGCATTAGAGATTATAATAGATATCCAAATAACCTATACAAAAGATAAAAATGACAGAATGGGAGGAGGGTGAAAGTAAAGACACTCAATGGAATGAATGAAATTAAGAGCACAGACCTCTGCCATCTCAGTGGGAGCTGAGACATTGATGACAATAATGATGAAAGCTGGCGAGGCAGGGAAAATTCCCTCAGAGCAATTGTAGCTCTGTTCTCACGGCAATTAGCGCATGTGGGAATGCACTATTCCGCTTTTATCCCGGGAGAACACCCGTCCTTGTAAACACTGCCTTTGGGGACCTGGTCATGCATGAGTGTTCTTATGGGATAAAAGCAGAATAGCATGTTCCCACATGCGCTAATTGCCACGAGAACAGAACCATGATTGCTCTGATGGAAGTTTCCCTGCCGCCCCAGTAACATGTGAAAGTGGCCTAAGTCCTAAGGCTGCAAGTGCTCCCCTAATTGAGCTTTTGCTGGCAAAGTACTTTGAAGACTGGGCTATACATTTCTAAAATAAGTACGGTCTCCTTCATTCACTGAAGATCCTAAACTAAACATGTTCAGGGTTCTTTTCCAGGGCTGCTTTACCTGTCCGAATTCAAAACATCTATTAGATTGAATAGGAGAAAGGAAGTGTCTCCTGTGAGTAGAGATGCTAAGCATTTTCAAATGTCAGAGGATGTTGTGAAGTTCAATAGCATAACTGAGTTCAAAAAGGATTGGATAGGTCCATAAATAGCTGCTAGTCAAGTTATTTCAGAGGATGATACCTCTGATTGTCAGGGGCTGAGTGTGGATAGCAGGCAATGGATCACTTCAATATGACCTGTTGTATACTTCTCCTAAGCAACCAAAGCTGATCACTCTCAGAGGCCCTTTTTAAATGGGCCACGAGTGCAGGGGTGGGTGGGTTCGCGCTGTGGTGTGGCGCATGAGAGATGGTTACACAGGCACACACCCATCTCCACCCATCCCCCATGTACACAGCAACTGCCGTTTTGGCTGGTTGCTCTGTGCGTGGGGAGTGGGTGGAGATGGGGGTTACATGGCAGTGCGCACACACACCCTCACTCCCACCGCAGTGTTTATACAGGACTCTCCTACGCAGGCACCCACATGTGTATTGCATGGGGGGGCGTCTTGTATAAAAAGGGCCAGAGACAGGATGCTGGGGGTAGGTGGACCATTGGTCCAACCCAGCCACTTGACACTTATTATATTCTTAATTTTAAAATTCCTGGATGTTGACTTGCTTCTTGATCTGATTAGATAGCAATTGATTCCTGGCCTCTTTTGAACACCTATAGAGAATAAAAAATTAAACATTAATCTCATGCTTATTGGCAGCCAGTTGTAGAAAAGTGAGCTAAGAAAAACCATTCTGGTTTTCCTGGAGGTCCAAAGTGTGATTGCTGCTGCATGTGCAGCTCCGTTCTGCTGCTGGTAAGTGAGAGCTGCATGCACACATTGCAGGAATTGCTCATAGCAAAAATTACATGCCTGCACAGAGGTGCAGAGACTGGGTGCTTACGGGACTTAGCTAAACATCAAGGTGGTGAGTTCAAGTCCTGCTTGTTATTATTATTATTATTATAAACATTTATATAGCGCCAGTCGTGTGGCCTGGTGCTGTACAGAACATAGAATTAGACGCGGTCCCTGCCTGTGCCTCACAATCTAAAAGACAAAAAAGGGGGGGAGTCAGGGAGAGGGGACAGTGGGAAAGACAGGGGAGAAGACAAACATTCAAGCAGATGCGAAGTCACAGGTGCGTATGCTTGGCTTGGTTTACAGAGAGGTTGGTGGCAGCAGTCAGCAGAGGAGGGCCGACAGTAAGAGTAAGAGGAAAGACTAGCAGGCATTGGGAAAGGCAGCAAGGAAAAGGTGGGTTTTGAGGAGGAATTTGAAGGAGCGGAGGGAGGAGGCAAGGCGGATGTGGGCAGGGAGGGAGTTCCAGGCATG
>QEPC01007433.1:1038763-1068273 GCA_003113815.1 Sphenodon punctatus | reverse complement strand
TCCCATCCAGACCCCTCAGGTCTCACAGCCGTCTCAACAGCAGCCCATGGTCCACAGTATCAAAAGCAGCCGAGAGATCTAGCAGGATCAGAAATGTTGAACATCCTGCATCCATCTCCTGGTGGAGATCATCCACCAAAGCCACCAACGCTGTCTCAGTACCATAGCCGGGGTGGAACCCAGACTGAAAAGGGTCAAGGAAACCTATACTATCCAGACACGCCTGGAGCTGCAGTGCCACTGCCCATTCAATAATCTTCTCTAAAAAGGGAAGATTAGAGATGGGGTGGTAGCTGGCAAGTGCGTCCACATCCAAAGATGGCTTCTTCAACAGGGGGCGCACCACAGCCTCCTTGAGACTGGGTGACAGCCTCCCCTGCCGGAGGGACGCGTTGACCACCCTTGCCAGCACCGCCCCCAACGTCTCCCTGGAGGCTTTCACCAACCAGGACAGGCACGGATCCAGTTCACAACTAGTAGCCCTGACTGACCCCAGGACATCCATCGCATCGGCCGGCGTCACTTCCTGAAACTCCTCCCAGAAAGATTGACCAGACGGTGCCTCCATAACCTCGTGCTCCTCACCTACTGCTTCCAACCCGGTGTCGAAGTTACTCTGGATCTGAGCGATCTTGTCCACAAAGTAGGTGGCAAACGCCTCACAACAGGTCAGGGACAAGTCCCTGTCCAGGCGGAGGGAGGCTGGATTGACCAGCCCCCGCACCACTCGGAACAGCTCCACTGGACGTGACTTTGAAGACATATGGGTCCTATGGAGAAGACGGTCAGATTTGGAGCAAGTCCGACGCCAGCATCGCTCTAGTCTCCTGCCTATCTGTTTCATACACTGCAGCCCCTCAGTAAACCAAGGGGCCCTGTGATGACGAGACGGAGGCAGCGGACGTCTCGGAGCCACCCTGTCGATGGCCTCCCCCAGCAAGGTGTTCCAATGCTGGACCAGCACATCAGCAGAGTGGCCATCAGGGTCTAGGGTTAATTCCCTTAGAGTCTCCTGGAACCGCTGCGGTTCCATCAGCCTCCGAGGGCGGACCAACCTAACTGGTCCATTCCCCCTCTGGAGGGGGTGCGCTAAGAGGCTGGCCTGCAGGAGATAATGGTCCATCCATGACAAGGGCGTGACCCTCACATTCCCCACCAACGGACCACCCGCCTCAAGGCCAGAACAGAAAACCAGGTCGAGAATATGCCCTCCCACATGGGTCGGGCAGTTGACCACTTGGGACAAGTCCATGGTTGCCATGGCAGGCATGAACTCACGCTCCGCTCCTACAAGGCCGGCGTCGGCATGGGCGTTGAAGTCCCCCAGGACCAAAGTTCTGGAGGAGTCCAGCACCACCTCCGAGGCCAGCTCTGCTAGAGCGGCAAGGGAGGCTGCCGGACAAGAAGTGGCCCGGTATACCAGCATAAATGTATATAAATCTATCATAATTAGAATGCAGTCCTCCAGCCCCTGAATTCAATGGCTCAGCTCCCACTGACTTTAATGGCTGAGGATTTTGCCCTTAGTAATGTCTTTGTCCCACAGGGGGTAAGGGTCAGAGCCGTGGGACAGCTGAGGGAAGGGTTAGAGCAAGGGTAGCCAGAGAGCCAGTGTGGTTTAGTGAATAAGGTGCTGAACTTGGATCTGGGAAGCCAGGGTCTAAATCCTGCCTTAGCCATGAACTCACTGGGTGGCCTTGGACAAGTCACAACCTCTCAGCCTCAGTTCCGCCTCTGTAAAAATGGAAATGTGTCGGTCTCGCCCTGTGTTTCCCTCACCCTTGTCCACCTTAGATTGTAAGCCCGCTGGGCAGGGACCTGTCTCCAAAATCTGTGTCTGTAAAGCGCTGCATATGCCTGGGAGTGCTATAGAAATTAGTAGTATATGCAAGTATTAGAAGACACATATGAGAAATACAGGTTGCAGGGCTGCATTGGCTCCACTGCAGCCCTGCAACCTGTATTTCTCATAAGTGTCCTCTAAAATGTGCATATCTGGCAACCCTAGTTAGGGCAGGAAGAGGACAGGCCTGGGAAATAGAGAGGGGGGTTAGGAGCAAGGTAAGGGAAGACTTCTCAGCCATCCTCCAATCTCATGAGAGTTAGGTTCATCTTCAAGGTTCCAGGGGAAACACACACAAAGAATACAGGAATGAGGAAACAGGAAGCAAGGCACTAGGAACCAGAGAGTATAGGGGATAAAGAGCAAGAGGACTAGTTACTAGGAGACAAGAAGTGAGAAAGACCGAATTGTTCCACCCAGCTTCCTGTTGGTACCAGCATGCCTTTATACAGGCTGGTAACCAACCACAAAGCTGGGAGGCAAGGCAACCAAGGAGATGGACAGGAGTATTTGAGAGAAGGACCAGGAGAAGACATGCTGGAGGGAAAAAAGGCTGGGGCAGTGGTGCCAACAGGTTAGCTGCTGCTCTGACAACCCAAGGCTTACATAATCAAAACTCCGATAACAATCAAGCTTCTTTTATTATACTGGCAGGGGCTCTGTGTATATTCTTCTGAAGGTGAAATTCATTGCTCATCTCTGTTTCCCCTTATTTTCTTCAAATTCAACTTTTTGTTATTTATTATTAATTATTTTATTATTATTTTTAAAACTTTTTGACCTGAGGCCTCTTTCACCCTGAAATAAAGTTTATAAAAAGTCTTTCAGCAGAATTCATTAGTTCCTTTGTAAGTTCTAAATACATGGGAGGAGGGAGCCTACACATTCCCAATCATCAAGACACAGGGAGGGAAAGCGCTGTTTAACTCCTGGTTCCCCTTGCGGGTGGGAAAAGAGGTGAGGGAAGGTAGGTATTCCATGGTAACTCCCCCCCCCCCGCCCCGACTCTCTTTTCTTGCTCATGAGAATGAGCTCTCATGTTGTTTTGAGTTTTAAGCCAGCCTCTCTGTTTGAGGTACATAGGGTGCAATCCCAACCATGTGCAGGGGGTAAATTTATCAATACTCCAGGATTACTCTCCAGGGACTAAGGAATAATAATCTTCAGGACACTGCTGCTGCGAGCAACCCAGGAGAAAAATCTCAGGGAGTTCTCACAATGGATGTTTTTAGACGAGATGCTACCCGGCATGGCCCCCCAGGAGTCACAGAGCTCTCTATCTGTCTGAAGGTGGAGCGGGGGGGATGCCACGTCTGTGAGCCACGGAGCACCCACTCATGGCTGCACATGAAGCACTGCCAGGAAATCCAGAGTGCTCCGCACGGGGCGAGTCATATAGCTCTGTGGCAACAGGCAGCCACGGAGCCCCTGCCCGTATAAACTGGGGCGGCCACCCACGCCAGCAGACTGGTCCGCTACTGCTACTCAGCCACTGCAGCCGTAGGACACGGCCTTTGCAAGTCACAAGCACTGGCTGGGAACTCTGGGGAGCCCAGGTTCTCCAGCGCCCACGCCGGGGACATATCAGTTGCAAAGGCCAGCCCAGCATGTTTCCCCCTCCCCCATGGTCCATGGCAGAGGGAGTGCACGGTGGGTTTTCTTCATGGCAGGGGGAGACATGCTGGGAAGGGGGAACCCCCTGTTTCCCCCCCCCTCCAATGCATTCCACCTGAGTAGGTGCTCCACAGCACTGCCACTCAGCAGCCAATTGCCCATTGCCTTGCTCATTTAAAAACACACAATGGCTATTAATCGGGGCTCAGATGGCTCTCATCAGTGTCATACATTCCAGGCTATAATCGGATACACATTCCAACTTTTATTTTCCACTGGTGGCAAACTGCCCCCCCCCCCCCATAGTAGAGTGGGGGACCTTTTCCCTCCAACAGGACACTGAAAATGACTACAACTACTACACATTTATTGTTAGTTGCACAACTCTCACCATTTTAAAGAAAAAAGTGAATTAAAATTGAGAAAGATAAAGTTATAAGCAGTAAAGGGCGGGGGGGGGGGGGGAGGGCATCTTGTGTGAAAAGGGCCTGAGTTTGCCCCCATTGCCACCACACAGCGAACATGGGACCCTTCTTAAATTACCAAGGATGACCTTCAGTTGTTCCGTTTCAGTCCAATAAACAAAATTGCAAGTGGGACAAAGAGGGACAATCCAGGTAGTTCATATGTCAGCATATAGGAGGGCACGACAAAAGGTAGTAGGGTGGCCAGATATGCAAATTTTAAATTATACTCATGAGAAACACAGGTTGCAGGGCTGCAGTGGCTCCAATGCAGCCCTGCAACCTGTATTTTTCATAACTGTTCTCTAAAACATGCCTATTTGGCCACCCTAAAAGGTAGTGGAAAGTAATTCTGTCAAAGGCTACAGGAGTGTAAAGCGGGGATGGGGAACTTAAGGTCGCCGAGCCAAACGTGGCCTGCAGCTATTTCTTATGTGGCCCTTTTCCAGTGCCTGAATCTGGCCCCTGGATCCAGTTCCTACCCCAAGCACTGACAAACAGCTCAGGGTAGGGAGCAGAGGGCATGCATGTAAGGATAGGGGACAGATCCGTGTCATAAATCCACAAACTGGACCCTCATTTTCCTGAACATACCCAGCTGTTAACCACCTTCACGCTCACTTTTTATGTGGCTGTTGGAGCTTGTACTGACTTTCCAAGTGACCCTTGGGAGGGAAAAGGTGACCCGCACCTCACATAAAAGATCCCCATATAGTATACCATATGCAGTGAACACGGACCCTCGTCCCCCACCAATAAAATAAATAGAACCTTAATTTTGTAAAAGTAGATCTCAAGGAAGAGGAGAGAAAATTAAGTCTCTTTCAAAATTAAATTTAAACTTGGAATACTGGTACAAATTCCATGGATGGGTAGGAGTTGGAAGTGGGGGTGTTCAGTTCAGGATAAGGGAAGCAAGGAAAGGGGCCCAGTTCATGGATCCATCCCCTCATCTCATCTCCATCCGCTTCCCCATAACTCACTCTTCCAGTGCTTGATGGTAAGGAAATGCCAAGAAGCCAAATAAAAAACAAACGCCGTGGGTCCTATAGCAAACGAATATCAGAGCAGGCCTTAGCCTCACAGGAACCAGTTTCTAGGAGCAGCAAAGCTGGCAACCTAGTCTTTAGCATGTTGCAGCCTATTAATAGCTAATTGCCTTCAAACTCAACAATCCCTGTGGAGAAGCAAACTCTTGGTAAGGTTCTGTTTGGCCGGTCCTTTGCGGGGACAACTCCGGGTGCTTCGCTAGTTGTCCTGCCCTGTGGAGAACATTTTCCACCTCTCGGGAGGGCCGCGCAGCTTGGAGCGTTGAGCTTCCCAGCGTTCGGGACAAGCGTTCCACCTGGCTTGACCGTGGGGAAGGTCAGTTCGGGCAGGCGCTGCACGTAGGCTGACTGGCACAGCAGGGCGGCGGCGGGGGGGCGCGTCCTAGCAGCGATGGGGGTGCCGAGTGGGGGAACGGCCCAGCCAGAGCTGTGGTCTGTTGCACAGCGATCCCAGGCCAGAGTGCCAGCCGGGGCGGGGGTCCAGCCTTGCAGATCCCTCTCCCACACCCAGCTTGCATGCCTAGCCCCTGCCCGGATCCAAGCCCTTCAGAGGGCGATCGCCGATCCAGGAGTAACAGCTAGCTTGTAGCTGCAGCTGCTGGATACGGGAGGGCGGAACCCTTAAATTGCCACTTTGCAGAATTGCTCGTCTGGCAAATGTGACTAACAGTGACGCCTCCAGCTGTAGTTTCAGCATGGCAGTCTGCTTTGGACTCACTCAGACAATCCTTCATGACATGTGGCCCAGAAGTACAAGAGGAAATAGCTTGCTTGTTAGCAATACATGTGACAATTTGTGGCAATCTCTTAACACAGCAACCACCCTCTCTAGAAGATAATCTAGGGCAGGGAACTTTTTCCTTCCTGGGGATTACTTCGGAAGCTTGCACAAACTCCGAGGGCCGTACAAAAGTTGGGGCAGGGGTGCTAAAGGGATGCACTCAAGGAAAGGAGGGCCCAAATCATGGATTTGTGCTATGGAACTGACTGACCCCTATCCTTGTTTGCAAGCCCTCAGCTCTGCTTCCTTCCCCTCAGCTCAGTTTTTCAGTGCTTGGAGATCCAAGGGCCATATCTAGGAAGTGGAAAGGAGCCACATAAAAACTTTCTGTGAGCCACATTTGGCCCACAAGCCTGAGGTTCCCCGCCCCTGATCTAGGTGGTTGAACATAAAAGATGTGATAGCAGGCTCAGGGCTGGCCCCAGGGTTTGTGAGGCCCTGTGCGAAGTCTTGGTGCGGGGGCCTAATTTGCATCATTAAGCCCCACCTAATTACGCAAATGTATAAATTTACATAAAACTTACTCCCTCTGGACAGGAAGGATTCCCATTTTCCATCCCTCCGAGCAACCACGGAGAAGCATGGCCTCCTAATGCTTCCCCCCTCTCCCCAGCCGAGTGTCTACCATCACTCCCCAGGAGTGGTTCCACTACAGGGGCAGCCAAGCTGGCAGTGACGCAGGCACAGAGAGACTGACTCTGTCCACTGCCTTACTAGAGGAGGGGCCAGGGGGTGAGCTTAGCCAGTCTGGTCTCCAGGGCCTGTTGCTTCTTGATGCCTGTGCCTTGTGCATGCATGCGGTGCAACCAGTCCAGAGGTGCTGCTATCACACACCCAAAACACCCAAAATGTAGCTAGCTTATTAAGCGCATTATGCCATGAAAAGAGACATATAACCAGTTCAGTTGTGCCCCCATAATCAGTTCATGCTGCCCCCACCCCATAACCAGTTCATTTCTGCCCCCGCCCCCATATAATCTATTCACGCTGCCCCCACCCATAACCATTTAATTTGTGCCCACGGGGCAGCGTGAATTGATTATATGGGGTGCAAATGAACTGGTTATGGCGTGCGGGTTGAAAGACAGTATTCCTGTTAGCAATAACTTCATTAAGAAGAGTTAGTGAAATAGCAGCCATAATAATCTCAGAACCATATTTGCAGATTTATTTTCCAAGATAGAATAAATATTGCTTTACATCCTAAATTCCTACCTAAGATAGTATAAGTAAGACAGTTGTGAGAATGTGGCCCTTTTTACATGGGTCTCTCCTCCCAGCCACGAACACGCAGATTTCTGTGTGTTCATGGGTGGGGGAACCCCATGTGAATGACGTGGTGCACATGCCCATGGTGAGTGGGGGTACGTGTGCGCCCGCCTAACACGCATCCCCACTCACCCTCCCACTCATCCCCATGCACAGAGCAACCGGGGGAAATGGTGGTTACTATGTGGGTGTGGGTGAGTGGGGATGTGTGTGCAGCTGTGTGCATGCACTGGCGCACCCACGGACTCCACACCCAGTGGAGCCATGTAAAAATATCATGTGAGGAGCCACTCGAAGAAGAACAGAAGGTTGCTACCTTGTAAACAAGGTTCTTTGAGATGGCTCCGAACATTCTCACAACACCCACCCTTCCAGCCCCGCATGGAATTCTTTTCTTATATTTCTAGAAAGGGTTGAAATGAACTGTCATTCAGGGTTCTTTTTATACTAGAGGAGTTCAAGACCATCATGTGGTCTATTATTTGAATAGGGTGAGTGCACACAACCCAGTAGTGAGAATTTTGAGAGCCATCTCGAATAACCTTATTTACAAGGCAACAACCTTCTGATCAGCAGTGGGGAGGAGCTGTTTGTAAACAGCCTTATCTCCCAGCTCGATCCAGTGTCTCCTCGGCTGCTGCTGCTAGAAAACAGAGGCAGGTGAGGGATGGGGTCTGGAGCCAGGGAGGGGAGGCAGAATCACTTTCTGTGGGAGAAGCTGGCTGCAGTCTGCTGCCCAGCCAGGCAAGTGCGGGGCCCTAGCTGGCTGTGGGGCCATGTGCGGCCGCACATGTGGCACATGCCTGGGGCCGGCCCTGAGCAGGCTTCAGATAAAGGGTTGCCACTGAGAAGATGGGAAGGAACTGTTCTCCATTCCCATAGACAGTAATACTTCAAATAAAAGGCTCAAATTACAAGAAGGCAGATTTGGGATAGATATCAGGAAGAATTTCCTAATAGTAAGAGTGATTTGGCAATGGAAAAAGTTGCCTAGAGAGATTGTAGTTTTCCATCCCCTGGAGGTTTTCAAAGAGAGGCTGGACAGCCATCTGTTGGGGATGCAGTAACTATATGATCTTCCTGCATGATAGTGGGAGCTTGGGCTTGAGGCCCCTTGAGGTCCCATCCAACTCTGTGATTCTAGTGCTTTCCTTTGGGTTTCAAATCCAGATATGGGAGTTTTCGGAAACTTTTGAATTGGAAAATGTTCTGGAGAATGTTCTGATGTAGATTTTCTGGAAATTTTTCCAATGCCCTAAATCGATTGAGATTTGATTTAGCATGTTTATTTGACTTGTACTTGGTAAACAAAACTCAGAAAGTACATTATGTTTATTTTATGTGCTGGATAAATATCTCAAATGTTTTTACAATAGTAAAAAATAGTTGAACTGAAATATTTAATTAGGAAAAAATGTTATGATGTTACTAATTAATTTATGAAACAATGCATTTTTAGAATCGGAACATTTTATGGGAAAATTTTCTGTTATGGAGATTTTCCATTTACTTGCCAAATATTCCATGAAGCCAAGAATGGGGGCCGCTTACCCCCACATCACTGTTCAAATCCAATTTAAAATCTTTAGTGAAGGGGAGTGGGAACCTGCAATTCATGGGGTAAATCCGGTCTGCTGCTATTTTATATTTGTTCCCTTTCTTTTTCTTGGATCTGGCCAATGAATGCAGTCCCTACTAGGGTTGGCACACTGATCAATTGACTGGTCAAATGTTTTCAAATATTCCATGAAGCCAAGAATGCTGCTGTGTAGGGGCCAGCTTACCTTTTTAATTTCATTATGGTGTCATATTTTAGCAAGGGCAGGAGTGAGGGCTGCTTGCCCCCTAGCCCTGCAGCAGTCAGGGGACACACGCAACCTCCTTTCCCTATGCTCACTCACATACACACACCAGCCTTTCCCCCCCAGTCCCCATACACATGGCTCTAGACAGCCCCCCACTACATTTAGGAGCAGGCACCCCCAGTGCTGTTTCTCTCTCCTGAGCTTCTTTGGCCACTCCTTTCCCCCCTATTACGCCATGTGGGGCTGCAGAATGAAAACAGACATGCACCGTAACTCTGCTTTAACACCACTTCAAGCATTTCTTATGCATGTTGCAGGGCTGTATTGGTGCCCTAAGAAATGTTAAAGCAGAGTTACTGTTATGTCTGTTTTCACTAGGGCTGAAACCTGTTCTCAATTTTTTTTTCTTGATTCTCCCTGAGAATCATGGTTCTCAACTCGTTTTTAGCGGGAATTGATAATTGAGAAAACCTCTGGTTCTCAACCCTTTCTCAGTCAAGAATTTTCTCGGTTTACCATGTACCGTACACCAATTACCATGTAAAGCGCTCATCCTGGTAATGCGCATGCGCAAAATGGCTGCCCTTTTCCAAAAAGGCAGCGATGCTTCTGGCGCCATCCTGGAAGAGGGCTGTATATGCAGAACAGCTGCGGTGGTCATGTTTCACATGCGCATTACCGGGACGAATACGACCAATGGTAAATCACGGGAAACGGTAAATCGAGAACAATTATCGACCGAGATCTCAGACCATTACCGAAATTGTCCTGAAATCTCAGTAACAATTCTCACTGGTTGCTAGATTTTTGTGAGAAATTTTTTTTATTCTAGTTTCAGCCCTAGTTTTCACCCAGTGAAGCCAAACCTGGCATCATAGCAAAATGTATCCTACTGGCCATCTGCTGTAACTGCAGGCATCTCCAACAGGCACAGAAACACAAGCAGCCATCACAGTCTAAGTGACAAAGGTCACAAGTGCCTAGGGCTGCTTTTAGACGAGCAGATCAATGGGCATTTTAGACACACGTTAAAGTTCCGGATGTTTCAATCTTCTGGGTTTACAAGTCCACAAGTAAGTTCTGGATACATTTTTCACACACACACAGCCCTGAGGCAGTTCCTGGATGCATTCTTCACACAAACACTGCCCTGAGACAGCCTAAAGTAGCCACAGCTGTAGATGTGACAGGCTGCCATGGAAACCAAGTGACCACAGCTGCCCGTAGCAAAGCATTTTACCAGGAAAACCTTTTACACACAAAAGTTCTGGGAGAAGTTTCACGCAGAAGTTCAAAGATCCGGATATTTAAGATGAGTGATTTAGACACACAAAGTTTTGGATGTTACAGCAAACATTCAGGAGAAATGTGTGTCTTAAAAGCACTCAGTGTGTGAGGCGACTGCAACGTGCTCGTCTAAAAGCAGCCTAGGACTGCCCATGACTCCATTGTGCTTGCTGCAGGAACCTGAGAGTACTCCCTCCATGTGATCTGGCTGTCTGCTCTGTAAAGGTCCTAGGAGGGACTGGACTTGAGTCTTCAAGAAAAATAGTAGCTGTTAGAAACAGAACTGAAGGCTACTGGTTGAATTAAACACAAGCAACACCGGGTGTTTTTAGACACACATTTCTCCTGCATGTTTGCTGTTACATCCTGAACTTTCTGTGTGTCTAAATCACTCACCCAGATCTTAAACATCAGGATCTTTGAACTTCTGAATAAAACTTCTACCAGAACTTTTGTGTGTAAAAAGTTCTCCTGGTAAACTGCTTTGCTCCAGGCAGCTGTGGTCACTTGGTTTCCATAGCAGCCCCTCACGTGCACAGCTGTGGCTACTTTAGGCTGCCTCAGGGCAGTGTTTGTGTGAAGAATGCATCCAGGAACTGCATCAGGGCAGTGTGTGTGTGAAAAATGCATCTGGAGGGGAGATCTGAAATAGTTTGGGCCTTAAGAGTATACAGTGCTAAAGTCCAAGCCAATTTTTTTTATGGAGCTGAGCTATGGGCATTACCCTACCAAAGGACATAAGTATCCCCCAAAACAATTTTTTTCGCTATCTTTTAAGTTTCCCCTGTGGCATTCCTATGGAGGCTATAAGATTAGAGTTAGGTCAACTAATTGGGCAGCAGTAGTAAAAAGGATGACAGTGCTCTTTTGGCTAAAACTGTTTTATTTGGCTAATCCAATATTATGTGCCATTAAAGATGATCAGCATAAAGCTCTATGGTGGACGTCAATAGAAACTACTTTAGAACAGATGGGTTTTTCTAAAACCCATTTAACTATGAGACACGCAATTATTGTTAGAACTGAAGTAGCCCAGAGGCTCAAAGATATCGAAAGACAACAGGATATAGTAAAAATCAGTGATACAGGCTTTTTGCGTGATTATTTTTGATTTGATCCTGCCAAATATACCAACTTATTTATCCCAGAAATTTTCTTTTAGATCTAGGTATGTATTTATGTGTGTGTGGCTGAATTCCTTACCCACTAGTCTCCTTGAGGGGTGCTTTAAGAATATAAAATATGATCAGCGTTTATGTCCATTCGATTCTCAAGCAGTGGAAACTGTTGTCCATCTGCTTTTTGAGTGTCATCTGTATGATACTTTGCGCTTTAAATACTTGGCCCCTTTTTTGGTGCAATATCCAGGGAGACGCGGTTCAACCTTACAGTGTATTTTCCTTGCGGATAAGGACTCACAACTGACCTGGGCAGTGGGAAAGTTTCTAGAAGAGGCACTTCTTGTTCGTAATTTTTTTAAAATTTGAGGCATTAGAAGGGCATCATGGTACCTAAACTTGTAAACTTTTATAGACGAATAAGGATTGGGCCTATATTATGATTAGTTTCAAAAATGGGTTTTATGATTTTATTAAGACTTTTATGGTTTAATGTATTGTATTAATTTGTAATCATATAGATTTTTATATATGAACATTTTACTGGTGTAATATTTTCATATGATATTGAAATTTATACTGATGTTTAGTAGCATCACCTATGGCGATAAACTTTGGTTAAGCTGGAATAAAGAATATGTAATTTGATTTTAATTTGAATGCATCTGAAACTTACTTGTGGACTTGTAAACCCAGAAGATTAAAAGACAAGCTCTTTAAGATGTGTGTAAAAATGCCCATTTTGAGAAATTATATTATGGAGGGTCAGGGAAAAGCCAAAATAATTTACTTGGAAGTATTTTAGTAGAAAAGTACACAGAAAATCTGTTAAACCTCAGTGCAAATTCTGTTCATGACAGATACAACAAAGAAGTACTTGCTGAATTCTTGCACTAGGTGTCCAGCTACTGTTAAAGACAGATTATTGCAGTTGAACAGTAAGAAAAACTGCTCTGCATCAAAATTTGTTTTTTTTCTTCACATTCTTCTTCTACTTCCTTTTTAAGCAGTAGCATCGCAAAACACAGAGTCTTATAATGAAGATATATATGAGTGATTGTTGATAGTTCCATTTCTACATTGTCTTCTAATATTTTTTTCTACTCCACGTGCTGCAGCATCAAGAATGTCTGCGACTGGAAATTACTCAGATGTTCATCAAATTGGTATTGGGTTTTTTTGGATCACATATCTGATGACCAGAAAAGGAAACTTGATTGTATGTTCGCTAGAAGTATTTATGCCAGCAATACACCATTTCATAGAGTTGAAATCCTTATATGCTAGAATTTTTTCAAAAATTGCATCCAATTTACCAAGTTCCAAGTAAGAAATGGCTTTCAGGAAGTCTTGTGAATGCTGAAGTGGAAGATGTGAAAAAGAGAGTTGGTATTCTTATTGCACAAGCTCCTCATGTGTCTCTAGTGTCTCATGGGTGGAGCAATATTCACAATGGGGGTGTCCTCAACTAACTCCAAAATCTGTGTTTTACACCTTCCAGTGCACAACTGAACATCACCACATAGCCTGATATATTGCTGACTAGTTTAAAAATATAACCAATGAATTAGGTGCACAGAAGGTTATTTTTCAGTTGTGACTGACAATGCGGTTAATATGAAAGCTGCTTGGGCTCTGTTGATAAATGGGTATCCGCCTCTTTTATGTTATAGATGTGGTGCCCATGTGATGCAGCTCTTTGTTTGTGATGTTGAGGATCTGACAACCTTCTCATCATACGTATCAAAAGTTAAGAGCATTGTCAAGTTTAAAAATAAATATCAGCAGCCATATTTCAGTGCCACTTAGTACAGCATTCAGTTGCATCCACTCTGAGTAAGCCTTGTTGTATTTGATGGGCATCCTCTATTAAATCTCTCAAAGATCTTCAGACATGCAAGAAGGAGGCACTTCAGTCAGCTGCTGTGAAGGAGGAGTGGCTGGGTATTGCTCTTGAGTAATCGCCACTGACATTCTTGATGATGACGTGTTCTTGATGACGATGTGCTTTGGATGAGAAACGCAACATTTATTTCACTGCTTGATCCTGTAGCTCAGTCCATCCAGAATATGGAAGATTATAGCTGTACATTGTCTGATGCCAAGAATGAGTTCCTGAACATATTTGTGAGAATACTGTATAAAGTCCACGTACAGAAGCTGGAGAGAAAAAAAAATCAACAAAATAATATCACATGAAAATCTAGTGATCACTCCAGCACATAATGCTGTTTCTCTTCTTGATGCACATGTCCAGGGTTATGACCTGGATCCATCCGTTCAAAAACTAGAAATAGATTGAATTCCTCCGCAGCTGGGAGGCTTGTGACCATGTATCATGATTTAAGATTGGGGGGGGGGGGAAATAGGAGATGAAGAGCTGATTATTCAGATGAGGAGGAAAAAGGAGACACTGATGATGAATTTGATGATGAAGGTGGAAATAAAGCAGTGAAGCTGATGAAGATAAAGTAAAGCAAAATGCTTCAAGAGTTGGCCTGCTGCCTACTTAACTGCCTTTAAAAACTAAATTTTGTTTTGTTTATACTTACTTTATTTCTGTTTAATTTCATTTTTTAACATTTTTGAACTATTCAGGCTGACCCTGGGGCTCCAGAATAAAAGCTAAGAAGAACTCTTCAGTCTTGAATATTGTTTGCATTTATAGTAACTGAATATTGTTAAAAGTTATTATAATAATTCATTGCACGTTTTTAAAAGTTTAATTTCACTGTTTCACTAACAATTTGATTAACAAATTTGTTTTTGTAATTAGCATAAGTATCTAACCTATTGATGATTAGTCTCTTTTTGTTATTGTACTAATAAATTAATGCTTTAAAAATATTTGACCCATTATTTGACAATATTTGACTGGTCAATTGACCCCAGTATTTTTTGATGGTCAAATGCCCAACCCTAGTCCCTACCCTCAAGCACTGAAAGATCAAGCTCAGGGGAAGGGAATGGAAATGAGAGCTTGTACTCAAGGACAGAGGATGGATCCATGATCTAGACTCTTTCCTCTCTCCCCCTCCTCCCCCGCCCCCATTCTAAGCACATCCCTTAAGCGCCCCGACCTCAACACCTCTCTGGCCACTCGTTTTCAAAGTGGCCCATGAGTGGGAAAAGGTTCCCTGCCCTTGGTTTCTTAGGCTTTGCTTTCCTGTTGACTGGGGGCTACTTGCTTGCTTATTTACACAAATGCTTGCTTCAAAGTAACACTCCTTTAACTTGCTTGAATGAATTGTTTTCATTCACAGGAGCAAATGATCTAAAGCAGGGGTAGGAAACCTGTGGGCCATGGGTGCCCGCCATCCGGCCCCTGGAGACTCTCCTCCTCTCCTGTTAAGTATGGCTCATGCTCCATGGCCAGAGGCAGCCCACCAGCCGCTGGATGGCTCTGGAGTGCCTTTTGGCTGACATGTACACCCTCTACATAGGAACCTTTAATGAGCACCATCTTCACTTAGACAGAAATGCAAGTTCCATTAAAAACTACATATGAGATTAGTAAAATTAATTAATGGTACTTTCCCATTCAAGTTCCAGGATGGGTGTGGACTGGATTGGCTATAGCTATGCAGCTCTGGTCACGTCAGGTGGGATAGTTGGCTATGCAAAAGCAGGTATAGTACTGATAAATCCTCGATTTGTATTTGTACTGAATATAAAAATGGAAACATTAATTTGTACCTTCTAGACCAGGGGGGAGGAACTATTTCCCCACCCCAGGCTGAACCCAAATTCCCCAAAAGCTCTGTGGGTTGAAGTGTTGGATTGGGGAGAGGGGCTGTGCTGGGATTGCTCGGGGGGCAGGGTGATGTGGCCCTAGCCTGGAGCACTCTCCCAACATGGCTACGTCTGCTGCACGATGCTCCAGATGGGGGCCCCACAGAGCACTTGTGGAGGAGCATAGCTACATCAACCCCCTCCCCCCCCCCCATGCTCCTGGCTGTGCTTCCATCCAACAGAGTGCTCCTGTTATGACTACACCCTCCTGCAGGATAGGTGGGCCCCCACCCCAGTGTATCCCGTGGGGGTGGAGGACATGGCTGCTCTGGGCACTCTCTGCGGGGGTCCAGCTTGGAGTGTTCCCTGGCCTGCAGTAGCTCCCCGTTTCTTGACTTCAATACCATGTGGACCACCTTCGACCTAGCCTAGAGGACCCTATGCTTTCCTACATAGGACAAACCATAAGCTGGAAGATCCCAGCCAGAGATTCTCCCTGGCTGAGGAGAAGAAATGGCATGGGAGGGTTTTCTAAGCCCTCTCTGGAGAGTTCCTCCCAGAGTTACGTCGACCTCAGTCTCTCTTTGCCACTGTCCCTTCAGGCCTTCCCTAAGTAGCCTGTTGGGGTCCTTGTTTCTTCTGAGGGCAACAAAGTAAAAGGCCCAGGCTAGGTGCTTACCACACACAGCCATGCCAGTTAGCCCCATAGACTGAATGACCTTTAATGTAAACTGACGAAGCATACATTCCCACTGGCATATGGAACAACCGAGGAGTTCACACCTGATTTGCTGTTGCTACCTTCCCTCAGGCTTTCACCCAAAGGGGGCAAGGCAAAGAGACTCTCTTTTGGATGTGGCCATGCCTCCTGAGGATGATGACATCACAAAGCTCCAGAAAGGGTGGGGCAAAGGGACTTCGCTGCATTTTTCTGATCTCGCTATATCCACTTTGGAGTGTTTTGAACCTGATATACATGGTTTCCCTCTAGTGCTAATCTATCTTTTTACAGGGACCAAATGTCATTTTTATTTGTTTGACTTATGCTCCAAGCTTATGACTGGTCTTCTAATAAGTGCTGTATTTTTAATTCAAGGTAGTGTACCATCTCTGGCTGCTGGCCTCCTATTCGGGGGTTTAGCTGGACTGGGCGCTTATCAGCAGACTCAGGATCCAAAGAATGTGTGGCTTTCTCTGAGTAAGTGAACTTTATTCTTTTATTTATCACTCCTATAGCACTTTCAGTGTTCAAAGTACTTTACAGTCCTTATCTAGTCCACCCTCACAACTACTCTGTGAGGTAGGCCATTATTATTCCCATTTTACAGATGGGGAATGGAGGCAGAGAGAGAGAGACTTGCCCAAGGCCATCTTATGGCTAAGACAGGATTTAAACCGTAGCCTTCTAGGTCTCCGTTGAACTTCTTATCCACTAAGGTTATGCCAACACACTAGCTCTCAGGAGCGCTAGTACTTTAGCCTGAAACTGTAAAGTGTTGAGGACCCTCAGTTCACATAGCTGCCTCTCTGGATTAGACCACTTGTCAGCAATAACCAGTCATCACTCAGTTTATAACCAGTTTTTAAATTAGGAACTACCCTCCAAAGCAGGGATCGGGAACTTCCAGCCCATTGGCCATATCTGGCCCACAGCTGTTTTATTTGTCCCCTTTCCAATATTTGGATCTGGCCCATGGATCCAGTCCTTACCACTCAGAGGAAAGGGGGCAGAGATGAGGGCATGCACTCAAAGATAGGAGATGGATTCATGGTGTAGATGCATGGTCTGGACCTTCAGCTTTCTTCCCCCATTCTGAGCACACCCCTTAAGCATAAGAAGTGCTATAGTGGATCAGTGGTCCATCCAGTCAAGCATCCTGTCTCCAGCAGTGGCTGTCTTCAGTTGCTTCAGAGAAGTGCACCACATGTCACGATGAAGTGATCTATTCCCTTCTCTTTACTCTCCACACCCTCACCTGCAACTTCAGTCTGGTCTGTGGCTGGAAAAGGTTCCTCACTCATGTTAAATGAAGTGTCAGTACTGTGCTTCCTCTGTACTCTGGCCATGGACAAACCATTCAGGTAGTTCTGCATGGACTTGCCCAGTGGTGAGCCTTTGCTTTGCGACCGAAGGTGGCTGCTGTCAGAGACAGGATGCCGGGCTCACTGGGAGACACTAATTGAAGGAAGCACCTGTGGCCCTGATTCCTGAGTCTGCTGGCCAAAATCTGATCTAAACGATAGACCTTGTCTGCTTTTTTCCCTCCTCCATCTGTTGTATTGTGCAGCTGTAATTCCAACTTCACGGTGAAATAGCCGATCGTCAAGCTGAGGATTTAGGGACTAACTCTTCAGAAAAAATTGCTCTAGGCTGAACACCTTTGTGAATGCTGAACAGACAGTTCTGTGCAGGTTTTTTCCCCCTGAACAATCGGCCCTTTTATTAAAGCTCTGCACTGTTCCAGGGCTAGGCCCACCAACTGTGCCAGTGAATCTACTTAAGTATCTTATCCTTGGTAACCATCAAGATATTTTATTTCATTTATTTATTTATTTATTTATTTCCATTTTTAACCCTACCCTTCTCACTAAGGCTCGGGGCAGCTTACATCATATAAAAAACACGTAAACACAGCTAAAAATAAAATCTCCTACCCCCACAACCTTTCCCCCCCTAACCCCCCCACCCCCATCCAATCCCAGAGAGCTCTACTCATGCCTGTTAAATACCTGGCCAAACAAAAAAAAGTCTTAAATTTCTTCTGGAAGATGAGCAGGCTTGGGCTTGGATGGATCCCCAAGGGGAAAGGAGTTCCATGATCGTGGGGCAGTCTCCCGCGAATGCTGCTTCGCGTGACCTTGTTGTGGAAACTTTACTGACAGATGGTACCCACAAGAGGGCATTCCTGGCCAAACTGGAAGCTGCGATGGAACATAAGGGAAGAGAGAGTGTTTCACATACGTGGGGCCCAAACCATTTAGGGCTTTATCAGTCAAAACCAGTACCTTGAATTGTGCCCAGAAAGCTATCGGCAGACTCTGGAGCACTGGTGTCGTGTGCTGCCGGTGACCCACCCCTGGAGGAAGGCAGGCTGCCACATTCTGCACCAACTGCGTCTTCTGAACAGTCATCAAGGGCAGCCCCATGTAGAGCACATTGCAGTAGTCTAGCCTTGAGGTTACAAAGGCACGAACAACAGTGGCCAACTCCAAATCCGATTTTTTTAAAAAAAAGGTTGCAGCCCTTTCACCAGATGAAGTTGGTGAAAAGTGCTTCTGGCCACCGCTGTAACCTGGCAATCCAGTGCTAACTCAGCTTGGAACATTTCCCTATCTGAGTTCTTACCTAAGTTCAGGTCTACTTCTATAAAGCAATTTGTCCTGTCTGTCATGCAGACAGACTGGCCCAAGCATTCCATGCTGAACGTTGCTTTTCAGGAATTCTCCTCCAGGATCTCTCTCCCTCTAGGTGCTATTAGGCACCCCTTAAATATTCATGCTGATCCTTTGTTCCGATTCCTGCCTCATCCCTGGTATCTGCTTGGGGTCATGTAGGCTGCTTGAATGTGTATTGGAAGCAGACCCCTTTGTCAGGACCAGGCTTGGCTTGACTTGATTAGATTTTCTGTTCCATTTCCTAAGCTTTTACTGTAACTTTCTTTCTAGCTTATACAATCAATAATTCACATCATATGATCCACACCACATCATTTTGTATGTTACACTGATCATTTAGACACCAAACACCCGCAGGTTATATCAGTTGGTTTTATAATGTTAGTGCTGAGAACCCATGTACTCCTGCCACATCAGTAACTCATAACCTCCGTGACACATGGGTCCAGAAATCCAATAGCATCGAGATGCACCTGAAGCTGCAACGCTGCCCCCCGTTCAACAGGTAGACAGGGTTCAATTTTTCAGCTCAGATAATGGATAACTGCATGGTCTTGATATGAATTTATGTGTAGCACTCTTCATCATAAAAGCTCATTAGACACGAGTGAACTATTCCTAAGAGCACTATGGAATTGCTATTTGTCTCTTGTTTTATAGATGAGCAGAAGCCAAGAGAAACTGTTCCCCGGGTCTGTGACACAACTGTAGTTAGAATCATTTTCTGATTAGCTGAAAAGCAGCGTATTTCCCAAACGATCTCTCAGATGTTCAACATGCATTTGTTTAGAAAGGCAGAAGCTTACAAATAAAACTTTTCTCTTCCTATCAGTTGCATCTGGAACCTTGACTGGCATTATGGGAATGAGATTTTACAATTCCAGAAAGTTCATGCCTGCAGGGTTAATCGCTGGTGCCAGGTACAACTTGCTTTTCTTATTTTAATCATCCCCCAACTTGGAGTTATTGGTTGGTTTAAACAGAGGGGAAATAAACTATTTAAAGATATTTTTGTATTCAGTATGAGACTGCAACTTCATTGGGGTTATGTATTTGGTTTTCTTCTTGTTTCTGGCTGTTTTGAGAGGTGCGTCCCTGAAATTTGCTTTGTACTCTTTATTTCTTTTAAACAGTCTGTTAATGGTTGGGAAACTTGGACTGCAGATGATGGAGAAGCCTCTTCAGCCATAATGACACGTACTCTGTGACCTGAGCTGTGGGGATAAGAAGCCTGAAAGCACAACTGTCTGAGTGTCTCCGTTAAATAAGTAGCAAGGTCACGGTCATTTTGCATCAAATAGTCAAGATCCTGATTTTTATTTAGGAGGTGAGGAAAGGGAGCCGTTGTCCACAAAAAGTGACGTTTTCAATGCCATCAGTCTGTTCTCTCTTGTACAAGCAGCAGCTGAGTTACAGTGTTAATTAGAGCCCAGTCTTTGCTTTGACTGCATGCAGCACCCTTTCCCCCCCAGCAATCAGTTGAAGACTGGGGCCATATGTGTAAACATTCTGTGTATTTTAAAATCTGTCCCCGCTCCATTTTGGTCATTTTATACATTTTGAGATAAACTGGGGGAAGAGTGTGGGCGTAGCTAGCTAACAATACTACTGCCTCCTCTGCAAAATGCACTTGACTGTTACCTCAGCCATCCCTTTTGTAGGCTTCCTTCAGTCAAAAATGCACAAGTTCTCAGTAGGAACTATAATCTTAGTTGCAATTCCTACCCGTCGAATCTAGCACGAAGTGGCAGTGTAATCAAGGTGGTCCACGTGCTAGCGTAACCAAAGCAATAATGAATGTAAAGAAAGTGTCTATTGTACCTACCATTCAGGCATGGAGTCAAAAACAATGTAGTTTGTATATGCTAGCCTTCACAGGAAGCACTAAACCATGATTCTCCTCCCAGAGTAGGAGGCAAGGGCATACTTCTCTTTAAAATCAGGGGATTGTTTCCTACAGATGAGTGAAACTGTTATGCAAAATGTCATTAAAACAAATAAATTTGTATCTTGGTAAAAACAGGTGTGTTGCTAAAATAACCTTTATTGATCAAGACTGAATTGGTTACATTTTGCACCCTTTCTGGGGTGCGTGTGTGTGTGTTTTCTCCCCCTTAAAATAAGACTCCACTGCCCACTTAACCAAATGCACTAAGCTGGAGTGGGGAACCTTTTCCCTTCCAGGGGCATCACTTTGAAAATTAGTACAAGGTCTGAGGGCCACATAGAAGTTGGGGGTCCTCAGGAGGAGTATCCAGATCATGGATCTGGCCCATAGATCTGCCCCCTATCCTTGGGTGCATTCTCTTCTCTGCCCAGTTACCCCGAGCTCACTCTTTCAGTGCTTGGAGATAGGAACTTAATTCAGTTCTCCTCCCCTTCACGAAGCAATTGTGAACATTAAAAAAAGGTGTCCCTCTTCCATTTCAAAGGAGACTGGACAAGCATAAATGACAAGCTGTTAACACTGAAGCCTAGGAGATTTCAAAGAGGAGGTACCTATCGCAGATTATCTAAGCTGGCTGCATGTTCCCTGTAGTATATGTGAACTACTGAAATCATGTTGAGATACACATTCATGCTTAAATATTCAATTAGTTTTTAAACAAAAACTGAGTGGCAGAGAGTAAGGAAAGTACACCAGCTTTCAAATCACTTCTTCAGATATGGAGAGTCTGCCTTGGGGCATTCTCAGAAGCTTCTTCAATCAGTGTTAATTATATTACTTGCTTCTGGAAAAGGGTACGAATCCCCTTTAGCCACACTTTAACCACTCTGATCATGAGAACAACAGGGGAAGTTAATGTGTTACGGGGTTCTTCACCATTCCTAATCTGGAAGAGCCAAGAACACACTCAATGACCTTTTTTCACAAGGTAGTAGATTCAAAATTCAGGAGACATTAAATCAACGTCAAGCTGTTTTAAGGCCCCAACCGTGCTTCAGTTTCCAGTTATTGATATTCAACTCTGTGAGCATGCAATCAGTTGGCAATTGCCAGGGCTGAATGGAGGGAGAACAAAATATTAATTGGAATCATTTGTCACCTTCTATACTGTGCCCCCATAATTATTATTTGCCAATTGTTATACTCCTCAAAACTGAAGAATCAATGTGCATACCTTTCCTGTGGGCTTCCTCTTCCATTGGAGTTGGTGACAGAGGGTGTTTTTAACTAAGCAAGGGAGGCGGGGGAGGCATGGCTGCTGAGTGGCACAGCTGTGGAGCACCCCCTCAGCTACAGTGTGAGGAGGGATTCTAACGGCCCAGCTGGCTCCCAGCATGGCTACTGCAGGAGCTGCCTCGTATTCCCCTGCCATGGGGGAGGGGGAAGAGTGCCAGGCTGATCTTTGAAATTGACATGTCCCGGTTATGAATGCTGGAGAACTGGTCTCCTCAGCACTTGCAGCCAGTTCTTATGACTTGCAAAGGCTGTGCCTCCCACCCTCCCTCCAGTGCTGCTGAACAGAGGACCCATCTCGGGTGGCTACCCCAGTTTATATGGGCAGGGGATGCGTGAGCACCCATTGCCACCCACTTTTTTTGGCTTGACCCATACAGTGCCCTGTGAATGGTCATGAGTGGGTGCTGCAAGGCTCACGAGCGTTAATCCCCCCTCCCCCCCATCAGATATGTGGTTGGATGAGTGGTTCCGGGGTGGCAATGCGTGGCAGCATCTTGTTTAAAGACACCCTGACCAGAACCACTGACAATATATTTTCATGGTGAAGAGAAACCACTTGAGCTGTAGTCCTGAACACTTAGCTGTGTGTTATCCATACTGAGGCTGGCGTGTGTGCAAGTTTCTAAGTTGGAGCAAGGAAATTAAAAGTTATAACCATGCACACATTAATTGCTGTTGGTCAAAATGCAGCATTGTCCAAGGATTTGTTCTGAGTGGTATCTCCTTTCTTTAGCCGAGCTGAGGTCTGAGATTTCACAGCTTTGTAGTATTAGATGTCGAGAAAGTGCTTTTGTAGTGTGGAATTGATCAGCGCAGGGGATCGAGATATTAAAGATTAACAAATCTGTTTTGTAGGGTTAGCACATGCGCCCTGAGACGCTGCTGCTTGGAGGAAAAGCACTGCTGTCAGTTACATGCAGGCGGTGATCCCAGCTGGGAGTTATGCATTCCCCTGATGCAACACACCCATTCCCCCGTGGCCGCTAGGTGCCCAACCCCACTGCCAGGAAGGGGAACCCCCCCCAAAAGAATAGTCCTGTCCCTCAGCTCCCCAGCCCCTCGCAACAAGTGTTTCGCAACTTTCAGCAGGAGCAGCCTCTAAGTCATGAGACACTTTTTTCATTATTAGGCATTAATTTATTATCAAAATTCAACACTGAACAATTTTTTCAAACTGCCTTAACTCTTTTGTTTAACACAGAATTACATTCTATCAAACTGATTCTATACAGTTGTCTACACTGGCAGCGTCAACTACAACAACAGTTAAGGCAGTTTGAAAACATTGTTCAGTGTTGAATTACGATAATAAATTAATGCCTAATGAAAAAGTGTGATAGCTTAGTGATAAATATTCAGTACGTCTGTACGATAAGGAATTAAGTACATATCTTACATTTATGTTGATGGCAAATGATGAAACATAGAAAATCTAAATAATTTCCATGCTTTTTGGCATTTAATTTTTGTTGTATGTACTGTGTGTTAAATGTTTTTTGAATAGGAATTGTAATTTTCATGATGTGGAATGTTAGATAAGAGGGAAGTTTTTGGGTTTGGAAATGGTCGTACCTTTAACGTTTTTTGAAATCATTGGTTTTTTGTTTGGATATATATATATATATATATATATATATATATATATATATATATATATATATTAGATACATGAAGGTTTTTATAAGATAAATAAAAAGACCATCACATTGCCCTGTATTCCTGAGAAGTGATCTTTATTGCAGTGTTTCCCAGTTGACTGCTTTAGGTCAAACCAGTTCAGAAGGCTAGCCCCTTACTCTTAGGCCACTTTCAGACCTTCCACCCTGCACATATTCTGGCTGCAGGGGAGGGGGGGGGATGCATAGCAGGATATGCACAGGAACTGGCCAGACTGAAAGTCCCCCCACGTGGCTTTGCCGGCAGATGCGTGCAGCAATGCAGAGCTCTAATTCCTGCTCTGTATCCCTGTGCGTGTCTGCTGGCAAAGCCAAGCGGGGGAGGGGGGGGCTTTCAGACCGGCCGATCCCTGCCCATATCCTGGCTGCACATTCCCTCTTGCAGCCAGAATATGCGGTGGGGTGGGGTGGGGTGTCTGGTATACCCTTACCAAGATTGCTTTTCAGTAAGGCTTGTTTTAAGAGACTGACAAAACAGTAAAGAAAAAAACAAACCACCATGTAGCAACTAACGGTTAACCATAATCTTGTATAGCATACACTTAATCAGAACTTCCTACAATTCTTTTTGGATATTGCAACTTTGACAGTATTATCAGGTGGTATTTTACTTAACTACCATCTAGGGTGCAGTTTTCATACCCAAGTATATGACTCTCTTGCCTATTGTGCCACTGATTAAACCAAGCCCCAATAAATTACATAGTCACTACAACAACAACATACCTTTTTAAACACAGTAATAAAAATACAAAATACTTTTCTTTTTACAATACTTGGATCAATTTATAACAGTTTTATACCTCTAAAAGAACATAGAGTACATGCTAATTTTGAACTTTAGAATGGCAGGTTTAATATAGCAAGTTAAATGTTACATTATTTATGTTAAACAGAGATTTTAAAAGCATACAACCCAAAAGGAGGTCTTAACAATTATCTGAAAGGTGCAAGGTTCCTGCTTGGACAGATTAAAAAAATCTAGAAGCAGAAGTGTGTAGAAGAAAAAAGTGTATAGATCTATAAATCATTAGATTTATAAATATCTTGGATATAATTTATATCTATAAATCTATAAGTTTATAGATCTTAAAGCTTACTAAATTATTACTTGTAATTTATGGCATCAGCTGCAAGGGCTGCATGCATCTGAGGCCTGCAGTTGGCCTTCAGTTCTCCAGTGAGGAAAGAAATCTAAAAATAATCTTCATCTAACAGGTTAATGTCCTAGTTTCAGTAATTTCTGTATGGAGTTTTGTAAAAGCATTGAAGAATTCTGTAAATTCTGTCATTTAATTTTGTGGTCAGCAAGGAAAGGCACTACAGTTAAAGTGGAAGGAAGGTAATTACTTGAACATGATGGCAGACTAGCCAAAAGGATAGGGAGCCAAATACCACAGTGGCTTAGACTTTCTGTAAGTGATTTCAGCCTGGCAGCAGGGGATGTAAATCTTTGCCGAATCCTAGCCCAATATTGTATAAAGACGACTAATTATAATTATGGAATGTAGTTCTGAAATCTTACTAAACCTTAGCTGAACAAAGACAGCATTTACTAGACTGTATTGTAGAACCCCATTACTACATCACTGAGGGCTACACTGTACAACCCTTTACGCCTTGGAAGGCGCACTATACTTTCAGTGACTATTCATGTAATTGGTCACAAGTCCAGCCCTAAGCAAACACTTGTGAGTTCTGGAACTTTCATTCTTTAACCAGCCACAATTCACAACCTCAGAACAATATTTTTGCTTTTACTGTTCAGCTTTGAGAGAGGAGCATTGTACAAGGAAACAACATCTGTTTGGAAGTCTTGTAAGTCCAGCCTAGCCTCACCACCTGCTTTTCACGTTAGTGAAAGTGCAACTCACCAACATGGGGTTACCCTAGAGAGAAAAATCACCCCAATGCCAAGCAATTTTAAGTGCTATTTAAGAACAAAGCAATTAAGAGTTCTACTCAGAAAGGATTCCATTAATTTTTTTTACCATTTGTCTATTAGGAATTCAAATACTCATTAGTTTTGGCAAGATACTTTATAGAATACTTTGTAAAGTCCATCTTACAGCCAATGCTTTAAATAATATATCTAAGTAAAATGTATTATTTTTTCTTCTAGAAGTAATAAAATACAAGTTCTCCAGTCTTTCTGAAATTGCATATTTTAAGAGAAATTAGTAGAAATGCATGTTTCTAAGTTTCTCAGTCAAATGACTGAATGAGCACGATAACTGCACCGTGAAACAGTCCTCCTATCGGCGCCCTCCATATTTGGCCACCCAGTCTGTTCTTCCATGAACTGGCTGAACCGGTGGTGGGCGGGTTAAGATGCTAATGTTTTTTGCTGCTGGGTTATAAGTAGGAACTGGTAACTGAGCACAAGAAGCTTTTGTTTTCCAAGCATATTCTGAAAGGAAAAAAAAATACCCACAACGTTAAGCATGAAGTACTATAACTTACTTATCTCACCATTAGAAAAAATAAAAGCTTCCAACAATTAATGACACTAGGGAAAGAAAGAAAAATGACTTTACTGAGAGTTGGGGGGAATTTACCCTGGAGTGTATACATTGCTTCAGCATTCTCGGATGGCTGTAGCCCAGGTATGCAGGGGTTCTTTAAACTCAGGGTAACTGGTAAATTACCCTGGAATAGGCAGGAAATGCTTGTATAAGAAACCGCCATAGGTCTCTCTAAGTACTCAGTAACATGGTCCTGCAATACTACAAATCTTGCTGCTGCACTCACACAATAGTAGATCCTTCAAACTATGCAGTGTTGCCTGTATCTGATAAGAATGCTACTAGGTATATGGGTCAAGAGTCAAAAGGCTGCTTATGAGTAAAAATTTTTTTTAAAAAATTCAGAACTTATATCCCGCCCCTCCTGCCCGAAGGCAGCTCGGGGCGACGAACAACATACACACACACAAAAATTCAACAACATTTTAAAATAAATCTACAAATTTTAAAACAAGTAATAAAAACACACCCTCCCTTCCAACCCCCCTACCCCACCCCCCGCCCTTCACCAAAAGCCTGACGGAACAGCCAGGTCTTACACAAACGTCGAAACGACAGGAGGGTGGGGGCCAACCGAGCCTCTTCCGGGAGTGAACTCCACAGCACGGGGGCAGCCACCAAAAAAGATCTCACATCAGTGGCCACCCGTCTCACCCGGGGAACCTCCAAAAAGGCCCCCACGGATGATCTCAGGGGTTGCACGGGCACATGGGGAGTGAGGCGATCCAGCAGATAGGCAGGGACCAAGCTGTGAAGGGCTTTAAAGGTCAAACGCAGCACCTTGAACCTAGCCTGGTGCTTTATAGGCAGCCAGTGCAGAGCCTGGAGCACTGGTATCATGTGCTCCCTGCGGCCCGTTGGAGACAGGCCGCGGCATTCTGCACCAGCTTCTCAGGCAGCCCCACGTAGAGCGCGTTGCAGTAATCCAGCCTCAAGGTGATGAAGGCATGGATGACAGTGGCGAGGTCTGAGTCTGAGAGATACGGCCGAAGCCGCCGGACAAGATGTAACTGCCAAAACGCACTCCCCGCTACAGCCACAACCTCAGATTCCAGGCTGAGCTGTGAATCGAGAAGCACACCCAGACTCTGTACCTGTGGGACCATGGGAGGGCGAACCCCCCCACAAGAGGAGATTCAACCACTCCCAGGCCCCCATCCCTCCCTCCCTCATTCGGAATCTCTTCCCTGTAACTAAGGCCGCTTTTAAATGAGGCACTGAAAAGTGCCTCCTGAGCCCCATGAGGAGTGTTTACATGCTACCCGCGCTGCCGGAAGTGACGTGCTACAGTCCTTTATCCACAAGCACTAGTTTGCAGTGATCCAAGTTAATTCAATTAAAAATGAACCCAAAGTTGTTTTTTCCCCCTGTGTATTATCTATTTAAATGCATTTCAATTATGTGTGGTCAAATGCATCTGTATTGGAAAGAGGCAAATTCACTTGGTTTAGCAAATTAGGTTAACCTGTTATATATATATAAAAAAAAACTATTTGTACTGAATGTTGGCAAGATTTGTTCAGAATCAAATGGCATCTCATGTGCCACCCCAGACCCTTTCATCCTTAGGACATTGTATCACCAGCAGCTGATGGTGTTTGGTGGCTTAGCAGACAGGGTCTCCGTGTCAAGAGATCTGGGTCCTCGTAGGTTGTCTTGCTCTGAGCAAAAGCCATTAACACTTTCCTGTGCAGTATGCCCAAGATGCTTTGGTGTGGTCACTCTTGGGCTGAGGGATACAGAAAGAATGAACTCACATGTAACTCTGCTAAAGTCCAATGTCTGTGGGGCCCTGGAAGCTGTATAAAAGCCCCAGATGATCCCCGGATCGCTGTTGTGCATGAGTGACACTCAGATTTCCAGCCCCGCTTTAAACTCGGATCAGATTAATAGATCTGGAGTGACACACACACACACACCAGCAATCATCTGGGACTGGTTACACAGCTTCCAGGTCCCCACAGACATCGGAGTTTAGCAAAGTTACATGAGAGTTCACCCAAAGACTGTAACACCCACTTCTTTTGCAGTCCCTTTCAGCCCTATGTTCCTGTTGCTTTCTACTCTTGGTCCTCCCCCTATGTAGCTAGCAGCTCCTCTGTGTTTCCTGTGACAAATGGAGAGAGGCTGGATAGGGTGGGGCTCTTCAGCTTGGAGAAGAGATCACAAAGGGATATGATCGAAGTTTATACAATCATGAGTGGTGCTGAACAAGTTAATAGGGAACAGTTATTTACCCTCACAAATAGTACTAGAGCTAGTGGGCACTCCATGAAACTAACAGGCAGCAGATTTAAAACAAAGAAAAGAAAGTATTATTTTTACTAATCACACAATTAAGTTGTGGAATTTGTTGCCAGAAGATGTGATCAAGGCCAGTAGTAATACTGGGTTTAAGAAAGGGTTGGACAACGTTCTGGAGGATAGGTCCATTAGCTTTCAGTCAGGTTGGCTTGAGAAACGTAACCTCTTACTGTCAGGAGCTGGGAGTGAACAACGGGGAAGGGATCGCCCCATTGTGACCTGTTGGGTACTTCTTCGAAATGACCAAGATTGGCCAGTCGGAGACAGGATGCTGGGCTCGATGGATCATTAGTCTGACCCAGTGTGGCACTTTTTATGCCCTTAAGTCCTCACCTCCTTTCTTGTCCCCACCCCCTCCACACAGGGAGGCTATTCCCCAGGACTCGGCTATTACCCTGACTATATGCTCTTGCGATCTTTCAAATTCTCATCTCCACCTCTTCTCGTCTGCTCCGTTACCAAGTCTTTCTGTGTTTCTTATAGCTACTTCTGGATGTATCACCAATTCAGCAAACTTAAGATGGCTAAAAGAGTTGCTCATCTTTTTATCAGTCTTCCTTCCCTCCATTTTCCTTCAGCCATACCATCCTCCTGATCAATCAAATTCACAGCTTCAAGGTTAGGTTTTGACTCCTTCCGTTTTCTCCTCTCCCATGTTGTCCACTACCGCCTCTGTAAGATTCCTAGAATACACTCTGTCCCCTCCAATCGGTGTTTGCTAAAAACTTGTTTCATGGCTTTGATTACTATTCATTGCCTCTTCCCTGATCTCCTGATGTTTCAGTCCATCAAAAAAAGACCAGCCCCACCCCCACAAAACAAGCAAAAACTCCAGCCAATCTGAAGACACAGTAGCACCATCTATTGACAAACAAAAAGGACTTGCCATTGGAAATTCTCTTATATAGTGGAGTATGCTTAAATTGGCCCATATAAAAAAATCTGACATCAAAAATTCTGAGTAAGTAGACTGGCACACACAACTCTGCCACACTGTCAACTAAGCCTGTAGACCTGTCCAACACAGTGCAGACAGAAAAATCTGGGGCTCAAAAATGGAGACTGACCTCTCAGGCTCTTCTGTCTACAACATGCCCACATAGGGTATTTTCAGACGTTACGAGATCACGCTCAACCACAGTGAACCCCGCTCAACCCCGCGGTGGGGCCAAAGGGCCCTGAACGTCTGTACGGCGCGCGCCAGATGTTCATCACGCTCAATACCCACATGGGGTCAATTTCAACCACGCTTCCCGGGCTAGCCGGGGGAAGGTCCCGGGAAGCATGGTCAAACGGACCCCCACCGAGAACCAAGGAAAAGTAACGTCTGGACGCCAATCCCCGGGCGGAACCAAATGAAATGAGCCCCAGCCGGGGACAAAGCACGCAGCGTCGCTGCCGGGCAACCAGCAGCAACACAAACACCGGAGGGAGATTTAAAGCGAGAGCAGCAGCAAGCAAGC
>QEPC01007433.1:998795-1032689 GCA_003113815.1 Sphenodon punctatus | reverse complement strand
GTGTGTGTGTGTGTGTGTGTGTGTGTGTGTGTGTGTGCCCGGGCGTTTGGTCGTGCAGTGTGTCCCCCTGCGGGTCCGCTGTGTGTGTGTGTGCGTGTGCTGTGTGTGTCGGCTGTCAGCCTGTTCTCCCTCTTCCCCCCTCCCTTCCCGTTTCCCTTGTGTGGGCGTTCCCTGTGTGCCTTTTGGCTTCGTTTGCCCTCAGTCGGCCATGTCTGTGTCCCGCCCCTGCCCGGTGCCTTGTGGGAGGTTTGCGCCCGGCGGGGGTTCGGGTGCACGTCTGTTGTGCTGCCCCGGTCCGCGATGGTTCGTTCCGGTTCCCGGCCGTGGTCCCGTTCCCGGCACGTCTGTTTGGGTCGCTTTTCCACCCCCGCGCGTGGTTTTATTTATTTATTTTATTGCGCTGTTCACCCCCCCTGGGGGTTCACTGTGGTGAACCGCCCACCCGTAACGTCTGAAATCACCCATAGTTATCAGTGTGGCACACAAACAGCCCTGCCACACTGTCAGATAAGACACGGGGCTTATCGGGCACAACGCAGAGGAATCTGGTGTTCAGAGAAGAGTACCAGTTCGTCTTGCCTCCATCCCGCCCAACAAACTCAGAGTCTATTTTGAAATACCCAGAACGTCCTACATGAACATTCAAAATCTCCATTGTACAATGTACTGCTCTGTACTGACCTCTGGCCAGGGAGAAAGACAAATTTAAGGTAACTGGAACTTCATGTTCAACAAGAGAGAGTTACCTGGATTCCACTGCACTTAATCAGTTTCCATACTGAGCATTCTATATTCCCACACTCCTCAGAGATATGGTTAGAGCACAGTGCCAATAGCAGTATGGCTCTGCTGCAGGTAGGGAGAATAACACAGCTGAGGTATCTCTTTGCATCTAAGCCCTAAGATTTGCAAGAAAATCAACTCCACTCTTAGCCAGGTCTCAGATCTTACACAAACTTGCAAGCCCACCACCAGGAGGACATCGCACACTCATTTCAACATGTGATGTTCCTCTATCTCTTAGTTTTCACATCAGCTTCAAGGATAGGATTAGGCATTTTTTGACACAGCACCAAACAAGCATATAGAACAAGAGAGATCAAGGGTTGACCAAAAACATCCCCAAGGTCCATGCAGGGACATCACCATTATAGTTAAAGGAGAACCTCCCCAAAAACAGGATGGGAAAACAGAAAGGTAAAGAAAACACATCCACTGAGCACCACAAAGGTCCCCGCATGAAAAGCAGTATGACAATAGATGAGCATACAAAACATAATAGACAGGGCAGGGGGCAAAGTAGAGATTAGAACAGGTAAAACCACTTAACGGCTTTTAGAAAAGCAAAGAGGCCAAGGAGGTGGTAGACGTTATCCCCTAAAAAGGTAGTCAACGTGACCAGTTCCCAAACATCTGGCTGGCTTCACGCTCGACAGGAAAGTACAAACGGTACAGCATCAGCTTCAAGAAAGCTAGAATTTTGGCAAGGGTAGATAGATGCACCTTAGAAACATTTCCCTTAGAAATTTTTCTCTATTGCTTTATGGTTAATTACTTTTGACTTAGCTACATTTTCTTTACCTTTCTTTGTGTCACAGATGGCAGGAAGTTCTGATAGGCAGAATAAATGAAAAGATGAAAATGAAAAGATGAGAACATAAGATGAAGAAACAAAAACATATCTATATCATGGAGAAAAGAAAGCACTAGGTTTCAGCAAGTTAGTATTTACCATGGAAGTTATATATAGAAAAGGGGGGGGGGAAGAAGAAGAGAAATTACAGTGCACCAGTGATCTAATTTGATGGGTGGGTTTTGGGTAGGAGTAGGAGTGCGGGGAGGGGTTGGATGTGGCGAATGGGGAGGATGGGTTTTGTGGGGGGTTGTGGAAAGGTTGGGAGATTTGGGGGATTGTTTTTGTATTTTACTGTTTTTATGGTTTGTGAGCTGCCCTGAGTCTATGGGAAGGCTCAGGGCAGCCTGTGTAAATAAATAAACAAACAAAACAAACAAACTGCTATATTTATTAATGGGTAAAAACACACGTGATGACAGCACAGTGGTAGCAACCCGACATGCCCTAGGGAGGAAAACCGTGGTGAACTGTCTGGGTTCCAAACGTGACTGTAACTAAGGCACTGGGTAGGGTGGAGAGAACCAGGAACGTGTGGCTGACTCTACCCTCACGCTACGCCTAGCGCCCCTCCATGATGGGCAGCCATGACAGACCCAGGCCGTGTTGGTGGCCTGTGAACAGACGTGTTAGTCTGCTGTGCCCTGGTTGGACAGGCCTTAGCCCAGGCTCTGATCTCAGAGGTTTTCTGAGGTCACAGTCCAGGCTAGCTGCTGACACAGGCGAGGGCAATCCCGGGCCAACATCTGGCAGCGCCTGCACATCTTCAGGCCAAAGCAAGACACAGCAGGCCACTATCACATCTGTTTTTACCCAATGTTTTATTCAATTTAAATAAGAGACTCTTCCACTTTCCTAAGCCACAGCTTAATTGAATTTACTCTCAGAGAGTGCGCCCCAATATTTAAATAAGTCTTCTCTTTCTTTTTTTAATTCCACTACCCACAGTCATCAATGCTTCTAGCGACCTATCCTTGGCACTTGTAGCTTCTAGATATGTGGAGACTTGTGTCCCCAAGTAACCAGGTGCATCTATCAACAACCTGCTTTATATTAGTGCAAACAATGGGAAGTCAACCTCTCTGTCTTCCTGGTGTCTGAATTTATTAACAAAGCTACTAACAAAAAGATAAAATGTTCAGCACAAGCCTACTCTTCAGACTAGGCTGCTCCTAGGGTTCTGAACTCAGAACTTTTCAGCCCACACCTTAGGTCCTCTGTCTCCGTAAAGAGCTACTCCTACATTCCTGTTATCCATGGGATGTTAAAAAGCCACCTGCAGTAGCAAGTCAGTAAAAAAGACACAATGTTTTCTAGCAGAAACATCGCATGCCAACAGGTGGCATTTTCAGGCAAGTAATGCCAGTCTGTTACATCCCCTTTAACCATTTATTCATATTAAGCTCACATGAAGCCTGATCCAAAAAAATCAGGTAATCTGTCTGTTTTAGGGACTTGTCAGTAGGGATGGGCAAACGCGGTTCGGATGGCTGGAGTTCGGACCGAACTCTGTCTGTTCGGACGTCCAAACCGAACTCTCGAATGACCGAACAGTTTGGTTGTGTTTGGACGATTTTGGGGGCAGGAAAAACGTCTTTTCAGGACCAAAAATTGGGTTTCGGTTTCGATAGCGCTATTTTTGACTGTTCGGCTAACCCAAACTCGGCTGAACCGAACCATCCAACCCCAACTCGAGTTTCGAACCGAACATCCGAACCGCGTTCTGTTCGCTCATCCCTACTTGTCAGGCCACCATTATCATAATACGAGAGTAAGTCGCAACCTTTCATGAATTTATTATTATTATTTATATAGCACCAGCAGTTTACCTGGCACTGTATAATCAATGGAGACAGGTCCCTACACCCAGGGGCTTACAACCTATATAAATATCAATTCAACTGAAATTTCTGTTGACTTCAGATTGGGTTGGATTCATCTCTCTCTCATTCCACACATTTCAGTTCCTCCAGCTCATACCTATTCTTTGAACACCCTCCAGTTTGTCAATATACTTCTGGCAGAATGGCCCCCAAAATATAAAGCTCATCACATACAACATGGGATAATAAGCAACGATTACTTTATACCATTCTTAGACTGCTAAAAAAGCACTCCCTGATAAAAATTCTTTCACACATACTTTAGACCACCACCACACAATCACTCAGCTCTACAGAAAATTAATTTCTTATTTATTTAATTTTATTACCCCGCCCTTCCCGCTAAAGGCGGCTTACAATATTAAGCATCTGTATTACATAGGATTAAAAAGCCAGGTAACCTAGCAGCATTGAAATTTACTAAGAAAGTCCTATTTTTTGCAACACTGCAGCTATCTAAAACAATATTCTCATCTTAAAGCCCAAGAGTTTACATGGCCCACTATGAAGTGAAAATATAATTAAATCCATTTTAAATGACCCTATAAAAGTAAAAAAAACAAAAACATTTAAATAAGGTTGAGAAAATGGTATTGGAAATCTTAGAGCTACTTTAAGATGGAAACTTGATAAAATGTTATTTATTCCATACCCCTAATTTTGCTAGTGGATTTCAAAGCCTCTAGTGGAAGGTCTATGTCAGTGGGAAAGCTCTAATGGATCAAACCGTCAGTCTGAATAAATCAGCACAGCTCTATGTGTTCAAATTGAGCAACCTCAAATTTGCACCTTCAAGTGCACAAAGATTTTAAAATGCCCTGCTTGGAAATGACCATAAGTCTGTCTGCCCAAGAGGCAATCCATTGTAAAGAAGGCAACTACAAAGATGCTTTTTACCTGCTGTTAACAGACCAAGAGGAGCCAGTTGTATCCTTTGTCCAGCTGATCCAACTTCTTTTTTATGAAAGGAAGGAATATATCCTCCAGATGTGTTGTAGCCAGCATCTGCAAAACCAAGATTTCCATTGACATATAGAAAGTTTCAGTCTTTTCAGAGGATTTACAGCACCAGCAGATTCCCGCACACAATTTAATGCTCATTTTTAAGCCTTCTGTCAACATTATACAACCACCTGCTAAGAACATAGAAGCAATGTGTAACTGCCTGGCTTAGGAGCCTAAACTCCAGTAAAGATCTAGTTAGGTTGCTTGACATCCACTTCAGTGCTCTCAGTAATGCAACATGGCAGAAGGAAAAAACAAAAAAAGAGACCAAATTGGTGGAAGAGTCTTTATAGCATTTATGTTAATCATAATTATTATTTTTATATAGCGTCCCCCTGCCATAGCACTCAGAGCGCTTTACACATAACAATTTAACACAACTTTTTTAATCCTCACAACAACCCTGTGAGGTAGGTCCGGCTGAGAGAATATTGTGATTGGCCCAAGATCACCCAGTGAGTTTCTGGCTAAGGCGAGACTAGAACTAGGGTCCCCCACTACCTCCCAGTCCAAGTACTGCACACTTAGCCATTACACCACACTGGATCTAAACTCAGACATCAACCCAGAACCCTTAAAATTGCTATCAACCGCATTCTGATGCTTGTTCCATCATTTGGGCTGTTCCAGGGCTCAGCAAGGCTGACCATTGTGTCAGCCTCAACTTACCTCAATCCGTGTTAGTGTAGCCAGCAAGTGGTGGCACAGCATCTGCACCAGAGCAACTGACCTTGCCAAAATACTGCTCCTAGTGACAACTTTCAACATTCCTGTCAATTGTCAAGCTGACTGTACACAGGCCTGAGAATGGTCTTGGTTCTGCTAGACTCTACCCTACCTCCCTGTACAGGAGTATCCAGAAGAGCAAATATGGTTACTTGGCAGATCTCAGTTCTGGCAGCCGCTACAAACCTCTACTCGTGACAGTCCTTAAAAGCAGCTGCAGTGGTACTTCACTTCCCTATGATCCCATCATACACGAACACCCAGGTCAATAAAAATACCACAAAATCACAGAGAAAAATACACCTTTAATAAGACATGGGTTCAATAAAAATTATTTTTCTCCTTTTCTTTCTTTACTCTTTCCCCTCAAGGATGCTCCTGAAAAACAAAATGGGACAAAATCAATGGATAGCTCTGCAGAACTATGAATACACACAGAAGTGCCCTCCTGAATATATTTACTTCACCGGAGGTAATCCACTAACAGTCCAGTAGTGTCCCCCCACATATCTAAGCTCGGGGTGGGGGAGGAGAGAACAAGGTCATCAGTTAATGAAAACACAGGTAGTCTATCCTTGCATCCCCTCTAAACTCCTAAGCAAAACCCCATACCTCTTTATCAAGCAGCCCAGGTCCTGCCATCTCAGTACTGTCCCAATGTTTGGAGGCTGTGGCGGATTGGTTACGGCAGGCCAAACTGAGGCTCAATCCTGGTAAGACGGAGGTGATGATTGTGGGTAGGGTAAAGGAGGTGTTGGCCCCCCTTGTAGAGGGGGTCCACCCTCCCGTAGCCCAGCAGGTTCAGAGTCTGGGAGTATTATTGGACTCGGATCTCCGCCTGGATCGGCAGGTAGAGGCGGTGGCTAAAGTGGCCTTCTGCCAGCTGTATCTAGTGCGAAGGCTGCGTCCATATATTTCCAGACCCGACCTGGCCACCCTCATCCATGCCTCCGTCACCTCGAGGCTGGACTACTGCAACACGCTATACGCGGGGCTTCCCTTGATGCTGGTCCGGAGACTGCAGCTGGTGCAGAACACGGTGGCTCGTCTCCCTACGGGGACGAGCCAACAGGAGCATATCACCCCCATGCTCTGTGAGCTGCACTGGCTGCCTATAGTGTACCGGGCCAGATTCAAGGTGTTGGTTTTGGCCTATAAGGCCCTACACGGTCTTGGCCCTTCATATCTCAGGGACTGCCTCACCCTCCGCGCCCCAGAGCGACCCCTTCGGTCCGCTGGGGGCACCTTCTTAGAGGTCCCCGATGTAAAACGGGGGGCCACAATGGAAAGGGCATTCTCGGTGGCTGTGTCACGATTGTGGAACTCCCTCCCGGAGGAAACTCGTCTGGCCCCAAGTTTGTTGGCTTTCCGCCAGGCCTACAAAACATGACTGTTCTCCCAGGCCTTCGGAGGAGGGGAGGGGGGCAGGGATAAAGTTTTTTGGGGGTTGGTTGTATTTTAGAAGGTTTTTAAAATGTTTATGTTTTTACTGTTGTTTTAAAATGATTGTTTTTATGTTGTAAGCTGCCCCGGGATGCCCTGGGCATGAGGGGGCGGCTAAGAAATATGAATAAATAAATAATAAATATAAATAATAATTTATAGCATCTAACCACCAAAATGAGATTCTCCATCCCCTCCAATCCTAGTACAGTGTCTGTAGGCTGCTCTACAATAGGTGAAGGACAGTATTCAGGCAAAGATGGCTGGACCACATCAAGGGATATGGGAGAATGTTCTATGGCAGAACATGGGCTACTTCCATCTTTGGATCCTAGAGGGAGACACAAAGGAGAGGCAAATTATTAATTCAGCTATAAAAGCCAAGCAAAAAAATAAACTTAAAAAGCAGCTAAACTAAAAAGATTAAACAAAAAGACAAAGAAACTAGAACTAGGAAGTTACTGAAAAGAAGAATGAAATCAAATTTCTTACCTCCTTGAGCACAGCCATTCAAAGTTGGCAGTGCTCACTGTAATTCATTATCAGGCCTCCAGGCCATGGATTGTCCGGCAGTGGATGCAGAAGGAGCTGTGAATCTCTGCCATGGAATCAGTAAATGTAAGCGTGCAGGTGGGTGTAGACCCCACCCCTCCCAACTCGTATGTGGTTGCTCACGCAGAACAGAACCATTAAACAATTTGAAGCAGGAAATGGAATCATTCAAGTATTTTTGCCAGTTTCGTTAGACAACTGATCCCACAGACATTATGTAGCTACTGGAGGTACTACATCTATCCTGTACTTCCCAGTGCAAGGATTCATGGATTCTTAATTGCTGTGTGGGGATGTGGTACACGGCAAGAGTCTCCACACCAAAGTTGGTGTATTTTATACCAGTGTAAAGTTTATACCAAACTTTTTTATACCAAAGTTTATACCAGTGTAAAACTGGGCAACAGGATCACAAATCAACCTCCCAGCCTGGATGTTTTGCATTGTAGCTAACAGCTGTTAAGTCACACTGATGAAAGCTGTAAAGACATACATCTCCTAGTGCAGATGCATGTGCTTCTCCCCCAAAACAGGTATTACTCATTTCCTAGCAATGATAAAGTTGCTCAGGAAGCACCAAGAGGGTAAGTGCTAATGAAGACAGGACTCAGGCTGTTAACAAGCAAGACAACAGCCCACAATAGCCCCCACCAGGTGTGTGTCCACCTGCCCATGTATTAGGTGGTCGCCAGATGTTCATTCACAGCCCCGATCCACCTGCCCTCTGCCGCTACTAACAGCGGGGTCTGGAAGCATGCCGACTCTGCCTTGCGGGCAAATGCTAGCTAATCTGGGCGAATGTGTCCCGCCAGTTAGGTTCTGCACAGCTTTGCATGCATACAGCACCATAGAGTTGGGGGTGAAAGCCTAGAGCGTCTGAGGAGCAACCACTTCTCCATGGTGGAGGAGGGTGGAAGAGCATGGAGGGGAAGACGGCTTGCGCGTTTGTGAGCTTTGTTGCTCTAAAACTGTGAATGGGGGCTGAGTAGGGGTTTCATGGACTGAACACAGAAATATCTGAGGGTAAAAACAAATGAGACAGTAGTACACTGGAGTCTGTCACTGGCTGTGATCCCAAACCTCCTGTGTACGGGATCTGTGCAGGTCCCACACATCTTGCGCATGGCACAATGTCCCCGTAATGTGTGCGCGCGCGTACCACGGGGCACAGGATTGGCCCCACTGTTACAAAAGTCTGAAAGGTGGTATCAATAACAGGAGTCATAAGGAGACCAAGGTCCTACAGCCACTGATGTAAGCACTGTATAATGCAAAATTGCTGTGGGTTTCCCTATAATAGGGCTCTTTTAACTCCATTGGGCTGGCTCTGTATTAGAAAATTTGGGATTTTTTGGTGAAAAAAATCCCAGAAAACACATCCTTGAATAATCAGAGTTTGTGTTAGTGAAAATATATCGGTACATTTTCTCCTACAATTTTGTTTTGATATGAATTAACTTTTGTGGGGTAAGGATACATGAAGAACATAAACTGCTATGCTGGTTCAGACCAATGGTCCGTCCAGCCCAGCATCCCATCTCCAACAGTGGTCAACAGTAGATGCGTCAGGAGGAGAGTAGAAGAATAGGGACAGTTGTTAGCCGCCCCGAGCTGTTTGCAGGAGGGGCGGGATATAAATATATTAAATAAATTAAATAAATAAATAAGAGGACAATCCATCCCCTGTCATTCACTCCCAGCTTCTAGACATTAGAGGTCTGCAGACGTTGCGACCAGGAAGCTGCATCCTCTTGCCAACCTGACTAATAGCAATTATGCCATTTTCTTTCACAACATCCCATGACAAAGAGTTCTGCAGGTTAACTGTGCATAATGTCAAAAAGTACTTTCTTTTGTTATAAAATCTGCTGCCTGATCATTTCAGTGGGCATGCCCCTAACGCTAGTAAAATTCTCTCCCACCCACTACCAAATTGTTTTCAAAGACAAGCTTAAATGAATAATTCAAAATTCATGAGCCATTTTTAAAACAGCAGCAAGCTATACCAGCGTATGACTATGTAACGGAGGACTTCTCAGGTGCTCAAACACTGAACGCTGTCAAAACCAAAAACCAATAGCCTACTAGCGCAGCCTGCTGCAGCTTGTTTTATTAGCGGAATACTCTCAGCTTCAGAGTGCGGGTAGCACTAAGCGGTTAGGAAAACAACCTACAGTAAAGCTCAACGTTATTGAGGTAGCTGCAGAACTTTTAAACATCACACTGGTACAAGAAGTCACCCTTACTAATCAATTTCACCTTAACCTCCAAATGTAAAAGAATATAAAGCCAGCTTTACAAGCATCTTTCTGCAGCGCTGTAGGCAAAGGATATCCTGCTTTGGAGTAGCGAGTTGGACTAGATGACCCTTTGGGTCCTTCCAACCCTTGGGTAGAGTGGGTGTTTTCTACCCACTCACTGTACTGCATGCAAGCAGCTCTGCCCCAGTCCACAGAGCAACTCTGTGATGATTGGTACATGTCCTGAAAGAAATGACCTCCCTTTCTAATTCCCCTGCCTGCAGATTTTTATTTTAGTCTACATGCCCCTTTACCTAACTTGCTTACTTGGGCTTGACAGAAAGATATACAGGTTCTACAGTATCAATCACTAGAGTGCTTCTTTAAGTCCTCTGAGTCACCATTCCAGACAAAGGGCTAAATTATACTATACTCTATAGTAGAGCTGAAGTGAGTAGGAGAAAAAGTATTTGAGAGTATTTCTGCGTAGCCAAGTACCAAGCCCAGATTTTCGGGAGCTGCTTAGTAATACTGTCTAATACTCAGTACCATTCAGTATTTGGTAAAATACCAAGTATTTTGCCGAGTATTTTACCAAGTCCCCTAAGTGGTGAGCAGGAAGAGGCAGCAAAGCAAACTCACCAAGAGGACACAGCTTCTGGAGTCAAAGTGGAGCCGACTCACTGCCTGCTGCCACCAGTAAGGTCCCTCCAGTGCTGCAATCCCGGTGAAGTCCCCCTGTGCTGCATGTCTTCCAGCTGCAGGCTGGGAGACTGAGCTGCCATCTTTTCTCTGGGAGCATACTGAAAAATGTAAGCTAGCATGCCCTCGGGTCGCAGCGCTGGAGGGATCTCACCAGTGCTGGCAGCAGGAGGCGAACCGGCTCCACTTCAACTCCACGGGCTGAGTCCTTTCTTGGTGGGTTTACTTTGCTGCCTCTGTCCCCCCTCCCCCCCGCCTGTCATGTCTACCCCTTTTCCTGCCCACTGCACCGGATTGCTCCATCGAGGAGTTACCGAGGAAACAGAGTACCGTGACCATTACTCGGTTGCTAGGTAAAATTAAGTCAAGCACTGCGATCCTCAGTAAATACCAAGTAAAACTTCCCTTGTCTCTCTCTCTGTTCCCCCTTCCCTGTCTCCCCTCCCCGTCTTTAGATTGTAAGCTCTCGGGCAGGGACTGTGTATCTTGTTTTTTGTAAAGCGCCAGGTACATTGCTGGCGCTATATAAATGCTGCTAATAATAATAATAATTAATAAAACCAAGGGCCAAGTTTCAGCCCTAGTCTATAGGGCAAATCCTTCACTTTGTATTAAGCCTAAGTAAACACAGTAGACTGACTGGCTTTATCTATGTCGCCAGTCTACCCCACAAGGATGGCGATAGTTTGCCACGCCAGCAAAACCCTCTGCCTTCGTCCTCTCATCTTATCCTTCACTCTTGAAAATGGTTCCATCTGTATCAAGAACCCTACACTGTGAGTGGAGGGCAAGATTTCCCCCTAAATAAATAGCAGTGATTTCAACAGAAAAAGATGGGTAATACATAGAATGGAGTCTGTGGAACAAGAACAGTTCTACCATAGTTCCTACAGAATGCAAGACAAGGCCAAAAACAAAAGAACAAAATATATATTTTATATATATATATAAAAACAAATCCTACAAAGAATCATCTCTCCCAGAGAACAATTGACATAAATTACCTTTTGGCTCCTCTAATTTTTCATTCAAGGTTTCTTTGCATGAAAGTTTTTCAATGGGTTTAATTATGTTTTCTTCTGTTGAAGATACAGATAAAGCAGAAGACAGAAAGAAAGAAAAAAAAGAAAAGGATGAGAAGAAGATGAGGAAAGATTAGGTGTTATTAAAAAAAACATGGGAAAAAGAAATCTAGAACCGAAGCATCTGTGATTGAGTACCTAACATATCTTTATAGCGTAGGCTAATGATATGCTGCCGAGGGTGCAATCCTCCATCCACTGAAGCTGAACTATTGACTTTAATGAGTGGAGAATGAATTCCAAAGTTGCTAAGCAGCTATCCTAAAATAGGAAATGCTGCTGTTTAACTCCATACCAGGCTTTCAAACAAGGGAAGAAGAATGTAATTTAGACCACATTATAAGGCCTATGTTTTTACAGTAAATACATAAGTCATGCAGATATAATCAGATATTAAGGCTAACTGATGCCATGTCTATAATTTTACATCATCAAGAATTTAGAACTAACTCCTCTTGAACGGTTCTACTTTAGGGTCAGATTAAAATAGTCTCAAACTAAGTAAATTTTGTTGGTTAAAAAGGAAGTGATAAGTGAACAACAGGTTTGACTATATGGGATGCATAAAAATTACTACAAGTGCTACTAAATGAAAACAATAAAACAGCTTTTTTTTCTTTAATCTCTTTGAGTTACAGTTATTTAAGGTAACAAGAATAGTAGAACGTTTTCATAAAGCTGATCATATTTAAATTTGTTTCCTAATTTAGTGTTGTTTTATATTTATAGTGTGCTAATTTGTAGGCCATATTAGGCTCTATATTATAACCTTAAAGGATGCAAATGTAATTTTATCCAATTCCACAGCTAAAACATTTTCAGGCTGGTCACTATAGGCCAGCAACCTCCTAAGTATTCAAAGAAGTGGACCCAATAGTTCTTTAGGGGGCACTTGGTACTGAAGCATTGCTCCAGCATGATGTCAAAGGGAAAATCTGGAAGAGTCTTGGATAAAAGGTAAGAACTTAGACATTGATAATCACAGGGCACTGTTGGCAAGAGATAGATTAGCCTCATAATGGGACAAAATTCCAGAGTAGGCAATTATCTTCTTCCTACCTAAAAATTTCCATGTAATTTAGGAGGGGGTGGGAAACCTATGCTTCCCTTTCCTATCAAAAACTGTATTGTTGATAGTGCAGAACAGTTACCACACTCCAGTTCAGAAGTAGGGGCAGCTGGTGTTTGTAAAACCTGTACAATCACTCAGAATGAAAGCCTCTTAAAATATTTCAGGGCCAGAGTTCAACTTGACACAGCTCTACTGAGATCAGTGAAGTTGTATTGATTTACACCAGCTGAGATTTTGGACATAAATTGTTCTTTTATATTTATTTATTTATAAACAGAAAAAAAGGGCAGCATGGGCTTTTGGTTAAGAGCCCAAGGCTACAAGCAGGAATCCTGGTCTCCAGTCCTGATCGGACACATCTCTTGCGGTGAGATTTTAAGAAGTAGTTTAACCTCTCTGTGCCTGAGTGTTTTCACTGTAAGTGGGGAAAACAGCATCAGTAAAGAGATGTTATGTGGATTAACCAGTTAAAGCCAGACTCTGCCACCCTTACAAATGCTGAAAAGCACATTGTAATCCCACTGAAGGAAATGAGACCACTCATGGAAGAAGGTAATACATAATGTGAAGGATGGCAAGCCCTTAATGCTTGAGAAGTGCCACTTTCAAGTGTTAAGAATCAACACCATATAGAGGGGGCTGGGCAAGGATCCCAGGGAGAGCTGGGCTTGACTGGGCTGGGCTACAAAAGCTGCCCTGAGGGATCACCTGCAGCTGTGTGACTCTGCTTCTCCTCCCCCAGGTAACCCCATCTAGAGGGGGCTGCCCTGAGGGCGGCGTCCTTAGCGGGTGGAGCTGGCCACCCTGTTTGCGGAAGCCAGGGGGCGCCTGTGACACTGGAGGTGGCTGGGAGCTGGTTGGGCTCGCCCCACAACAGCCTGCCCCCACCAGAGCCTACCGGGGAGTGACTGGGCACCTTGGCCCCTGTTCTACTTTCCCCTCTCCTGGTGGGAGAGGGGGTGGGACCAAAAAGGCTTTCCCCGGCAGCTTTGGGGCAGGGTTTCCATCCCCCCAGGGCCTCACCTCGCTGCTGTTGCTGCCGCAGCTTCCACCGCCGCCATCGAGAAGGGGCTTTGGCCCCCGACAGGACCCGAGCTGCCCGGCCCAGGTGACATCCGCCCCCTCTGCCTATTGGAGGAAGGGAGTGGGGCCGGTGCTTGGCTTGCCAACGGACTTCCAGCCCGGCAGGGCCAAAAGCCACCTGCTGCCCAGCCGCGTCACAAGCAGCACGTCGGGGTCCGGGCGGGCAAGGGTTGTTGTGGTTTTTGTTTTTATAATTTGGAATGGGACAGAGGCGTACGAGGGGAATGGAAAATTTGTTGGGGGGGGAGGGGCAAGGGGAGTGAGTTAGGGGAGCAAGGATGGACCCCCTCAGTGAGAGGGAGGGGCGCAGTCCTTGGGGAAGGGGGGCTTGCCCCTCTGTGGCAGAAGGGGGTGTGAGGGTAGTCTCCCCTGATGCCAGGGCAGAGCAGCCGGAGGGGGGCCGGGGCTGGGGGCCGTGCTGGGGGGTGGGGGGCTGTAGTCATTTAGGTTGTGATGGGACGGGGGAGATATGGGTCTAAACAGGGTGGTATAACATCAGTGAAGCGGGACAGATGCCTGTTGCAGGTCCCACTCACTCACCCCTTAGCGGCTGGACAGGGGAATCGAGATCAGAGGACCCTCTTCACTGCTGCTGTTGAACGCGAGATCGGTGGTCAACAAAGCAACAACTATCCAGGAACTAGTTCTGGATTGTGCCGCCGATCTCGTGGGCATTATGTAAACCTGGCTGGACCTTGAGTTGGGGCCTGTCTTGGCTGACCTTGGTCCGGCCGGGTATTCCATATAGCATCAGCCGCGGTTGGAGGGACGGGGTGGTGGTGTAGTTATGATTTTTAGAGTGCGGTGGTCGGTTAGGAGATATCCGGTGATAGGGATTGAGGCTCTTCACCTGGTGTTCGATTTGGCAGGGGACAGTTTGGGGGGTGCTGCTCGTATACCGTGCACCTACCCATACGACAGCTTCTCTACATGCTCTGGCAGAGGTGGTGGCAAGAATGGTGTTGCAGTCCCGTCTGGGGGGGATCTCAACATTCGCGCCGACACCGATCGGGGGGGGGGGGGGGAGCATGAGTTCAAGGCAACCATGGCCTGTCCCAGATGGTCAGCAGCCCGACACACCAGGGGGGACATACTCTCAATCTCATGTTTTGCACGGGCCTTGAGGCGGGTGCTTCCCTATTGGGGGAAGATATCAACTGTGCCCTTGTCATGGTCGGATCATCATCTCCTACGGACCTCTCTCTCAGTGCATGTCTGCCCCCAGAAGGGTGTGGAGCCAATTCGAATGGTTCGCCCCCGGAGCCTAATGGAACCAGAACGGTTCTGGTTGGCTCTTGGGGAGTTACCCTCTGACCTCGGCGACCGTCTCATTGCGAACCTCATCGCACTATGGAACACTCTGCTGACTGAGGCCATTGATCGGACGGCTCCTAGACGTCCGCTAACCAGACGAGAGCATCGCAGCCACCCGTGGTTTTTGGAGGAGCTGTGAGTGCTGAAGCGAAAAGGGCAGTGGTTGGAGCGATGGTGGCATTATCATACTGAAGCCGACAGATTGCGGTATAGAGCCAGTTTACGAGCATATGATGAGGCCATGAGGACAGCAAAAAAACCCAACTTTTTTCAGTGCTCTTATAGCATCCGCAAAATCACGCCCAGCGGAGCTGTTCCGGGTGGTGCAGGGGCTGGTCAGTCCGGCCTCTCTCCACCCTGGAGTGGAGTCATCTACAGCATGCTGTGATAGGTTTGTGAATTATTTTGTGGATAAAACCACTTAGATTCACTATGATTTCGATGCTGCACTTGTTACACTAGGAGAACCAGAGGTTATGGAAGTCATGCCTTGTCCGGCTTTATGGGATCAATTTCAGTCAGTGACACCCGCTGATGCGGTCGAGACCCTTGGGGCTGTCAGGGCCACCTCTTGTGAATTAGATCCGTGCCCGTCTTGGCTAATTAAATCTTGCCGGGAGACAATGGGGCCATTGCTGACGGGTGGTCAATGCCTCCCTTTGGGAGGGTAGAGCACCGTCCTGTCTCAAAGAGGCGGTGGTGTGGCCTCTGCTCAAGAAACCATCACTTGACATTGACTCCCTTGCCAGCTATCAACCTGTCTCTAACCTTCCCTTTTTAGGGAAGGTTATTGAGCGGGTGGTGGCTCAGCAGTTGCAGGGGCATCTCGACCATGTCAGTTTTTTGGCCCCCTCGCAGTCGGGATTTCATCCAGGTCATGGCATGGAGACTGCGCTTGTGGCCTTAGTGGATGATCTGCGCCAAGAGATGGACCGGGGCCACTCAACCCTGTTGGTCCTATTAGATCGGTCAGCTGCTTTTGATACGGTGGATCATGAGATGTTGGTGGCGTGCCTGCGGGAATGTGCAGGGATGGGTGGGACTGTTCTTGAATAGTTCCGCTCGTTCCTGACCGGGAGAATCCAAGGAGTGGTACTCGGGGAGTGTTTTTCATCATACCAAGACCTCACGTGTGGTGTCCCGCATGGTTCGGTGTTGTCCCCCCTCTTGTTCAACGTACACATGCAGCCTCTTGGCGAGGTGATCAGGTGGTTTGGCGTACAGTGTCACCAGTATGCTGATGACACTCATCTATACCTCTCTTTTTCAACCAACGCAGATGCTGCAGTCTCCGTGCTTACTCGATGTCTGACGGCTGTGGGGGATTGGAGCTAATTGAATGAAGCTGAATCCCGACAAGATGGAGGTGATGCTGGTGGGGAAGGCGATGGAGTTAACGGCCCCCATCATTGGTAAGGTCTGTACTCCATTGGTTCCCCAGGTATGGAGTCTGGGGGTACTCCTCAATGCACAGCTCTGCCTGGATGTCCAGGTGGAGGCTGTGGCGAGGGGTGCCTTTCGCCAATTACATCTGGTATGTCGGCTTAGGCCGTACGTGTCAGACTCTGACCTGGCCACCATCATTCATGCTTTCAACCCCTCTAGACTAGACTATGGTCACGCACTCTACGTGGGGCTACCCATGACGATGGCCCAGAGGCTGCAGCTGGTGCAGAATGTGGTGGCCCGTCTCCTGGTGGGACTGGGCCGCTGGGAGCACATTACACCAGTGCTCCATTCTCCTTGTGGTCTGCAAAGTCTTGCGGGGAGTCACGCAGGGGAGGGCGTTCTTGGTGGCTGNGAGGCTGCAGCTGGTGCAGAATGTGGTGGCCCGTCTCCTGGTGGGACTGGGCCGCTGGGAGCACATTACACCAGTGCTCCATTCTCCATACTGGCTGCTGATAGTCTTCCGAGCCCGATTCAAGTCATTGGTTTTAACCTGTAAAGCCGTAAACGGTCTGGGCCCTACCTATCTGCGACACCGCCTCACCCCCCGGGTACTGGACCGGCCCCTGCGGTCATCGGGGGATGCCTTCCTTGTGGTCTGCAAAGTCTTGCGGGGAGTCACGCAGGGGAGGGCGTTCTTGGTGGCTGCGCCGAGGCTGTGGAACTCCCTTCCGGTGGGGGTGCATCCGGCCCTGGATCTCCCCTCCTTTCGTAAAAGCTGCAAGACCTGCTGTTCCGCCAGGTGTTTGGCAGGGGAGATGGGTAGAGGGTGGGAGGAGAGGGATGAGGGTGTAGTAGTGTTTTTTAATTTTACGATTTTAATTGTTGCGATATACTGTTGTGAGCCGCCCCAAGCTGCCTGTGGGCAGAAGTGGCGAGATACTAAATGCTTTTAATAAATAAACAAACAAACTCTCATCCAATGGGAGGGTCTACTCTTTTACACTATGTTTCAGTTCAAGTTGACGGAGGAATAATGAGGTCAAATTACTTGCTTATATTAACATGGCAATCAGTGACGCAAATAGGATTTGAACCAAAGATCTTCCTGGTAGAGCTTTAGAATTGGAGTTAGCATGAACTTCCTCCCCCACACGTTTGAAATCAGAAGATGCAACTTAGTGTATAAATGTAGATCCAGTGCACTATTATTTTAAGGGGCTGTGTGTTAACAATGAGAAATTTATTGTATATGGAATCAATCATAAACTGAATCGTAAATGAACTTTATAAAATAAATGTTATTTCAACATTATCAGGTATGTAGGATCACTTTTAATTGTGCATTGCACGACTTACCTGCATTAGCTCGGTTGAAGGAGAGACCTCCTCCTCTGATTGGTGCTAGTGGCTTTGAAAACAATGGATTGTTCCACATCCCATAGGATCCTTCTTTATTGGCTGCTACTGAGGAGACAGTCTTAGGGTTTACACCTTAGAAAAATAGTCATTTTAAAGGTTAGCAAGTGACTTTCATCTTGCAAATAAAGCATGTCAAGCAGTTAGTCAAAAGAAGACACCTTTACAGGTCAATAAGTGACAACACACACCACCACACCCTCCTTTGTAAAGCACTTGAGTCATGTGTGAGAAGTGCTTTATTATTATATTACTACTAATAGTATTATTTATATTTTATATTTGTTACAAAGAAATTAAACGGGTTGCAATCCCCCATCCTTAAAGTCAATAGCAAAACTCCCAATGATTTGAACGGATGGAGGAGTATGTCTGAAGTTCCCTATATTTCCGACAGCAATGTCCACTGTTACAGTTTCAAAGTACGGGGTGGGGGGCAGAAAAAAAACACAGTATGACGTCATTTAAAAAAACCAAACCCACAACCCAACACACTCAAACATTTAACTGTTTCCAAGGTTTTTACCATTATTTAAAATTTCAAAATAATTGATCAGCCTCTTTAATTAAATGAAAGTGGAACAAAATATCAAAAAAGTAAAAAATTTTAAAAATCAAACAATGAGTAGACCCAAATGTTGTATACATTTATTTTAAATCATGTGCTACCATTACTGAACTACCTTACGAAATGTTCAATAAAGCTACAGAGGCTAAACTAGCATACACGAAATTAGGCTTCTAAAGACTGGAAAATGAAGTGGTATTTCTTCATCAGAGAAGTTTTAAAAGTAGGGTAGGAATTTCCTCTGTCGCCAAAATGAGAGGTATATTACAGTTTGATACAATTAAACAGCAAAGGGCAGCACTTAAGTCTAGTAGAACTAAAACAACATAGATGGATACATAGAGGAATTAAGGAGGAAGAAAAGCAGCCCCAGAATAATGATCTGCATAAAACTTAATGTTGCTTTTTGTGTTTTAAAACAACATATTCATACAATAAAAATGAATATATACTTAAGTATGACTCTGAACCAGAGGAGCTTTAGGAATGTGTTTGAAAAATGGTGGGAAATAGAGATTACTTGTTATTTTACTTATATAGACAGTCAAGTATTTTTTTAAATATAAATGAATACTCCTGGGTCTTTTGATTCCTGGCATTAAGGAACAGACTTCTTAGCTGACTTTCTCCCTTAGGGGAATTAATTATGCAGGCCTCATATGTTCTTTGCATTTTTTGGTAATGAAAAACTCCTTTTGCAAACAAAGTTTATACACAATGTACAGAAACTGCCCTAATACACTTCCAGTAGTTTTTACTAACCCTCTGTAATAGTAAATGAGAAGTGAACAGTGTGGCTCCACAGATATCACTATTATTGATTATCTCCTGAGAACTAATTAAAATAACGTCCTTTTCTGTATTTCTCTTCATACCTTTTATTCCTCATGATTTAAAAAAAATAATATTTTCATGTAACTCTGAAAGATAAAACTGCTCATATTTTGAAAGAGCCATGAATCTACTCTAGTGGCAACAGAATAGTGTCCTGAGGAGTCAAATTCCGAGTTGTCATCTTTCTGTTTGAGTTTCAGGCAATATTTCTCCTGGAGATATTGAGGTTTTCAGCTACAGACTTGTCACTTTGACCCTTGTGTTTCTTAACTGGCAAAGGTCAACGGGAAGTACCAAGTCCATTGGTGGTTGAGACGGTCAGTGCCCCCACCCCACGCAGAACACCAGTGGGTGAAAGCAGACATGATGCTAACCACTCTTTAACCACCCTCGGTGGTTATTTATGCATGTTGCAGGGCTGTATTGGTGCCCTATGCAGCCCTGAAGCATGCATAAATGACCACCAAGGGTGGTTAAAGGGTGGTTATGTCTGTTTTCACCCAGTGATTCTTAAAGAAGCCGTTGTGCTGTCGGCGCTCAAGAAACCCATTTTTGATGCTGAGAACCTAGCATAGAATCAACACGTACCCAATTTCACATTATTGGAGAAGATCACTGAAATGGTTAAGTGGGGGGGGACGCAGGCATTATATACCACTACATAAAGGGTACAAATTGTACTGGTTACGTTACTTGCTAAAAATCTCCTCGGAGCCAATTTAGATCAGTTTGGATACTATTAAACATAAATGCCCTCAGACAGAACTGACAGACACACGTGTATTTCTCCCGCTTCCTCAGCATTTGCACGGCCTGCTCCTCCAACATTCATTTTGCTGTGTTTCATTGCTCTTTGAGCCCACAGTTGTGGGGCAGTGTTTGACACAAAGTCTAAAAACTTAGCTAAATCAATAAAAAGTAGAAGAATCCACCTGGCAGAATAAAAGCCAATAATAATATATACTCACACACTTTCATCTTGAAAATAAGGTGCAACAGCAGCCTAGAAGGAATAACTGTTGTCCATATGTTGCTGTTGCCCTATATGCCCATACATCAGAGTAGTAATAAATTTAAATTTTCTCTCCCTCCCCTTCATAAGAACATAAGAAGCACATAAGTGCCAGATTGAGTCAGACCAATGGTCCATCTAGCTCAGCATCCTGTCTCTGACAGTGGACAATCACGCTGGCTTGGGAGAAGCACCCAACAGGTCACCATAGGGGATCCATTCCCTGCTGTTTCCCCCCAGCTCCCGTCATGTTCCTTGATCCCGTCTGGCTAATGGCTGCTAATGGACCTATCTTCCAGAAACTTGTGCAAACCTCTTTTAAACTCATCTATAGTACTGGCCTTACCAGTCTCTGGCAGTAGATTCCACAACCCAATTACACGCTGAGTAAAAAAATATTTTCTTTTATTTGTTTTAAACTTGTCACCCATGAGTTTCATGGCGCGTCCCCTAGTTCTAGTACTAGCTGAGAGAATAAATAACTGTTCCTTGTTTATTAGTTTCACATCACTCATGATATTATAGATCTCGATCATATCTCCTCTCAGTCGTCTCTTCTCCAAGCTGAAGAGCCCCAACCTACCAAGCCTCTCCTCATACGGGAGCCCTTCCATGCCCTTGATCATTTTTGTTGCCCTTCTCTGTACCTTTTCTAGTTCGGCTATGTCTTTTTTGAGATGGGGCGACTAGAACTGCACACAATATTTGAGGTGCGGTCGCACCATTGATTTGTTATGACATCCTCTGTTTTATTCTCTATCCCCTTCTGAATAATTCCTAGCATTGTTTGCTTTTTTAACTGCTGCTGCAAACTGCGCTGTGGATTTCATTGTATTGTCCACAACCACGCACAGATCCTTTTCCTGAGTGGTAACTCCTAGCTTAGTACCTAGCATTGTGTATGCATCGTTTGAATTATTTTTCCCTATGTGCATCACTTTGCACTTGTCCACATTAAATCTCATTTGCCATTTATATGCCCAGGCACACAGTGTCATAAGATCCCGTTGCAGTTCTTCAAAGTCTGTTCATGTTTTAACTACCTTGAATAACTTGGTGTCATCTGCAAATTTGATCACCTCACTCTTAACACCCTTTCCCAAATCATTAATGAATACATTAAACAGGAACACATTCCCCCAACACATTTGTCTTCCAGGGTATTAAGATTTTTTTCCTTACCAGGAATATATCTTGATTGTTTTAGGTAGTATTGCTTTGCTGATATAGTTGAAATTCCAGAGTCGTTTCTCTTTAAAACCGTGTTTTCCCCTCCTGACTGGACAGTGTTGGAGGTCTTTGGCTCTGGCACACTGAAAGTCAAGATATCTAGTAATATAACTGATAACTCTAGACTCTGAATGACAGAATTTTTACTACCCAGATAAATCCACTTCTCTCAGCCAACCTCCACACATCCCTTCCAAACAAATGTTGTGATTCTGATTTTGCTACCTCTGAAGTCAAAGGCAAAGCTCATATTGATTTAAGTGGGAAAAGGATCTGCCTCTACAAGAGGAGAATGCGTTTACAGCAGTGTGTGATGGTGCAACATGGCTGGTGACCAGCACCTCCTAGTCCTAGTGCCTTTCTTTATCTCTGACTGTGGAGTACAAACCTGTTTCCAGTGAGAAGATAGGTTTAAAATATTTACTGACTGAAAAAAGCCAACCTGAAGTCAGCATATTAGAAGTGTATTTCACTTATCTAAGAACAAAGGAACAGTAATCATCCTGAAAATGAACAAGTGAAGCTGGGAAGTGTAAAAATTATCGTGAGCCAGACAAAAGAGTTGAACCCCTCCACCACCAAAACATGAAATAATTCAGATAGGACATTTGGTCAAATTTTCCTCTTGTTTACACTATTAGCCTACAAGTGGGACAAGCTGCAGGACCAAGGGCTTACACTGGCTCCTGACAGGAAAATTTGATTGCTTAGCAGTATTGCTAATGAGGAAAAGGAACTATGAAGATACCTGACAGGAAGTCCAGATAATATGCATGAAGGGGAGATAAAACAAGCTAGTGCCTTTACTGATTTACTGTGGAAAAATCATGGCACATTAACAGTTAACTGTAAAAGAGGACTGAAACCACCTCAGATATTATCAGTCTTCAAAATGGGCAAGGACAGAGGCTATTATTGGCAACTATTGTTCAATAAATCTCACTTCGATCCGTCATAATATTAATAATTTAAAGTGTTTGTCTGTTTGTATGAAGTAGTTCAGATGGTATATTTTATTGGACCAATAAAAGATAACATCTGAAACTACTTCATCTCCATCTCTTAATTTGGGACCAATATGTCAAGTGTATCATACGAAGTCTCCTGAAAGAACTGGGAGAGAACTACGGGTGATAGGTTCAGCTGATGTTAGTCATAATCAACACAATTCAAGGTTGCCTGACTAGGGTACCTACTGTCAGTGCAAGGGAGACCAGTCCGACCAGGCTTGGGAAGGGCGCAACTGTGGCCTAAAAGGAACAACTATACATCCCTATACATAACAAAGCCAAACCACCCCTGCTGCCTAACAAACTTTTCTCTGCGATGTCCGTTTATGTAAACATGCATCTCACTACTTGTCTAATGCAGATTTGCAGACCGACACAGCTATGTCTTTCCCATGCTAACATGTAGCAGCTGTGGAAGCTAACATGTAGCAGCTGTTATATCTGGTCAAGTGTACTGCTCTGCCACATACTATTGGTGATCTGGAGCACCACAGAGACAGAGATAAAACCCTATTCAGCAGCCAGTGGTTTGTGGATCACAGTCATGGGAGTTTGAGAAGGGACAATGTGGAAACACTCTATTTCCCTTGAGACTCCATGGCGTGTCTTGAACAGACACAGATGCTCATGGGTGGCCAGGAAAGCATACAGCAGTATAAATGTCTATTCAACTAGCTATGGACATGCAATGTCGTCATGAACCGCAACACCCACTGGATTAGTCCATGTTTAGCGCTACATGTAGACACACCCTCAGGCACTAGCACCAACACTAAGATTTTTCTGCCCATGAAATATCAAAGAGACTTTGCTAGTAAAGCCACATAGAATGAACATTAAGAGAATATAAAAGCAAAGCATCTTTAGGAAAAGTTATAAATGTATAGATTTATTTATAAAAACCAAAATCATGCCCAAATAATTTGATAAGAAGTGCTAAGGACTGTTGCTTGTATTCATTTTATTTCAGGATGACAACATACTACTGAGCAAAAGTAAAACTAGCAAAATCCCATCCAAATTTAGGGCTTGATACAAATGCAGGAGTGTGCAAGAGATCCACAGCAGGATCAAGCTAGCTGGGCTGTGGAACCGGCACTTGTAGGGTTTTGCCCACTTGGGTAAGCCTGAGACTGCACATCTACTGCAGGAACATGCCCCTAGATGACAAAGGAAAATGCAGTTAATGTAGTATATCTGCATTTTAATAAAGCCTCTAAACTAGTCACTAAAACAAGCTGTTATATGCAGCAAGCACCTACATTAATAAAGCCTGGTACATTAAAGGTGGAAAGATGGGAGTAAGGTTCTATGTAACGCAGTAGGATTTTTTGCTACAAAAGGGAACACTTATTATTATGAAATCCTGAGTCCCTACTTACTTTTGAGCCTTCTGCATACCAAATTAATTGGCCTAGAGAGTTATTTGGAGGAAAGGAGGACATAAGCATACACACCCACACACACACCCCTACCTTCATTGCACATGAAAGCATTCATACCTACACAGACAGAGAGTGATCTGATAGACCTTCTTTTCACATGAAAGCAGACTTTAAAAAGATGGATTCTGAGCTGGAGCCAAGGGAGCCATTTTTAAAAATAAAATAAAATAAAATAAAATAAAATCAGTGCATGAAAGTTAAATTGGCCTGGATGTTACTGCCTTCATAGGAGCTCCAATCCTGCAAGCTGATCCACATGAATAAACTCTTTGCATCCCATTGAATTATGTATACCTGCTAAGTTCTATTCCAGGGGTGGGTTCTGGCCTGTCGGCCAAATCCAGTGCACAGCTAGTTTATATTCAGTCCCTTTCCAGTTCTTGAATATGGCCCCTGGATTCAGTCTCTATCTTCAAGCACTGAAAGAGTGAGCTCAGGGGAAGGGAGCAGAGATGAAGGCATGCACAAGAGCAGAGAATCTATAATTGGAACCCTTCTCATCCTTCTCTCTTCTTGAGCACACCTCTTACACATCCCTTCCCGCAACTCCTATCCGGCCTGCAAAGTTTGTCTTTGTTTTTTTTTATCAAGTAGCCCATGGGAGAGGAAAGGTTCCCCACCCCTGTTATACACAATCTGTAAATCAGCTGAAGGTGATAAACTAAGAAAAGTAAAATCACATTTGTAATGTAATTGTGGGTTTTACCTAAAGAGAGATTCTTTTGTTTTCTTTTCCTTTAACACCACAATGCTGGGTTTCTTAGAATATGAAATTCCAAATTCTGTGTCATCAAAATCATCCCAGCTGTCCATGGTCTTCAGCACAGTCTGACCCCATCGTCTCCTACCATTTTTCAGACCCACTTCACCATTTACAGGGCCTATGGTGGCTTGTTTCTGTTTAAAAGAGAAGAATATTTAATATCTTTCTCCAATTTTATATTTTTCTGTATCATTCACTACATGATTACACACATGTATATCTGGAGAGGTTTGTTCTTCTTCATGCCCAGGATGTTAGAGGCCAATTTTACTGTATTTCTGAATGCAGAACTGACATTAGTCAAAACTAATTTTGACCGTGAATCACTTGCAAGATCAAAAAGTGGTCAAAAAGGGAAACAAAGTTAGGAATTAGTAGGAAATGGATAGAAAGGAAGACAAAAAATATAATGCCACTATATAAATCCATGGAATACTCAGACCTTGAATGCTGTGTGCGGTTCTGATCACCACATCTCAAAAAGAACACAACAGAACTGGAAAAGCATAAAGAAAGGCAACAAAAGATGATCAAAGATACAGAATGGCTTCCATACGAGGAGAGGTGCATTAAGCTAGGGCTCTTCAGCCTAGCAAAAAGATTGCAGTGTGTGTGTGTAGGGGATAGGATACAGGTTTATAATGTCTTGAGAGGCCTAGAATAAATAGGGATCTATTATTTGCTCTCCCTCTCTAGCCCTCACCAGGTGCGTGTCCACCTGCTTGTTTATTAGGTGTCCACCAGATGTTAGCCCCCACTTGCCATGTGACCACCACCTACCCACCACTCATGGCGGAGTCTAGGGACAGTGCAGGCCAACCTGCCCTGTGCAGGAAAATCCATGCAGGAAAGGCAGCGTGGTAGGCCTGCAAGCTGGCAGGGGGTGGGGAAAGGCACCATGGTGGGTCTACAGGCTGGCACGGCGGTGGAAGCAAGCAGAAATAGCAGGAAGGCATGGCCGGGGGAGGGAAAAAATGGCACCAATTGTGGGAATTCCTCTACAGTGATCAGGCCTGCAGGTCGTGGGGGTGGGAAGGCACCATGGTGGGATGGCAGGCTGACCGGCAGTGGGGAGCCAAAATAGAAGCCAGAGGGGAAATGGTGTAAATGAAGGGAGAACTGTGTGGCACTTCTCTTCAGGCTGGCATAGGAGTCAAGACTCCCTACCCAAAATGGTGCCGAGGGGAAACCACGTGATGATTGGATCCTGCCGCAGCAACCCCAGACGATGCATAGCTACTTATTCCTGCTTCCCTTCAGGCAACCAGAAAACATAGGCAGCATCAAGGTCCCAGCCTCCCTCACCCTAGGAATAATAGAGAGCACCCACCCTTTCACTCCTGCCTGTACCCCTGAGTGCAACGTTGGGGGAAGATGGGCCTGATTCCATTCTCCCACCTCTTGGGTAGGGAGACACTCACGTCACCCCCCTCAGCTATCGGGGGGTGCATGGATCTTCCCGTCTTCCCGACGCTGTCATGCAGAAGTGGTGAACCTTTCTATCCCCACCCCATTGTGAGCTGAATCTGATCTGTTCCAAAACTCTGCAGGCTGAGTTGTCCTGTGAAAGGTGGGCCTGGCCATGCCAGGAGTGCTCCAGTTAGGGCCCGAGGATCTCAGCTACATGCAGGATGAGGCAATGGGCATTCCAGAACCACCATGGCGAGTCCGTGGGCCCATATGCGCAAGGGAGGCACCATGGTGGCCTGCGGGCTTGGGGGCTGGATGATTTTTTTAAAAAAACATTACCTTATCGATTTAGTAACAATTTTTATTTTATTTTACTGATTCATGTATTAATCATTTATTAAAAAAAACACAAAAACCTTCCCTCCCCCCTCTGCCTGCCCCAGAGAATCAGGCCCTGGACAGAGGGCTCCGATCAAGGGCCCCTGCCCTCCTCTCTGGCCCCTGGCCTCTCTCTCTTTCCCTGCCCTGGGCAACCAAGCCCCTGGCTAGATTACTGGGTTTTATTTATTTTATTTTTAATTTTTATTTTATGTAGAAATAAAAAGTTGCTGCAACAACTTAACTCTAAGCCTACCAGGTCTTTAATATTAGTCCCAGGTACCAACACTGGGTACCTGCAAGTGTTGCCTGGGCATCAGCACTTGCAGATTCCCTTTGGGAACCAGCATCTAGACAGAGGAACCTTGACTGGCATGCTCTGCCTTACACCTCCCTTCTCTGCCCACCAGAGGCAACCAAGCCATGGGGCACCCAGCAAGCAAGCTCTCCGTGCCTCCCTCCCCTCTTCGCCTGCCACAGGCAACCAGGCCCTAGGCATGGGAGAACCAGCCTGGACACCTGGCCTCCTCCCATATTTGGGCAGATTATGTTGATATGGCATTTTTTTCTTTTCCCACGCAAGCTCCCTCTCTTGTTAGACAGTTCAGGAAGTTCTCAGCCAGTTCTCCATTCTGCTACTACACAACATTAGCCAGTTCTCCAAATGCTTTCTGTTTTTCTACTATCTACTCAGTTTGAAAATATATTGTACTTATAAAAGTATACTGAAAAGGTGCATACTGGTCTGATTAGAACTGTGTCCCCCGGCCCTGCCTTATGCCTTTGCCTTCTCTGCCCACCACGGGCAACCAGGCTCTGGCCAGGGGGAGCCAGCCTGGACTCCTCGCCTCCCTCCCTCTCTTCCACCTACTACCGTGTATGGAAGACAGTGCCTAGGTTTATCCATTAGGTTTTTAAATCAGTCATTTTAGGAGCACTTTTATAAGCACAATACATTCAGACAGTGGATAAAGATACTAGTCCTTCTGAATTTCTTTGAATTACTTAAGAACTACCATCTGGTCCCCTCGGAGTCTCCTCCCCTGCTCCCCCTTTAAGTTCCTAAGTGATTCACAGAAATTCAGAGAAACCATTTATTTATTTTTTAATCCACTGGGTTTGAAAATGGTACTCGGCAGTTTGGCACCAGGGTGAGTTAACNGGGGGGGGGGGGGGGGGGGTGATCTTATGTCAAGCTTGCTAGCTTTTTTTATTTAATGTTTTTAATTGTTTCTTCCCCCACCCACCCACCCCCTCTATTATTTTATTTAAATACTTTAAAAAGTGTTTTTGATTCACAATGTATTACAGCTGTACTGGGTGCCTTTTACTGCCTATGCGTCGAGGCAGATTGTATAAAAGAATAAAAATATAGATTTTATTTTAAAAATGGCAACTACTTTTTGCAAGTACAAACAATCTTATGGTATGGAGTCAATACATCATTCTTTGCAAATGCAATCCTTTAATTTAACAAATTGTAAACTGTAAAGTTTACTGTAAATAAAATTATTTACTGTAAGGATTTTTATACAAGGGGGGGGCTAAAGAATGGTGGTATGGGATAGTGATAAGCTGCTTGGGGGGGGGGGGGTGTCGGGGAATAATTTGAACTCTATAGACTAACTCCATTTTGAATAGCTACATTGCCTTAGCCAGAAGAGAGAGCCACTGTAACATGGCTTACAGATCTCTGTATGCCGGGTGAAATCATACCAGACCTCTGTTCCAGAGACAAAAATGCTAGCTGCTTGTTTTAGCTCTCTCATCCCAATCTTGTCCTTAGAATATAGACCCTGAGACGCCTTTTCCCCTTCTCTCACATAGATAACACAGTTATAGCCTTGCTATAAAGCAGGTGCGGTCTTCTAGTTAGAACAGGATGAATAGTTCTCAGACACTCTTAAATGTAAACGTGGTTGGCTCATGTTTGGTTTTTTGTTTTGGGAACGTGTACTCTAAGTATGTAAACATCTTGTTAACTCTCGCGTTTTCTGTAATTTTCCATTGTTGTACCATGTCACTTGAATAACACCTTTGTTTACATTAAAACCCTATAAACATCTTGGTATAATTGGAGGGGTCAGAGAACTCTCTGCTGAACCCTGTGTGGTGATGTGTGGTTCTCTCCCTCTCATCTGAAAGGTAAACAAACAATAAAAAACCTCTATCAGATTTCAACTATTGGTGTGAGTATGGATTTTTCCACGACAGTTTGGTGCGTTGGCCGGGAAAGCTCTGTGCCCAGCAGGGTCCTGGGGGGCTGCGGGCCACCCCTCTCACCTTCTGGTGCCAGGTAAAGGTAAGGGACCTTTTGAAATCCCTATAGAGGTGTTGGTGAGGGGGTGACCGTGGACCCTGGAGGGAAACTAGCTCCTTTTTGGCCAGACACTTTCCAACCCTAAATGGTGAGATCTGGTAGACATTCTGAGTTGTGTAGTTAAAAGTAGTGTATTTAAAAAAAAAAAAAAAAGAGACTATAAATCCTCTTGCTTTTTTGGGGGGGGACTAGTCTCTTTTTTTTTTTTTTTTTTTTTAGCCCCAGCTCTTTATAAATCCTCTTGCTTTTTTTGTGTGGACTAAATAGCTGGGGCTAAAAAAATAATAATAAAAAAAAAAAAAAAAAAGGTGTGTACGCCCTTCCCTTTCCAAAATCATTGGCCTGGTCTGGGACCAAGCTGGGTGTCGCATTGCAAGGCTACCTTGGATTGGGCGAATTGCCTACCGGAAAGGTGGGGCAATTTTTTGCGGATAATGGGCCCCAGTGTAATCTCAGACTCTCCGTACCTTATAGTATGCATGTCAGTTTAGGCCAAAAACACCAAGTACACTTACAGGTTGCCTAGTATGTAACTGGTACGGTACTACTCCTAGAAGGTGCATGCTTTTCACACCCTCCTACATTAGTGGGCCAAAATGTTGATCCAGAGTATTTGTTGTACTTTTTCCAAGTGTTTTTCTTCTATTTTTGCTTGCATGCCTCACGCTGTGGTCCACTTAAGCAAAAGTGGAGGGTATAAGGAAATAATAGTTAAAGAAAAATAATTGGACATTTTTTATTTTTGTGTAAGTTAATTGCAGCTCTGTTTTTGGGTCCCTCAGCTTGCTTAAGCTGATCCCGGATGCCTGAATGCCACAAGTTATATGAACTGAGTTCAGGTTTCATGCCTTGCATTTTTTGGCCTGGCAGTATGTTCAGGCCTACCCCATTGTTAGGCTTTGAAAATTTATGTAGTTACTTAGGTGGGTTTAGTTGGCTGTGCATTAGTTCTTGTGTGTCTGTGTCCTAAAGGGAAAAAATCATAGTGTGTGCAAGAGTTTTCACTCAGAACAGAAAGACTTTCTGAAAGAATTTTATACCATGGTTTGGGATTCTTTTGCCTAGTAGCCATGGTGGGTGTGCCCATTTTTCCAACCTGAGGGGGCTGGCGAGGCCCTGAGGATCCAGCAAAACCTTTTGCTGCTCAGACCATTTTCAGTTTGCAAGGAGCAGTAAGAAAATAAAATGCCATTTTGGAAAGCAACCCTCAGTTGGTTAAGGACTTTGCTTTTAACCCTTCTGCGTATGAAATCATCTTGCATCAAAAGACTGGCATATCACCTCATTATAAATCCTGATGGGAAGGCCCATAAACCTATACCAAAATTAAAATGATCATCAATGTGACCGATACAGCTGTGCTGTCTTAATACCAAGCACTAATAAAGTGTGTCAAGACTTTCGTTCATAGATCCAAGAAGCCCTTTCCCAGGAACCTCATGGGGCCTGCCACGACCTGCAGCCTGGTGACGAGGTCCCTATTGAAAGCCACCAAAGAAACAACAGCCTTCAAGCTGCATTGGTAAGTCCTTTTTCAAGTACTTTTTGCAACCAACAAAGACACTAAGTTCCAGGCACCTTCACCCTGGATTCACACCTCCCATTGCAAAAGGACCTCTGCACCTGTAAAAATAAGGTCAGAGGGGCAGGGTAATGTGCTAGTAACCTCTTCCCTGCCACCCACACAAGACGAGGATTTGCCACTACAAAGAGAAAATAATTTGCAACTACAAATCAAAGAGCAGATGTGTCACCACTACCACCTTAGTGGTACAGAAAAAGACTCTAAGGCGATTTTTCTACTGGATCCAGCTCTTTGTTTTCTTACAGGTCTGCCTCATCACTGCCACCACTGTTGTGTTTTGACTTGCCTAAGACGACAAAAGAACTTTGCACATTGACACGTTAATGCACAGACACATACACACTACAAATAAATGCCTAGTGCACAGTGTTAATGTTTTTTTGTTATAATTAAATAGCTGTAATGTTTTTTGTGTGTGTTTAAATGTTAAATTTGGGTCCATTTTCCCTCATGATTTAAAAGATATTTTGTCCCTGTGGTATTAAACACCTCTGACATAGTGCAGGGACTCACCCGACCTTTTCCAGACAAAAAGCTGACATGGACTGATGTGGGTCATAACACCACTGAATACATTTCCCTAACCATGAAAGCACAAGCAACATATTGTTTTAAGTCCAACAGGTCTATGTGGGGTAAACATAAGAAGGGAGTAATAGTGGGTTACAGCATGTGCAATTATACATTGTCATTTACAGTAAACTCCACTGGATATATAATGGCACTTCCTTCCCAGGATATTTTTCCTTGTCCCTTGAATACCAGCTATTATGGTATCCACATTATGCAGTCCTCCTTGGCCTACATGACTGAACACATAGCCCTGGCGGGACATTATTTTATTTGTGAAAACAAGGCCTATAAGAAATTGCCCCCTGGTGGGAGGGATCTTGTTTGATTTGAGTTATTATCCCTGCCATTCGACACCTGTCTTCCCTCCCGCAAGTAAACCAAAGGGAAATCACTGAGGCCTAACATATTTGGGTATCACCATACCTGGAATTGGAGTGGCTTCTCTATGCGAGAAATAAAACAAACGACTGGAATATTAGAAACTGTGGCTAATGCGACATCCCTAGACTTAATTCAGGACATAGTTGATAAAATGGGTAATATCAAACAGATGGGTTTGCGAAACTGAATAGCCCTAAATTTCAATCTAGCCAGCAAAGGGGGTGTATGCGCTCTAATTGGAAAAGAAGGCTGTATTTACATCCCAGACAACTTTGGCTCCATTTTCAAATCAAATTGCTTGAATTAAACAAGCAGTAGCCCAATTACATCAAACAGATCAATGAACCCTTTGGGCCTAGCTTGGAGGCTTAGACGTCAAAAAAAAAAATTATATTGTTTTGCTTGCTTTTGTTGTTTTGTTTGGCTTATTTTATGTATTCTATTAATTTTAATGCTTATTAGATGCTGTTTAAATAGCATTGCAAAAAAGTTATCACAAGACAAACCTGGAGCAAAGAAAAGCTGTTTACAACATGTATGTTGAAATGCAAAAAAGTCAATCAGCTGAGAACGCACACATCAATGACTTAATGTCAATAAACATCTGAAGTAAGGTGTTGTGCGTAGGTTAGCACAAAAGAAGGGAGTTGTCGGGGAATAATTTGAACCCTATAGACTAACTCCATTTTGAATAGCTACATTGCCTTAGCCAAAGTAGAGAGCCACTGTAACATAGCTTACAGAGATGCATGCTGGGTAAAATCATACCAGACCTCTGTTCCAGAGACAAAGATGCTAGCTGCTTGTTTTAGTTCTCTCATTCCAATCTTGTCCTTAAAATATAGGCCCTGACACATTAGGACGCCTTTCCCCCTTCTCTCACATAAATAACACAGTTATAGCCTTGTAGTGATAAAGCAGGTACAACCTTCTAGTTAGAACAGGATGAATAGTTTTCAAACACTCTTAAATGTAAACATAGTTGACTCATGTTTGGTTGTATTGTTTTGGGAATGTGTACTCTAAGTATGTAAACATCTTGCAAACTCTTGAGTTTTCTGTAATTTTTCCATTGTTGTACCATGTCACTTGAGTAACACCTCTGTTTACATTAAAACCTTATAACCATCTTGGTATAATGGGAGGGGTCAGAAAACTCTCTGCTGAACCCTGGGTGGTGATGTGTGGTTCTCTCCCTCTCGGCTGAAAGGTAAACAAACAATAAAAAACCTCTATCAGATTTCAACTATTGGTGTGCGTATGAATTTTTCCACGACAGGGGGAGGGAGATGGAAATGCGGGAACATGGAGAACAGCAGTGGAGCCACTGTAGGGACTGGGGGTTGTAAGTTCTTCTACTAGAGGATGGGGTGGGGGGAGGGCGGAGACAGAGTAAAAAGAAACATGACGACAAGCCGGCTGTTGCCTGACCCAACTTGCATCAGGAAGCTATGGTGGACATGGTTCAGCCCGGGCTGGAACACACAACAAATGTTGGGCTGCCAGTCACACAGCCCAGAAGTGGGGAAAATGGAAAATGTGCAGCCGGACAGCCTCGCCCACACTCTGCACCCAGCCCCCTGCCATGACCGGAAGCCATGGCAGCCCTGATGTGGCCTGCTTTGACCCAATCAGGCAGAGGCTAGTCTGGGCTGTAATCCTCGACGTCTCCAAGATCACAGCCCAGGCTAGTTTCTGACATGCTCTGGAACAATCGGAGGCAAACACCTCATCTGTTTTTACCCGTAGAAACAAGCGGTATGTCTGTGCTTCTGCACTTCCTATTGCCATTCCCAGACCTGGCTTATCTGCAAATGTCAATAGGGAACACAGAGCATGGATGGACACAGCATGGGAAGGGAAGCTGGATGGACCATATGAGAACACGACACACTGGACATGTTTCTAAGGACTTTATAAAACATTTTTTCCATTAAACATTTTTAAAGAAAACATCTTTTCAACATTTTAACAATTAAACTTTTTTCTATTAAACATTTTTATAAGACTAAACTATTTAAAGTTTTAAACTGTCAAAGTGTTTTAAACTGACAAAATGTCACTGCTGGTGGGTGTTGGCCTCCCTGGCTGTGCACTGCTCCACTCAGTTGTGCGGTTCCCAGAACAGGGGGACTGGCTTCCTGGAGCTAGCTGAGAGGTGGGGGTCTCCAAGGAGGCCCCTTTGGTCCCACAGAAGTTGTGGAGACCACAGATGGCAGTGGTGAGCAGGGGAGCGGTCTTCAGCTGGAAATTGATCCTTGCAGCAATTGATCTCCAGTGCTGCTTTAAAAAGCCAAAAGCCCTCTCCACAACAGAGCAGGTGATGCTGAGCTGCCAGTTAAAAGTAATGTTGCTCTGGGGTGTGGACAACGCTGTAGGCCTTCATGAGTCAGGGCTTCAGTGGGTAGACAGGGGCCCACAGAACGAAAGGCTGCATTAGTACCCCCTTGAAGCAGGTTTCAGCAGTGGGTCCAAAGTCCCCAGTGTATATGCTGTCAAAGAAGAGGGACTGGCATAAGATCATAGAATCAGAGTTGGAAGGGACCTAAGAAGTTATCTGCCCAACCCCCTGCTCAATGCAGGAAATCCATAGCTACAGCATAGCAAACTGATGGCTGTCCAGCCTCCGTTGGAAGCCTCCAGCCAAGAAGACTCACCACCTCCCTAAGCAATTTGTTCCACTGTCGAAATAGAGGTTACTTACCAGTAACTCTGTTCTTCGAGAGAGCTCCGCGTATTCTCACTCTTGGGATTCACTTCCTGCTCTGCAGGCACCGGAAAACTTCTCGTCAGCAGTATCCAGGCAGATTACGCCTGGAAAAGACTAGAACATGGTGAGGGCTCC
>QEPC01007433.1:983814-997831 GCA_003113815.1 Sphenodon punctatus | reverse complement strand
CCGGGCGTGACCTCTGAGGGAAAGTGTTCATCAGCCCCTTCCAAAACGACTTCATCAGACCGTGGGAAAAAAGTGTTTCATTACCATCAGGTTGTAAACGTGATGATAAAGCCGCCAGGTGGACCTTTATGGATGTCAGAGATAAGTGTAACTTCTGAAGATTCAGAAGATAAAGGAAAACATGGTTCATATTCAAGGTTTGTAAAGAGATAGATTGTGCTCCACACCACCTACAGAATCGTCTCCACTTCATCTCGTAACATTTGCAAGTCAAAGGTCTTCGAGAATTTAGTAATATTTCCGAAACCTCTGGAGGAGCGTTCCTCATTGGGGTAGGATCAACCAAGCGGAGAGGTGGAGCATCTGTAAATCGTGGTGCAGAATTTTCCCCTGATCTCGAGACAGGAGGTCGCATGTCACTGGACGATTTCTAACTTGTGATGCCATTCCCTGTAAGGTTTGGAACCAGATTTGGCGGGGCCAAAAGGGAGCGATCAGAATAAGGTGGGCCCTGTCTGTCCTGACCTTGCACAGAACTCTGTGAATGAGGGGAAACGGTGGAAATGCATAAAGAAATGTCCCGTGCCAAGAGATGGCAAAGGCGTCCGATATCGATCCTGGTACTATTCCTGCTCAGCTGCAGAATTCCGGAAGCTTGGTGTTCTCCTGTGAGGCGAACAGGTCTATCGTTGGAGTCCCCCATTCTCAAAATATATTTGCCAAGACCTCCTCCTTCAGTGACCATTCGTGCTGATCCATTGTCTTGCGACTGGGGCAGTCCGCTTCCGAGTTGTCTTGGCCTGCCAAGTGAATGGCGTGTGCATGTATGTCATGTTCTATGCACCAAAGCCAAATGGTCTCTGCCTCTTTGGAGAGACGAGTGGATCGCGCTCCCCCGTTTGTTTATGTACCACATGGCTGTGGTATTGTCTGTGACGATCTGAATGTTTTTTCCCCTGATGTGGGGTAGTAGGGCTTTTAGAGCCCATCGTATGGCCCGCAACTCCAACATGTTGATGTGTAGGTATGTCTCCTCTTGAGACCAAAGCCCGTGAACTTGGATGTTCTGCATGTGTGCGCCCCATCCGGTCAAGGATGCGTCTGATGTGATAGTTGTCTGAATGCTGGGGGGATCGAAAGGTACCCCTTTTAGAACTTGTTCCTCATTTGTCCACCATTGCAGATTTCGTAGAAGTCCCTTTGTTATGGACAGCTTCATGTTGAGGGGGTGGATGGTAGGAGTGTAATTGTGGGCAAGCCATTGTTGCAGTGGTCTTATGTGTAGGTGTGCATGTGGTGTTACCATTGTGGGGGAGGCCATTAGCCCCTGAAGGTGGAGAGAAAAAAAAAAAAAATCGAACCGACTTGGTAGAGAGGGTTCGCAGAGTGTTCAGTGCCTGCCGTATGGCGAGAAGTCTCTCTGTGGGGAGGTATGCTTTTGTGTGTCTGGTGTCCAGGATCGCCCCTATGAACGGCAAGTGTTGTGAAGGTTGTAGGTGTGACTTTGCCAGGTTGATGACAAAGCCCAGATCCTTGAGTAGTGACATTGTCAACTCTAAGTGTTGCAGGAGTTCTTGTTGCGATGTTGCTGCGATCAGCCAATCGTCTAGGTACGGGAAGATTCTGACCTTTTGCCTTCTGCGATAGGCCGCCACCACTGCTACGCATTTGCGTGGTGCCGTGGATAGTCCAAATAGAAGGACCCGGTACTGGAATAGGAGGTCTCCTGCAATGAATCGTAAGAATTTTAGGTGAGATGGTTGTATCGAGATGTGAAAATAGGCATCCTTTAGATCAAGGGAGGCTACCCAGTCGCCTTGTTGTAACCCCATGAATATGATGGGTAGGAAGGTCATACAAAATTTAAATTTTTGAACGAATTTATTGAGATGTCTCAGGTCCAAAATAGGGCGAGAGCCTTTATCCTTTTTAGGAACTACAAAGAACCTAGAGAAGAACCCAGCGTTAAGTTCGTTTCTGGGAACCTGCTCGATAGCACCCTTTTGTAGGAGTTTTTGGATTTGAACTAGTATTTGAGTGGAGGGGGGGGGAGCACCGGGGCGGCAGGAGGAGAGGGAAGGTGGAGCGTGGAACTGTATGGTATAACCCAGTTGTACCATCTCTCTGACCCAGCGATCAGTAGAGATGGTTTCCCATACGGGTAAGTACGGCAACAGGCGGTCTTGGAATGAGGGATCATCCTCGTGATCTCCCTTGATCAGTGTTTTGTTAAAAACGCGATTTCGTCTGCTGCCCAGACGACGAGTTAGTGGATGGCTTGCCTCTGCCCCTTTGCCTATTAAACGTTTTACGTTGTAGGGTGCCCTATGGTTGGTGATATGGGAATGGGGTCTGCTGCTGGAATCTTTTTCCAGCCTGGTAATTGTAGTGCTGGTAGGGTGAACTTCTTGAGCAAAGGGTATAACCCTGTGTAGCGAAAGGCTTTTTCCGTGTAGCCCTAATGACCCCCGTGGATCTTGCCGTTTGATTCATTTCCTTAATCTTTTTCAACGTGTCACCGGTAGAGGCCGAAAACAATCCTTCACAATCAAACAGCAGATCTTCTATTCTCGTTTTATTTTCTTGGATCAGAGCCGTGAAACGAAGCCAAGCATGCCTACGGAGGGCGATAGCAGATGCCATCCCTCTGGCATTGGCATCGGCATCCGCCATATGCATGTTTGCCGTTAGTTGGAATTGGGCCATCTGCATGCCTTCCTTTTGAAGTGCTGCTAACTGGTTCGGGTCTGAGGTAGTGCCATAGCCAATGCTGATAGCCGCACATGGCGGATGCGTAGTTTGCAATTCTAAAGGATAGGGAGTCCGAGGAGAACACTTTTCTTCCAAGGACGTCCAGTCTTCTTCCCTCTCTGTCTGCTGGGGATGTTTGTACTCCTCCCGCCCTGGATCTTACAGAGACAGCAGCAATCACTAATGAGTTGGGAGTGGGGTGGTTGTGGAATATTTGCGCCCCTTCCTTGGGCATCGCATATAGGGAATCTGCCAATTTGTTGGTAGGAGACACCGAGGCCGGTTTCCCCCATAAGGTAGTGGCTGGTTCCAATAATTGCTCTAAGAGTGGTAGCATCACATGCCCCAATTCCCCTGCCCCTAGGATACCAAAGATGGGTCCTGTTTGAGCTTTCTTAACGACCCTCGTGGGGAGTTTAGGGAAGGAGGATGCCATCCTCCTCAGCATAGCCTGAAAAGCCTTCGAGTCCTCTGTGGCTAGCGATATATTGGGGTCCGATATAGTGTCTGGAGATGGTGGGGAGATGGTCTCATCCTCCTCGAGGGATGGGGATGACGATGAGGATGATTGCGACACCGATCTCCCTGGGGAAGCTGTTCTGACTGTAGCCGGTACCGACAGTACCGGTTCCTCTCTATGGGTCCCCAGTAGAGAGGTCAAGAGATGCGTAGCCCCCGATGGAGCTAACCTCTCTTGTGGCTGCGTGATCACTATTTCAGGTCCCGAATCGGGTGTCCCGGTGCCGAGGTCCAGGCATGCCTGTATCGAGCCCATCTCCGACGGTGGGGGGCGTGATATCGTTGCCGTCGGTGCCGCCCTTGGGGAAGCCAGTGGGACATAGGGGTGTCCCCTTCGCGTCGTATATTCAAAGTCCTGTCTGAATGGAGATGGACTGCGTGAGCGGCACCGGTAGTCATGAGCGTAACCATAGTCCCAGCGCCTGTCCCTTGGTGAACAACAGGAGCACGGTGAGCGGGATCTGTGCTCTATGTGGTACCGGAGGGGTCCGCGTTTGTCCCGGTACCGCGGTGATCGGGACCGTGAGTGGTAATGGGGAGACCGTGAGCGGGACTCTCTGTGCTGGTAAGGAAAGTAGTAGGGGCGGTACCGACCATGTCAGTGGGGTCAGCGGTGCGGTCACCCTCGTCGGTCCCGATGTCGGTGCAGGCGCTTGCAGGGGTTGTGTTGACACAGCCGTTGGTCCCAACGGTGACCCCTGTCTCTGGGGTATTGTGCCTGTCTCAGGGCGTTCCGTCGTCTCCCGTGAGGAGCTTTTCTTTTTCTTTTTCTCCCCACTCTTCAAGCCCCGCTCCAGTGAGCGTGTGGAGCCGTGTATGCGGGGTGCATCGGCACCGGTTTCCATAGGGCGCCTAGGGCTGGGCACGTGTGCACCGGCCCCACCTTCCGTGGAGCGGACGGTACCGGTAGTCGTGTGAGTGGAACTGTGCGGTACCTCGATCCCAGTCTCCACGGAGCGGGCGGTACTGGTGGTGTGGCGACTGGCTCTCAGAGGCGGTACCGCCGGAGCCGGCGTCGTTTGTGAAGTTTCCATCGATGTAGAGTGCTGGGCGGGGAGCCTCAGAGGCCCCTCTTCTCTGCCTTATAATGCCCTTTTTGTCAGAATGTCCTGTAGCCGAAGCGCTCTGGCTCATTTTGCTCTGTTTGATAGAACAGAGCAAGGTCCACAGGTCCGCGTATTGTGACCCTCTCCCAGGCAGGCTAGGCAGCGGTCGTGCTGGTCATTGATTGAGAGGGTGGCCGGACAGGAGCTACATCGTTTGAAGCCCGGCTGCTTGGGCATTCCCGTTTGCCCTGAGGGCGTAAAGGCCCGGGGAACGTCCCCGTGGGCTAGGGCAGCACTCCTACTTACGAAAAATCTTCTTCTTTCTTCTATATTTTCTGTAGTTTGCTGACCAAACGCTGAAAAGCACTGAGAAGTCTTCCAACGCCACGCGGTTGGAAGGAACTGAGGCGGTGAGGGCTCCTCCCCCTATTTATTCTGTCATCCCTCGTGATGTGGGCCCGCGCTTTTCTCGGGATGGGGGAGGTGGAGGGGGTGGAGCCCTCACCATGTTCTAGTCTTTTCCAGGTGTAATCTGCCTGGATACTGCTGACGAGAGGTTTTCCGGTGCCTGCAGAGCAGGAAGTGAATCCCAAGAGTGAGAATCGCGGAGATCCTCGAAAAAGAACAGCTCTTACCATTAGGAAGTTCTTCCTAATGTTTAACTGAAATTTGCTTTTTTAGTAATTTGAGCCCATTATTTCTAGTCGTGTCCTCTGGGGCAACAGAGAACAAGTCTTTGCCATCTTCTGTGTGACAGGCCCTTCAGCTATTTGAAAATCGCTCTCATGTCTCCTCTTAAGACTTCTCGTCTCTAAGCTAAACATATCCAGTTCCTTCAACCTTTCCCCATAGGACTCTGTTTCCAGAGCCCGGTCCATCTTTGTTGCCCTCCTCTGAACCTGTTCCAGTTTGTCAATGTCCTTCTTAAAGTGCAGCACCTAGAACTACATGAGTTCTCACCAGCGCAGTACTCTACATGAGGTCTCACCAGCGCAGAACAGAGTGCAACTATTACTTCTTGTGAAATACCAAAATTATGAACTGACCAGTCAACTGAACCCTTCACTCAGAACTTTCCAAGCTCTAAACCAATAATTTTCCAAACAGTTTTTCCAGTAAGGATCATTTTGTCGTCTGAGTTTGGCCCATGTACCAGAGGCTCCTAACCCCAATGGAGGTGCCATGGTTCTTCCCAGATCACCCAGCCAGTACATCCACAAATCAGGCATGGTGGTCTACTATGGCCTGGAGAATCATGGAGAAGAACCCATTTCAGTTCAACGAGCTGTCCTTGCGGTGGGGTGGACAGATGATGGTGATATGACTCCCATCAATCACCCCTACGCATTTCAGGAAGTCCTCCCGTCAAAAGCCCTTTATTACCTCTGTGGGGCCAGTCAACTGCACCACCTGGTCCAGCCATGCAGACTTCGACAAGAATGGTGGTCACCTTGGAGGTTCCAACATCAAATTGCTGTCCGACCAAGAGGCAGGAGTCTGGAGTAGCAAACTTCCATATGGTGATGGCCATGAACTTCTTCACTGGAACGTGCAATTGCATCTCTGTGCTCAGTTTCCCCAGCTGAGGCCTGAGCAGCTCAGCTATCTGGAGGACAAGGCACCAGGAATCCGTAAGTTGGAGACCCACTTGACATATCTCTGGTGCACGTTCTCCCAGTAGTCTGCGCTTCTTTCCTTCACCCAGACAAGCCTCTTGATAAGTACAGTCTCACGTAGGGCATTGATGAGTGAACCTGCAACTTCCCTGCATGTATCATCCACTGTTTTATCTATCAGGGTGCAGGGGGGGCTTAGGGTTGAGGTTTGGTGGGGAGTGGCTGCTGCTGGGAGCACACAGAGAGTCGGAGCAGGAAGCGCACTATCCTCACTTCTGCCTGACTCCACTGCGGGGAGCTCTGTGCAGCCTGCCACCGCTTGAGGAGGATGATGCCTAGGGACACTGTGGAGCAGAGGAAAGGAGTCGCTCCCCTGCCTCCCTGGAAAGCTGTGCTTCCGGAGGGCGCGCTCAGCTGGCAAGACTGAGGCGCACACACCCTGCCTGACCACTTCCCAAGTATCTGGTGCAACCAGCCCCTTTCCATGTGCCCTGGTCACATGGCAGTAGCTGGCCCTGCCAAATCCTGCTCCTGTCATGTATTTTCAGTTATAAGCCTAAATATTTTGGCTATCTGTGTTTAAATGTATTAACTTCGAGTTTTTATATGTTAACTTTATGTTTCAATGTATTTGAACTGTGTTCACAGCATTGAATTTTAGAATCAGCTTTTGTGAATAGCCAGATTCAGGATGGGCCCCTCCAACCACATTCCAATAGAAGTTTTTTCTAAGCTTCCCAAATGACATTTGGCCATTGCCAAGGAGACCACCAGATGGATAAGCAATAAAACAGGCTCTTTCAAACTCTCCCTCTGGTCTAAGCTAAAGTCATAAAGAGGTCCATTCCTATCCTGACTTCCTTTGATTTACTTAAGTTTTCTCAGATCACAGATGTCTGGAATGTTATCTCTAGGTGTCTAAATGACAGACAGCACTATTCAGAAGAATTTCCAGACTAAGAAGGAGGATTTGTTAATGGTTGAGATAAAATACTGAAATAAGCTAACCGGTCTGGTTATTTTCTCTGTAATCTGACAATTATCTTTGATAAAAATACAAAAGATTCTCTTCATTTCAAAGCTTGAAGGAAGTCAAAACCGGATTGGTTTCTTTAAGAGAGCCAATTAGAATCCAGCGTATCTCCTTACAGACTTACGCATATCTGATGTCAGAGTGACAGTCTAAAGGATAGAAACTCTCCTTGGAAGAAAGCTTTATAAGGGGACACACAGAAATAATCTTTAGATTGAACATCCCAAATAACATTGGATTTCTTTCTCACTGGCAAAGGGAAGATCTGGATACACTGTATGTATAATTTCTTGATATCTTTGAGCCAATGAATTGTGCATATGTTAAGCTTTTACAAGCTTTTTCTTAAGATAGAAATATTTCTAAGAGCATGTAACTTTGATTGGCAATCATACCATTCAATGTAAGCTACTGATACTTTCTATTTATATTTAAGTAAACTTTGCATATATCTTTATATACCAAAAGTCTCATGTTCCCTTATTTATAAATGTATTGTCATTTTTACAATACTTGCTTTGCTAGCCGGACTTCAAAGTGTAAAACTCAATTTATATATTTAGGAGGAAAAGGTCCAATCCAGTATGTCTAGTTCAGCTGGGAAACCTAGTCTTTTTCCCTATTTATAAAAAGAGTGACAGAAATGTGACAATTGGCGCCCAACGTGGGGCAGAGACTTTGGGAATATATTCTAAGTACACTGGGTGTTCACCAAACCGTCAGCTATATTTAATCTTCTTGATAAATTCAAGTTTGTTGAGCTCAACTAAAGAAAAAGATTTGTGTGCATTTTTGTAATGGCTATCCAATTGAACCAAGTGCCTTATGCACAATGGGTTGCTAGTTTGCAAAATGTGACTATCAGAGATGGAGAGAGCTATTGCATGCAGATTAGAAGTGGAGAGTGGGGAACAGGCTATAGATTTTTGATTGTTCTTTTTGAAGCAAATAATGCAGGTTTGATAACGGTTATGAGACTTAGAGATGTAGTTTATGATCCATTGACAATGTCTGTGTTGCCAATTAATAGGCAAGATTTGAATCTGATGACAGGAAGAGTTGTTGAAATTCCTAAAAGTATAAGGAGACATGGTCCCATTTCTGTGAGCAATGCTGACTATTTTTCTGGAACTGGGTTTAATTACATTCCAGCCACTACTGAGGAATTGCAAAATTTAACTGCAGCTCAATGGGAGCAAGAATATACTCTCTTGAGAAGAGAATATTTAAATCTGAGAGAATATGCAAGGGATCTTCCTGGGAGGCAACCTAATGTACCAGGTATACACCCAGCTGAAATCCCTGGTTTAAACATAACTAATGTAAGAGCTGTTACTGGACTTACTCCAAAAGATATTAAAGAAATTCCTATGTGGCTTGAATCTCATTTGTCTGCTTTGGAAGCTGTCACTCTTACGGCAACTCCATTCCAGAAAATGAGGCTAGTTAATGCCTTAGTTCCAGCTTCAGCCTCCCTGACAGAACAAGAAAGCAATAATTGGGAATGTGTACTTGCCAATTTGTATATAAAAACTCATGGGCAAGTAGCAATAGCAGATTTGAATGGAATTCTAAATAAAGTAACCCAAGAACAAGGTATTGTAAGGGCCTATGGGGTTGGAATGAAATTCTTCCCTAATCATGATTTAATTTGGGGAATCCTTAAAGGCTTTTGCAAAGGTGATGTTCTAAAAGCAGCAATCCAATCCAAGTTGGATTTGCTGGCCACTGAGCAGGAAAAAATAAGGTCCTTCCCACAAATTGTCCAGTCCATTTATAGGACCTTAGATCGAAATTATTTAGGAGATAATCTAAATAGAAGAAATTCTGAACAGAATAATTCTAAATCTAAGAAATCTCCCTCAAATATTAATCCTAAAAATAAATCTGTTCCTCAGAATTATAGAGGAAGAGGAGGAAAGAATCAAAGCTCAAATAGAAAGCAGTTCCAAGCTCAGAAGAGCCAGGATTCTGAAAATCCAGAAGATAAAACTGCATATGATCTGAGAACAGGATCACAATTTCCCCATAGAGACTTTGATAAATCAAAGCAAGAATTTAACTCCAGAGGTGGATACAAGGGAAACAAGCGCAATTTTAACAAGAAAGGGAATTTTCACCCCCCTAAAGACTTTGAACAGCAAACGTCCTCGCAGAAAGGTTCAGAAACTCCTTCTGTAACCCAGGATGGCAGAGACCAAGCAAACTCAGGTCAGCCTTGAGTTTCCTATGATTTCTGTAGAAATAGCAAATAAGACATTTGCAGCCTTGATAGACACAGGAGCTAATCAATCTTGTATTCAATCTAAATGTTTGCCACATGTATATTCCACTAAAGGGCAATGTATATTGGAATCTTATTTTTTAGAAGAGAGATTTGTACCTCTTGTAAAATTACCTATCCAGATAGCAGGACAATGTTTAGAAATTGAATTTGCAATATGTGATTTTACAAAACATGATGTTGTCATAGCTCATGAAAGAGTTAAGGATTTGTTTCCAATTGGTTCAGTGAATTTTATTCAAAACCAAGACAATAGGGGTGAGCAGATTAAAGGGCAACTTGAATTAGCTGATTGTGCTAAAAATGAGAAAACAAAATTGAGAGATGTTTTATATTCTCTGAAACCATATTTTCAGCAATTTGATAATCAAATTGGCCATAGGAAAATACAGCCTCATGATCTATCAGTTAAAACTCAGCCAAAGCCTCAAAAGCAATATCCTATTAACAAAGCTGCAATTAATGATATTCAAAAAGTAATTAATGATTTAATTGCACAAGGAGCACTAATTAAACAGTATAGCACCATGAATACTCCAGTATACCCAGTGCCTAAACCTAATGGGAAATGGCGTATGGTGTTAGACTACCGTGCTCTAAATAAAGTGTCACCATCTTTCACAGTGCAGAATTTGCACATGTCTGGCATGCTAGGAAATTTGGAAAGACACAAATACAAAACTACATTAGATTTGTCTAATGGCTTTTGGGCTCATCCTATCAGAGAAGAGGATAGATATTTGACTGGTTTTACCTGGCAGGGAATCCAATACTGTTGGACTCGCCTTCCACAAGGTTATTTAAATAGTCCAGCAATATTCTCTGCAGATGTAATCCAGCTTTTAAAGGATATTCCAGGTGTAAATTCATATATGGATGATATTTACTTTACAAATGAGAATTTAGATCAACACTTGGCTACATTAAAACAAGTTGTTACTGTCTTGGGAGAGGCAGGATATATTATTAATCTGAAAAAATCACAGATTTGTAGAAGCAAAGTAAAATTTCTTGGCTTTTTGTTAACGGATTCTGGAAGAGGGCTAACAAAGGATTTTAAAGAAAAACTTTTGACATTGCAACCACCTAAGACTTTGAAAGAATTGCAGTCAGTTTTAGGTTTTTTAAATGTTGCTAGAATTTTGGTTCCTGATTATGCCCAGAGAACCAAACCTCTTTATAATTTAATTCCATTGGCAAGTAAAGGGAATTTTTGGACCTTGGAGGCACAACAAGCGCTTGATGAATTAATAGTCCTAATAAATCAAGCTGCTGAGCTTAACACAAGAAATAATACAGCTTCCCTTGAAATTATTGTCAGAGCCTCCTCTCGAGGAGGAATGGCTTCATATTACAATTATGGAGACTCTAAACCTCTGCAATACATATCCTATGTTTTTTCAAATGCAGAACAAAAGTTTTTGCCTACTGAAAGAGTTTTGTGTATGTGTAATCTTGCAATTTTAAAAGGTAAAGATATAGCACAGGGTCAAAAGATGATAGTTAAAACTCCTATTGCATCTTTAAGACAGGTCAAAAAGGGTTCTATACCCAATGCAAAAGCTCTTCACAGCCGCTGGGTACAATGGATGTCTCATTTTGAAAATCCACAAATAGAATTTGAATATGTGGAATTAAGCAAAGATTTGGAAAATTTGCCAGCTTTCTCTCTTGAACCTGTACCTTCTAAAAATCTTACCCCAGATAAACCTCTCCATGAATACCAAAAGGTTATTTATACTGATGAATCAGCTATGTTCTGTAAACAAGGCAATAGAAATCTCTCCTCCTGATGAAACAGTTCTTATTTGTACTGACTCCTTCTATATAGCTAGAGGGATCAATCAAGAATTGCCCATTTGGCGATCTAATGGTTTTCTGGATAATAAAAGAAAACCTTTGAAACATGCTCATAGATGGCAAAAGTTAGCAACAATTTTGGATGAAAAGCCATTAATTACTGTAATGCACATGCCAGGACATTCCAAATATGGATCTCATGTTGACGGGAACACCCTTGTAGACTTACTGGCAAAGGAAGCGATGAAAACTTCCTCAGTCTGTGTACTTACCCGGTCACAAGTTAATAAATGCTTGGACGGGGAATTGGCTCAATGTATCAATCCAGATTCTGTTAACCCTAAGGGTTACCCTTCTGCCTATGATTATGCCCTGCAAGATGGGAAGTGTGTTGTAACATTCACTAATGGGGAAAAACGTGTAATACCCTCTATTGAGGCAAGACCTATCTTATTAAAAGAGGCTCATAGTGGTCTTGGGCATACTCACCATGGTGTTAATGCCACAATTGAATCTTTAAAGCGTTCTTACTGGTGGCCTGGACTACGCAGACAAGTCCAACGGCATTTGGCCCAGTGTGAACCTTGTTTAAGAACAAATCCTGGTCCAGTTACCAGACCACCCTATTTAAAAAATCCTAAGCCTCTACTTCCTTTTGATAAGATGTATATGGATTATATTGGTCCTTTACCACCTTCCCATGGGCATAATCATTGTTTGGTTATTGTTGATGCTTGTACTGGATTTGTATGGATTTACCCCACACGAGATCAATCTGCCTCTACCACTGTTAAAATTCTCACCTCCTTTGTGTCGCTTGAGCTTCTATGAATCCTACACTCTGACAAGAGAGGGGCCCTCTCCTCTCACCAAAGGCAATTTTTTTCAAAGAGTTTTAGGATAATGCTGCAATATAGCACACCTACCACCCTCTAAGTATTGGGGTTGTGGAACGAGAGAAAGGAGAGATAAAATGAGCTTTAACAAAGCTATTGGTAGAGAAGTCCCGGCAGTGGTATTCTCTGCAATCTCTGGTACAACTTTAACTTAAATAACCTTTCTAGGAGTGATTGTCACTTAACTCCTTTATAACAGCTAGCCTCACTTCCTTTTATTTCTCAACAGGAGCACTTGGCACTAATACATGAGTTAAGAACAAAACTGGCTTCTCCCCAGCCTAGCATTGAAATTAACTGTGTTCCTGAGTTTGGATTTCACAGGAAGGCAGCTGTTGCAGGAAAAGCCTGTACCAATCTTCAAAGTTTTGAGTCCCCGAGCAGTAGAAATTCAGACAACACCAGGTAATTCAAAGGTAGTGTCTATTGACAATTTGAAACGTACTTCCATTCACTATGGTAAGGGTGATGATGGATTATTGCCAAATTCCTCTTCAGCCCCTACCTCTCCCACCAACAGCACCTGATTACTCTCTTGCTGTAGATGAACTGTCTCTTAAAGCATTTCCACCACAGCAAAACCTCAAACAATGCTTTTGGCCTAGGTACCGAAGATTTTCATCTTGTTTTTTATGGAGCATTTTTATTTTTTCTTGCATAGCTATTTTAACCTCTACTATTGTTTTTTCAGTCCTTCGTTTAACATGGGCTCACACTGTTTCATTACCAGCTACTCCAATTCATTGGAACCTCTCCGAGGCACACAATGGTAGCGTTGTGTATCGAAGGATGCATAATGCCAGACCTACGCGTGCTCTTCACATGGAGGTTGTTCCAGTACACGTGGAGACTGCAGGTATTCCATTTGGGATAATTCATAATCCCTTTCCTAAGCCTATTGTTTCCCAACGAAGTGAACGGTTGGTTCCTTTTACTTTAAACATAGATACAAGAGCACCTAAACCCACCTGCAACCCACCCATCTTCCCCCAACCCAATCATCCTGCACCCCACTCCCTCCAAGCCCTTCATCTAATTCCCCCCACTCCAACTCCCTCATCCCCTCCCACCCACCTGCACCCCTCACCCCTGTAATCCCACTCCAACTCCCCTAGCATTTCCCATCCACTTGCACCCCTAGCCACACCCATCTGCACTGCCCAAACTCACCCATTCCAAGCCCTGCAGCCCCACCCCATCTCCCAATCCCCTTCCACCTAACCCCACCTGCAACCCACCCACCACCCCCTACCAATCTTCTTCACCCCAGTCCACATTCCAACTCATCCTGGGGGGGGGGGCATAACTGTGGGCTGAGCCTGAGTCCTCCCCAGTCTTGCTACACCCCAATGCAGGGCTTCAATCCTTCTCAGTATGGTCTTTTGTCACCTGAGAAAGGCAAGTCTACGGTGCCGAAGCAGAAGTCACCACACTACCATGGCTACAGCTTGTGTGAGAGCCCATCTCTGCCTTGCAAACTCTCCAAGGCAACGACAGGAGAGTAAATCTGCTGCATGGCTCACAGGTTATGCTGAGCAGTGGTAACGACTACCCTGAAGTCTCAGGATCCATGGCTGCATTGCAGGCATCTGTGAAGTCTGTAGACCGCGCGCCAAATACTCTGAACAATTTGAAGTGCTTGGCACCTGTCTAGCTAGGATTGGCTATGTGCCACACGTGGTCAAGTACTTACTCATGCTGGACCGCCTTCCAGGAGGAGAATAGCCCACATCTCCCTCCAACTGGTACCCCTGTCCTCCACCCTACCCACTTTCCTGAGTTCACCCTAGGATTGGCTGCATGCCATAATTGACCAAATACTTGCTCAGACTTGACCACCTTCCAGGATGAGAATAGCCTGGACGCAAGAAACAGTTGGGCTTGCTGCTTCTTCCAATAGTTTGCTGTGGGGGGCAAAGGAAGAGGATTGGAGCTGAAAGACCAAGGCAAAGTGTGGGTGCATGGAGCCTAAGTTGTAAGCGAGCACAGTATGCGAAGCCATACAACATCTTTACTGCTTACATGGTGTGGAAGTTAAGGCGGGAGCCTTAACACACAATTTCTAGGTTTGT
>QEPC01007433.1:938352-979939 GCA_003113815.1 Sphenodon punctatus | reverse complement strand
AAAAATAATCCAAACTATGCGTACACAATGCTGGGTACTAAGCTAGGAGTTACCACTCAGGAAAAGGATCTGGGGGTGGTTGTGGACAATACAATGAAATCCACAGCGCAGTGCGCAGCAGCAGTCAAAAAAGCAAACAGAATGTTGGGAATTATTCAGAAGGGGATAGAGAATAAAACTGAGGATGTCATAATGCCTCTATACAAATCAATGGTGCGACTGCACCTCGAATACTGTGTGCAGTTCTGGTCGCCTCATCTCAAAAAAGACATAGCTGAACTAGAAAAGGTACAGAAAAGAGCAACAAAAATGATCAAGGGCATGGAAGGGCTCCTGTATGAGGAGAGGCTTGGTGGGTTGGGGCTCTGCAGCTTGGAGAAGAGACAACAGAGGAGATATGATAAAGGTCTATAAAATCATGAGTGGTGTGGAACTAATAAACAAGGAACAGTTATTTACCCTCTCAGCTAGTACTACAACTAGGGGACACTCCATGAAACTCATGGGTGGCAAGTTTAAAACAAAGAAAATATTTTTTTTCCACTCAGTGTATAATTGGGTTGTGGAATCTACTGCCAGAGGCTGTGGGAAGGACCAGTACTATAGAGGAGTTTAAAAGAGGTTTGGACAAATTTCTGGAAGATAGGTCCATTAGCAGCTATTAACCAGACAGGATCAGGGAACATGACAGGAGCTGGGGGAAAACAACAGGAAATGGATCCCCCATTGTGACCTGTTGGGTGCTTCTCCCAAGCCACCGTGATTGGCCACTGTCCGAGACAGGATGCTGGGCTAGCTGGACCACTGGTCTGACCCAGTATGGCACTTCTTATGTTCTTATAACAGACCCGAGGGGCAAAACTAAAACAAATACTGTAACTCATAATAAAAGCCTCTTAAGAGCAAGACCTTCATGCAGTTTTACCTGCCGCATTCTTAATCGATTTGCCGCCGCTCCAAAGCTGGTTACAGCATTTGCCTTCTCCACTCTCTTATCAGAGAGGAAGTATACCAGTAGTTGATCGGGAGACCACGCAAGTCTAGCACTGGTTAATTTAAACAGTTGAACCCGAGGACATTCATACAGAGGGCACCAGATCCTTCACTTGATTCGAGCCACAAACCTGAATAGCGACCGTATAAAAGTTCGGTCGCCATTACCTGAAGCCTTAAAGAGGTAAAAGCTTTCCTGAAGGTTACATTTGTAACTATTCCTAGATATGATGGGACTAATTGGTTAGGGAGCCAGTATTTTATAACATGGAGATATTCTGGAGATAGGTGCCTGAGGTCTTAAGGACTGACATTCGATGCCATCATTTCTACATTTAATAAGTTTAGAAGCTTCCTTTAAGGAATATGTCCTAAAGAAATCCAGTGAAAAACCTAGACTTCCAATTTTTTGTTCAACTCCCGGCCACCATAAATCCCTTTGATGGCCACCCGCCTTCACTTTCTCCTCCAGGCACTGTCTCGGGAGAGACTGAAGTGGTAAATGGAAGATTTTCAGCTAATGCTGCAGTACGTAACCATTAATCCTGGATGCCAGGGAGCCCATTCCTGTCTTCAGTCTTAGTATTTCAGGAGATGTTCTCATCGGAACTCCCAAAAAGACTTCACAAAAAGTTTTTTGTAATGGCTCTAAAAAATACGTGACCATTTTACAAAGACCCCATATCTGAGCACCAAAGCAAATCTGTGGAATCAATTTCACCTGAAAAATCCTAAGAGCTGGGCCCGCTAGATTTCCGCCCCCCCCAGCTCTAAGAAACAATACAAGCAGCATAATAGATGAAATAGCTATTTATTTAACAGATCTCAGATGCGTAGACCAGGTGCCATAATAAGTAAAAATCACCCCCAAATATTTAGAGACCCGGACCTGTTCTAATTTGTTCTTATTCAGGTACCATGATTCTGGCCTGAAACGTCTAGAAAAAAACTTTGTTTTTTTGATAATTAATGACCAGTTCCTCCTTTAGACACTCAACGCCGAAGTCATCCATCAGGCGGATAAGACCCAGTCTACAAGAAGATAACAAGACCGTGTCGTCTGCGTACATTAATATCGACACACTGCAGTCCCTGATTTTAGGAGCCATGTATTTATCATTGTTCCGAAATCTGACCAGTAGATGGTTTCCATAAAGACCGAACAGAGTAGGGGCCAATAGGCAGTCCTGCCTAACCCCTCGGGTGGTTGAGATTGGGGCAGTCAAAGTACCCCTGAGGTCAGTAGGGACCATCAACGAAGTATCCGTATAAAGGGATGATATTAAAGATAATAATTGCCTGTCAACTGGCAACTCTATGAGTTTACACCACAGCCTCTCTCTGTTAATAAGGTCGAATGCCGCAGTGAAATCAATGAACACGGAGTAAAGATTAGCCCGCATAATTTTAAATTTCTCAATTAAATGAGAGAGCACAAAGCAATGGTCCGTTGTGCTCTTTGAGCTCTGGAACCCGGCCTGCTCATCCGCCAGATTATGATTCTCAAATCACCCATTTGGTCAGCCTCCCTAGAAGTAATCTAGAGTAAATCTTAGAGATGATGCACAATAGACTAACAGGCCTATTTTTTTGGGACTGGCGTGGTCACCTTTCTTGTAAATTGGAACCACCACTCCCACTTTCCAAAGGGGAGGAACTGTACCCATTTTATTAATCAAAGTAAAAAGGTAAGCCAGCACACCCTCCCACCAGTCTGGGAAGAATTTGAAGACCTCCCCAGGAATAAAATCAGGACCTAGAGCCTTCCCATTTTCTCAGTGAGTCTATGGCCTCCTGCACCACCTCTGTGGTAGCACGATCCAAGGGAGGTAGATAAGAGGAATCATCCACTGACAACTGTCTATTAGAGGGGACTGAATCATTAAAAAGATTCATGAAATGTTCCATCCAGGCTGATTGAACATTAAATTGCTCCTTTTTCACTTTAGGATCAGATTCTGGAAGGTACTAAGTTCAATGAGACATGCATGTGTGATGGCTGAATGGTTAAGTTATCCAACATCTCCCTGAAGGTTGTTGGTTCAAGCCCTACTTAGCCTCACACCAGACAGCTGCCTGTAAATGGTTACCTGCTCCACTGGGTGGGGAAGTCAAAGAGTGTTTTTAGACAAGCACCACCCCACGCATCCTGCATGTTCCAGGGCTGCATAGAGTGCCAACGCAGCCCTGTAACATGCACGATGGGTGGGTAATAGGGAGGGAGGCACCTGTCTTTTTTAAAAAAAAAGCCAAAGTTGGTTGCATGTGGTGCTTGCCATATTATGCCCATAGAAATATGGGCCACAAAAACTCAAGTCAACTCTACTTCAAAAATCTTACCGTTTCCACAGAACTATTTAATCTTTCTTTAGTCATAATTTAAAGTTTGTCTATATTTATTTATTTAAATTTTTATCCCACCCTTCCCTAAGGCTTAAGGCGGTTAACATATATAAAACTCCCCACCACCAAACCCCCAACCATCCAACAGCCCTCACAAAACCACTCAATACCACCTCCCCATGTCTGACTCCCCTCACAACCATAGCCCAACTCCTCCAGCAAACCCCCCATCCCTGCCTGCCAAATGCCTTAACAAAGAGAAAGGTTTTACACCGCCTCCGGAAGATGCAGGCTCAACCGAACCTCCAGGGGAAGGGAGTTCCACAGCATCAGGGCAGCAACCGAGAATGCCCCCGGGCAAGCCCTCGCCATATAAACAAGACTAATCAACGGTACTCACAGGGAGGCACCTCCCAGCTGATCGCAGAGGCCACAGTGGGGCATAGAAGGACAGGCAGTCTCTCAGATATGTGGGGCCCAGACAGTTTAGAGTTTTAAAGGTCAAAACCAGCACCTTGAATTGTGCCCAGAAAGCTATAAGAAGCCAGTGCAGACTACGGAGCACCAGCATAATGTGCTCGGGGAGTCTCACCCTGCCGCATTCTGCACCAGCTGCAGCTTCTGAAAAGTCATCAAGGGCAGCCCCACATAGAGCACATTGCAGTAATCTAGCCTCAAGATGATGAAATCATGGATGACAGTGGTCAGATCTGAATCAGAAAAAAAAGGTCATCGACCAAGACCATGAGCGCAGTCTCTGTGCCATATCCAGGGCAAAAGCCCAACTGGAATAGGTCCAGGAATCCAATGATATCAAAATGAGCCTGGAGCTGTCTGGCAACCACCCGATCAATAACCTTCCCTAAAAAGGGAAGGTTAGAGACAGGCTGATAACTGGCCACGGTGTCAAGATCCAAAGATGGCTTCTTAAGCAGGGGCTGGACAACTGCAGTTTTAAGAACATCCAACACCCTACCCTTCCAAAGGGCGATGTTGACAGCCCCAGCCAGCAGTGGCTCCAGCATCTCCTGGCTAGCTTTCAGTCAGGACGGGCAAGGATCTAGTTCACAACTGGTTGCCCTCACAGCACCAAGCACCTCCCTCACATCAGTGGGCTATACCGATTAAAACTCATCCAAACGAATAGGACAAGACTGAGCTTCCATAACCTCAAACTCTGCAGGTAAAATGGCAGGATCCAAGTCATGGTAAATATGAGCGATTTTGTCTGCGAAAGAATTACTAAAAATGTCACAGTGGGAATCTGAGGACTCCATTTCCGGGCACAGGCAGACCGGATTAACCAGTCCCCTCGCTACCCTGAACAGCTCCACCAGACAACATTTTGCAGACACTATAATAGCAGAGAAGAAATCTTTCTTCACTGCCATCACAGCCACGGCATAGTTCTTTAAAAATGGTCTATGTTGCAATGAGTCAGCTTCAGCAAGAGTTGAGCACCACCTGCACTGTAACCACCTACCGTCCTGCTTCAGCCGTCTTGGGTACTCTGTGCTGCTGCAGCAGAGGAAGCAGACATCTGGGTGCAACCGTATCAATGGTCATGGTCAAGATATCATTCCACAAGACAACCAGGCTATCGACAGAGTAGCTGCTATGGTCAGTAGGTAGATTTCCCAAAGAATGCTGGAAGTCAACTGGATCCATTAGTTTCCGAGGACAGACCATCCTAATAGGTCCACGACTCTGACAAGGGCATAGAAGGGCAGGGATCTGTGCCTTCAGACAGTAATGATCCACACCACCCCCAATAATTGGACCCCCGGTTTCCAGGCTGGTAAAAAACATCAAGTCCAATGTGTGTCCTGCCTTGTGCGCCAGGCCAGATATTGCCTGGATATGCCCATGGTTGTCATGGCGGCCATGAACTCCTGAAAGGCTGTATGTTGAAATCACCCAAGAGAATAAGTCTGGGCGATTCCAACACCACCTTCAACACCAGCTCGACTAGAGCAGTCAGAGAGTCAGCTGTGCAGCAGGGTGGTTGGTACACCAGCAGAATCCCTAATCTATCCCCCGCCAAATCCAGCAGGAGATGGACACACTCCACATTGGGTGAGTCAGGCACCCGAGACCTTCAAAAGGTCAAAGTGTCCTTACAGATCAAAGCCACTCCACGCCCGACCCTCAATCCTAGGCTGACGCTGCACCAAGTACCCAGCTGGCACCACCTGGGACAAAATTGTACTGGACGTCTCATCCACCGAGGTCTCTGTAATGCAGAGGAGGTCGGCAGTCAGTTATAAAAAGGTTAATAAATACTTAACAGGCAATGAAAGGAATTACAGACATGAATATAGTACGTGTATTGTAGATACTCTTGAAGCATGCTACTAAAGTTGTTACAGAAGGCTCTTAATCATCATACAGCAATTAATTATTTATCAACCATTTACAAATTATTTATAAATGCTATCTTTTAAGGAAGGTCTGGCTGTAGTTAGTTCATGGATAAAACCTTCTATGCCTACGATAGTAATATTTCTTGATGATGACTTACTGGTGACGAGATTTTGGTGATGGTTGGAAGAAATGGCTGCGGCTGCTGTTGTTTTGATTGTTGCTGGTTAATTGTATTCTGTGGCAGCTGAATTTGCTGGAGGGGTTGCTGGTTAGGTTTTGATAGGGATTGCGGTGGAGTCTTGCCAGATGCTTCAGGTGAAGACTGAGATTCTGGCTTGGATGCAGTTTCTAGTTTTGTTACAGGTTCTAGCTTGAGTAATGATGGCTTTGGTTCTACTGGCAGAGCTGGCTTACAGAGAGACTGTCTCTGATCCAAATATTGTGGAGGAGGTCCTAAAACTTGGCCAACTTGAAAATAAGGAAACTTCAAAGCCTAAAGAAGAATGAAGAGAATACTTAAGAATTTTCAATTACTAAAATTCAGAGAGCTCTGAATGTTTACAGGCAAATTCTACAATGCCAGTACAAGATTAAATCATTAGCACAAAAAACTTGCAGTGCAAATTGACCCTCCACATGTAGATGGGGCACACAAAAGGGTCTAAGTCAGTTTGCTGGGTTGAAGGAGGGAAAAATCAGGCAGCTGTTGTAGCATGTGCAGTGTCAGGGATGGCTGCAGAAACATATCTACCTTTCACAGAATCGTGAAAAGTGTGTTTGGGGGAAATGTACTTGGAATCAATTTAGGCTACAGAACAGACAACCTAAACAAGACTAAAATTACTACTACTAATCATTTCTATAGCACTACCAGGTATATGCACTTTACTGTCACAGATTTTAGGGACAGGTCCCTGCCCACTAGGCTTACAATCTAAGATGGACACGGGTGAGGGGAACACACACATTCCCATTTTACAAATGTGTAACTGAGGTTGAGAGGTTGTGACTTGCCCAAAGCCACCCAGTGAATTCATGGCTAGGGCAGAATTCGAATTCTGGCTTCCCAGGTCCAAGCCCAGCACCTTATCCACTACACCACACTAGCTTTCTGCCAGCCCTGCAACCCTGAAGGTTGTTAGTTCAAGCCCTACTTAGCCTCACACTAGACAGCTGCCTGTAAATGGTTACCTGATCCACTGGGTGGGGAAATCAAAGGGTGTTTTTAGACAAGCACCTCCCCACCCATTACCTCTACTACCTCAACAACCCTCTGCCACCTATGAAGCCCTGCAAAATGAATATACTGATAAACAGCTTACAGGTGCCCTATATCCAGTAAGAGCCATCTTACTGTTATTCCAAATAGTGTTTCTCTACTACAGTGTTCATTATATCCTATTTGTGGGTGAAAACAGACATGACGCTAATAGGGGTGGGACTACCGGATCATCCGGTATCCGATACTGCCGGTATTGGGTATTAAACCCTGTAAATCCCTGGGGTGGGGTGGGGTGTTTAACTACCTACCTCGAGTTCTGGGCGGCGGCGGCGGCTCTCCGGCGGCTTCAGCGCTGGGTGAGGCTGCCGCCGACTTCAGCACGATACTAGGCCTTCTGGGGAACCCGGAAGGTCCCTGGAAGGCCTAGTAGCATGCTGAAGCCGGCAGCCACAGCCAGCGCTGAAGCTGCCGGAGCGCCGCCGCCGCCCAGAGCTCAAGGTAGGCGATCCCTGGGTGGGAAGTAGGGTGATCCCTGGGGTGGGGGGGTGTTAAACCCACCCCCACCCCACCCCAGGGATCAGTAGTACCGGTACTTACTTACCTGCTGGCTGCTGCTGGACGCTGGTGCTGGGCTGGCTCTGGGTCGCCAGCCCACAGTAGGGGTCACAAATTTTTGTTGTTGTTTAAATCCAGACTGGGTAGGGTGGGTGGGGCGTGTCCCCCCTTCCACCCGCGCAGCCTGGACTCAGGGAGAGGGGAGGTTTTTGTTTTTTCCCATTGATTTCAATGGGGACAGTTCCCCATTGAAATCAATGGAAAAGATCTGGTACCGGTAAACCGGTATTAATCCGGTAAGCCGGTATTCTTAAATCCGGGAACCGGTAAAAACAGGACCCGGTATTTGCGCTGATGTCCCACCCCTACTAACCACCCTTGGTGGTTATTTATGCAGCCCTGTGTAATGTGCAGTTTCCAAACAGTCTTCAAGGGTAGCTCCATGTAGACTGCATTGCAGTGGTCTAGCCTCAAGGTGATGAAAGCATAGATGACAGTGGCCAGATCCGAATCTGGAAGAAAAGGCCGCAGCCTCCTCACCAGATGGAGTTGGTGAAAAGTGCTGCTGGCCACTGCTGCAACCTGACAATCCAGGCGCAACAAGGGGTCCAGAAGCACTCTGAGGCTGCAAACCTAACTAGAGGGGAACCAACTCCCATAAAATCTCTCATCAACTGATTTTAGACAACTTTGATATTTAATAGTGTATCTATTTTTGATTTTGTTATTCCCATGACTTACACAAAAGGAGTAACTTACTCTACAATTGAGATCACCACAAAAAATATTATTAAAGCCTTTTAATGGTAGGTGGGGATAAAGGGTGTGGTGGGATGATGCTAGGGTTTTAAGGGTTCTTAATGTATTTTATTGTATTTTATATTTTTAATATTGTAAGCCGTCCTGAGTTTTTGGAAAAGGGAAACATAAAGATGTAAATTAAATAAATCAATCCTTCATCCTGGAAGGCATACCTGACTTGCTGTAGGTCGTTTCTTTGGATCCCAGTTCAACATATCACTCATGAGCTGTATTGCCTCACTGCTGGCGTTTGGAATGAGAGTTTTTAGGCTTATTGGAACACACTGCGGGAAGCGAAAATTCATGCCAGAGGCAAGCTGGTATCCTTCTGGCCAATCACTCTGTTAAATCAACAAGAAGAGAAAGTTTAATTTTTTCTGCAAGTAGAAACAATGCTATTTCTTTTCACAGAACTAGGGTAATCCTGGAGGCCTGACTAAGGTGCTCACCCACCTGCAACAGTTACAATGGCAGGTAGGAGACTCTCTCACCAGGTCAGTTCTCCAGGGGTTGTCTGGTAGGCAAGGAGTGGAACCACTGCCACAATAGTCGTTTATTCACATTTTAAGGATCAGCGCAGGTTACAAAATAAAATCATGTCCAAAAATACTCAGATAAAACCAAGTAAAATCCTAAAAATACACAAATAATAAAAACCCCTAACTAGTGCTGAAACTCTGTCTTCCTTGGAAAACACAGAGGACTGAGGTACTCAACTCGATTTTTCATGTCCCGAAGTTTCAAAGAATGGCCCCCAAAATGTCAGAACTCAGAAAATCCTCAGCCGAGTGCAGAGAAGGGGACTGAAGGCTGGTACTAGGTCCCTGTTCCCCCTTCCTTGGCCCCCACTGGCCAGGAAGAGAATAGGCTAGTGGGGACCAGGGAAGGGGAGTGCGGGCCAGAGAAGGGGGGTGCTTAAAGGGGTAGGGGCCTAGCGAGGGCTGTGGGGTAGAGTACTCACCTTCCAGAGGTGCTTTGACAACACTTGGCTTCCTCCAGACCGGGTAAGAGAAAAAAAGCTGGGTACGCTCAAAAGGGCCGAATGGCCCCTTCCGAGCATACTTGGACCTTTCTCCTTTTTTTGAACTTACCTGGTCCAGAGGAAGCCAGGCGTCGGCAGAGCCCCTTCAGAGGGGAGTGCTCTACCCCTCAGTCCCTGCTAGGCTCCCACCCCCTTTTCCCTGGCCCATTCCCTCATGCCCAGGCTCCTTCCAGCCTCTGGTCCCCACCCTCGGAATTCCTGAGTATTCGTCAAGAGTCCTTGTCCTGGCCCAAGCACTCAGGTCCATTCCTCGGACATTCAGAGAATATTTATGAATTAATATTCGGTGTAGCCCTACCCCTAACCCACAACTCCCCAAACAATACTCCTGCCTGTCAAATACCTAGCTAGCCAAACAGAAAGTCTTGCATCACTCCAGAAGATGAGCAGGCACAAGCTTAGACAAATCTCCATACCCCATGCAGGCATGTCAGCAACACCAGCACTCACCTTATTTCCAGTATGAGGAAGTTCAAGCTCTAAATAATGGCTGCTGTGCATCCCACACAAAAATACTAGTATGGCCCCTGCAATCTCTCTTTCTTTTTAGAGCCTCTCCCATGCATGCAAACATACACACACACTCTGAGGCCGTCATGATTTGGTCTAGACCCAATAACATCAGGACTTCACAGTCTGAAATTAAATGAGTAAATAATGACTGCATACCCTAGCAACAGGAAATGCACACTGATGTATCAAGGAGTAATGATCCTAAGAAAAAGTAACCCTGGAGTTTCCATTGAGTAATTACATTACCTATGGCTGCTTATTATTGTAGACTTATTTTAAATGTTTACAGCTATATTTGCCTCAAACTCCTGGCACCGAGGGAACATAACCACAACTATGGGACAGATCCTGCCAAACAAACATCAGACTCCACTGATACGGAAACAGAGAATTTCTCCATTCAAATCAGTGGAAGTTTCCAGACTTCAGTGGAGCCAGACTCAATCCCTAACAGCCCCATTCTCAAGCATGAGTAAGTCCCACTGATTCGAATAAGTGTGTTTAGGATTAGGGCCAAAATGAAATAGAAACCTATAGAAATAGAAATAGGTCTTTGAGATTCGACCTCATTCCCCATGCCCACAGATATATGCCACAGGGAGACTGCCAGACAACATTACTGACAGGTTTAGAAAACATTACACTTCAATTTTTAGAAGTATAATTTAGCATGAGAAAAATGCAATGTATTTTAGTCTCTTTTTAAATCCCTTCAAAAGGCCACCACCACCACACAACAAAATTTGATAAAACAATCACATTTGTTTGTAAAACCGTTGGCTTTGTCATTTCAAATTATGGTAGAAGAACCTTCAGTTTGAAATCAGCATGCTTAGAACATCAGAAATTCTGCAAACTTACTGCTTGCAATATTTATTTTATTTTTATTTTATTTTATTTAATGGATTTCTATACCGCCCCATCCTGCAATGCAGCTCGGGGCGGTTTACAACAATAAAAACAATTTAAAAACTTTTAAAATACAAATATAAAACATATAAAACAGGGCAACAATGAGTAAATAAAAAGTGGGGGATTAAAAATCACCCCCCCCCTCCCTCCCTCCCAAAGGCCTGGGCAAACAGCCAGGTCTTACAGTTTCGCCGAAATATCAAAAGGCTTGGGGCCAGGCGATATCACAGTACTTCTATGCTAATAACTTGAGAAATCATTAATCCTGAATTCTGACTCCCTGAAGGACTGAGCAGACAAAGGGAAGCTGCTTAGAAAGGAAGCATCATAAATATTTTGCAGTAAATAACGGCTAGAAATGGAAGAAAAAAATGTATCTTACACCCAACATGTACATGAAAGATTGCCTGCACATGGAAATGGGTCAATTAATGTTACACTTTGTTCTTCTTATAGCAGCATAACATTTAGCTGGTAGCAAATATAGAAAGCATCCGATAAATTACCATAGTAAGCAACGTAAGTAATTTTTTTTGTTTCCATTCAGTGTTACAGTAAATAATCGAGGGGCTGTGGTGTATGAAGCGGGTAGGCAGGAGAGTAGAGCGACACTGGCGTCGGACTCACTCTGAATCTGACCGATTTCTCCATAGGACCCATTTGCGGTCCTATGTTGAGGCTGTGAGGACAACAAAGGAGGAATTCTTTGCTGTCCTCACAGCGTCTGCAAAGTCGCATCCAGCGGAGCTGTTCCGAGTGGTGCGGGGGCTGGTCAGTCCAGCTTCCCTCCACCTGGATGGGGACTTGTCCCAAGTCTGCTGTGAGGAGTTTGCCACCTACTTTGCAGACAAGATCACTCAGATCCAGAGTAATTTTGACACCGGGTTGGATGCAGTAGATGAGGAGCATGAGGTTATAAAGGCACTATCTGGTCGATCTTTCTGGGAGGAGTTTCAGAAAAATATTTTCTTTGATTTGTTTTAAACTTGCCACCCATGAGTTTCATCGAGTGTCCCCTAGTTCTAGTATTAGCTGAGAGGGTAAATTGTTTATTAGTTCCAGGTCACTCATGATTTTATAGACCTCTATCGTATCTCCTCTCAGTCATCTCTTCTCCAAGCTGAAGAGCCCCAACCTACCAAGCCTCTCCTCATACGGAAGCCCTTCCATGCCCTTGTTCATTTTTGTTGCCCTTCTCTGTACCTTCTCTAGTTCAGCTATGTCTTTTTTGAGATGGGGCAACCAGAACTGCACACAATATTCCAGATGCGGTCACACCATTGATCTGTAGAGGCGTTATGACATCCTCAGTTTTATTCTCTACTCCCTTTCGAATAATTCCTAACTTTTGGTTTGCTTTTTTAATTACTGGTGCTCACCGCGCTGTAGATCTCATTGTATCGTCCACAACCACTCTCAGATCCTTTTCCTATGTGGTAACTCCTAGCTTAGTACCAAGCACTGTGTACGCATTGTTCAGATTATTTTTCCCCACGTGCAACACTTTGCACTTGTCCATATTAAATCTCATTTGCCATTTAGATGCCCAGGCACTCAGTGTCGTAAGATCCTGTTGCAGTTCCTCACAGTCTGCTTGTGTTTTAACTACCTTGAATAACTTGGTGTCGTCTGCAAATTTGATCACCTCACTCTTAACACCCTTTTCCAAATCATTAATGACTACATTAAACAGCACCGGTCCCAATACAGATCCCCTGAGGCACACCACTTTTTATCTCTCCCCATTGTGAAAACTGACCATTTAGTCCAACCCTTTGCTTTCAAAATAAAACAGTAAGAATATCCTACCTACTATCTAGGTGATCCAGGTTTCCTTTTGGTTACTCTTTTCTATCAACATCTAGGCTCTCATGAGTCCCATTAGTTCTTCCTCAATAAAATTTCTAAAGCCTACTTACCTGTTTTTGGCCATCTGCATTGCTAAATCTTGGCTTATGTTTGCCTTCTTTCTCCTTAGCTACTGCAACTGCTTTTACCTTCAGAAACCTGCATCTCACATATCTCTCCAGTCTACAAGAATTCTGTTGGTAAAAACTGTCTTCTGCTGCTATTCCAAACATGGCAACCCAATGTCCCCTTGAATTTGCTGGCTCTTTATTATCAAATTAAAGCCGCTCCTTCTACTGTCAGGCCTGCACAGTAACATTCTTGTTCGCATTTCTTTACCCTCACTTCATCCTCCATGCCTTCCCTCTACTTAAAGCCCGTTGCTACTTCCCATATTTTCTCATCTTCTTTGTTCTTCCAAGCCATCTCCCGGCCTACACTCTCATTCCCTAAGGCTGTGTTAAAATGCCGGTGGCAAAGCACCTCACAGTAATTTAATCCAAAGCAATCACAAGAGTTCCTGCAATCTGAGGTACACCTATGCACAGAAAGCGAGAGAACTTACCAAAGATTAATCTAATTACACGGGAGTAAAATTAATATTGCTGATCATCATGTGACTGCTCTGGTAGTTACTCCAAGGTAACTGCCTTATTTGAACAAGCTCTGAAAATGAAGGGCCATATACATTTTGAATGTTCCCTAAATAATTTCATTTTGTAAAGTCTGGTCCTTAAGCAGCATCTGCTGCTTCAAGGACATAACTGAAAGTAATTCTATTTAATGCCATCGTATCACCACCATTTCCTCTCCCGTGCTTTTATTGTTAAAACAGTTTGTATGATGACAGGAGGTTTGTTTCTAAGTGTTCATGTGCCCCAGCTGCATTTTTCTTGACTTTAAGGCATAATTCTCTATTTATGACATCATAATAATTTCTACAACAACAATTTGGGATGCCACAAAGAGAATTATGACCTCAAGTGAAGAAAAAAGCAGCTGTACTAGTTGAAATTTTAGGAAACAAATTCTTGATGCAAATGTTCTAAAACCATATGCACAACTCCTTTTTTAAAACCTATTTGAATTTATCTGGATTTTATTATGATGGAGAGTATATGTACATAAAATTTCAGAGCATATAAAGAATGCTAATAAACCTAGAATTATAATAAAGCAAGAATTATCCTCTACTCCAATAAGAATGAATAAATACAATTTGGAACGCATCAGATGGTTGCAAAGCAACTATTTTAAAGTCAATGGTTTATGTATGCCCATCAAAGATAAAATACCAGCCAATGAGATTTAGCTATTTTATTTTCACTACATTTTATGACTGTCTGCCTACAAAAGGTCTTACCTTTTTTGGAGTTCCTAACACTTGGCAAATTTTGAAGATTTCATCTACTTCACTTGTCCCTGGGAATAGAGGTCTTAGTGTATACAGCTCCGCCATTATGCTGCCAACTGCCCACATATCAATAGGAGAGCTATAAACAGAAGATCTCAATAAAACTTCAGGTGCACGATACCTGGAAGAACAGAAAGAAATAATAGACCAAATTCAGTCACAGAAGTGCTGAAAGGTTGCAAGTTAAGGCCAGACATGTACTAAATAAAACCACGTACCACCTGGTAGAAACATAATCAGTGTATGGTGGCTGAGACCGTAATTCTCTAGCCAATCCAAAATCAGCTATTTTCACAAGTTCCGGACCCATGCAGAGAAGGTTTTCAGGCTTCATATCCCGATGGAAAAAACCTATGAGCGTATGTGAACAAAAAGATTTTAAAAATCGTTGTGTCATCATGCATTTAGCAACTAGTTGAAAGCAAACTGGTTTTGGAATTCTTTTGAGATTTTGTTTCATCTAAAATCTAATTCATTTTTAAAAGGGTAAAGGATCTTCCTTCATGTTTTTGTTCTAGTTTTACCTATTATTAGCAAGCATGTGCTACCCTGCTGAAAACATGCAGTAGCTTTCAGGAAAAGGCTGTTTCATTTTGAACCATGTTTATTTATTTATTCATTCAATTTGATACCCTGCACCCTCTTGCCTATGGCAACTCAGGGCAGCTAAAACCATAAAGACATAAAAACAAAGTATAAATCAATCAAGATTTAGGACACTAAAATCCCCTGGAGTCTACAAAAATCCCAACCCAACCCCCAATCCCAACCCAATTCCCTACCCAGCCATCATCCGTCCTCCTCACCAAATGCCTGGCAGAACAGCCATGCCTTGCACTGTCGTTCGATGATTAGCTTGTACTGGAGCAAAGCAGCCAGAGGTATGGCAATTGATGGCGCAGACTCATGTGAATGTCCATTTCATGTGTGCACTGATTTACGTACCCAAATAGAGGATTTGAAAGTCCCATTAAGGTGTCCACGTTTTATAACAGTTAATTATTTTCTTTCAGTAACAGATTATGTTAACCATTCCTGATATTTAATTATAACATGTTCTTATTTACTACAAGCCAATTCATTAAGTTTTCATAACCAATATTCCAATTCATTATTTATACTAGAGAGCTGGAGTTCTGAAAACTTGATTGATGTGGATCCAAAAGGTGCATAGCATTGTTCCTATAAAGGGTTTATGAATGTGCTTAACTTCAAGCACATAAGAAATCCCATTGAAATCATATGAAACAATTTGCTTAAATGCTCTGAAGGATTAAGGGTGAAAACAGACATGACACTAACTGCACTCTAAAATTTCTTATGCATGCTGCAGGGTTCATAGGGCACCAATACAGCCCTGCAACATGCATAAGAAATGTTAAAACGGTGTTAAAATTGAGTTCACATCATGTCTGTTTTCACCTTAAGACAAACATGATCACTACCCAGGGATAGCCTTAAAGCAAGGTGGCTGCCTAGGAGTCTGTTTTAATTATGGGGCATGTGCAGTGTACCTCCTCCCTGTCAAAGAATTTCTAGTCACAGGAAGGAGCCAGTCCTGGCAAACAGGAGAGGGGGCAGAATCACCCATATGCATGCATAGAAGCTGCAATATAGCTAACCCTCATTGCACCAGCAGCCTCTCCAAGGGATGGGGGAGCGGAGGATGGACAATGGTACTAAATGTGTGCTATTAAGGGTGTTCTCACCCTCTCCCTAGTGGAGATGCCTGCCAATCAAAACCAGCCCTGGCAGCATCTCATGGAATTATGCTCACTCTCGTATGAACTCAGCTAACCTCATGAAGGCAGAAACTGATTTTGCAACTTCTCATCACTCTACACCAAAATATCTAAAATCTAAGGACACACAATGTTAGAACACAGCTAAAAGTTCCCTATGTAGTAGCTAACACACTCACCTCACCTAGTTTATGCATATAGAAAGGAGGTTTATTGATAATCTAAAAATTGTTCATGGCCATAAACCAAAGATGTGAAAAGACACTTTATGGATTATTTACAGATTAAACGGAGGAAAGGGTTAATTTTTGTGGTGTACTGTAGCAAAGAGCCTTACCATGCTTGTGTACAAAGGCTAAACCAGAGATCACTTGGAACAATATGTTCCTTATTTCATTCTCAGTGAACATCTTAGTTTCTCTGGCATGTTGCAGAGATATGAAAGTTATGAAGGAAAAAAGACAGAAAGTATAGGTGAGATGAATTCAAGAGTACAATCATGCTTTTTTTAATGTAAAGGAACTTAGCACTAGAATTTCAGAATGCAGTCTACAAAAAGATATGTGGGATACCAAAATAGTGGAAAGGAACAATTTTGCTAAGCCTTGGAGCAGATCTTGAGCATACCACAGCTCCTTCAGTAGGAGCTTCACATGTTCAGAACTGCTAAGGGTTTTACCCTTAAGACTAGAACTGGTTGAATATGCAAACTGAAATTTTAAATTTCATTACTCGCTGAAATTTTAATTTGAAATTATTTTTTGATCCAGCTCTACTTAAAACCAGAATTTCACCTACATTTTTTGATCCAGCTCTACTTATAACTAGACTTTCACCTACATTTTATAATTTTTTTAGTTTATTTAATGTATTTCTTTGCAAACCATTTTTGTAGACATGAAGCATCACCTTATTTTGGTATCTTAAAAGACCTGTGAAACTGCATTATGCACAGAAGGATCAATTATCTCTAAGCATATTCCTCTTGTGGGAAATTAGAAATGCACAGTACAGCACAGCATGCAAATCTTTTTCGTTTTTCTTCAAAATAAATATCAACTCACATCTAAGATAAAAAAAAAATGTGCCAAATATTCTCTGAACAAGAACCATTAGCACTCCCAGGAAAAAGTAAGCTTCCATTATCAGGAGTTTTAATGCAGAGACTGCGTGGTTGCCATGCCGGTCCCAAATGACAGCGATGAAGGCAAGGTGGTTTGAATAATATCTTTTAATTGGACCAATTGCTGTTGGTGAAAATGAGCAAGATCTTGGGCCGCACAGGGACCTTCCTCAAGCACAATTTTTTTTTGTATGGCTCTGGGTTTTCTAAGACAAATATCAAACATATACCAGTCAGCAGTCACATCCTCTGATTAGTACAGTAGTTATTAACAGAGTCTGTTTAACCTGTAACTCCAGTTAAGATTCTCCCCTCCTTATTACTGTGCATTATCCCTTTCCCTCAAGAACAGGCACAGCAGCAAAACTCTGACAAGACACCTACCGTGCTTATGGATAAAAGCTAGCCCTTGTAATATTTGAAACATTATGTTTCTGATGACTGACTCAGGGAACAACTTGTTTCTGCGAAGAAACAAATTAGCAATTTCAACTGTTTTTATATGAACTAAAAGGTTTATTTTCCCACTGTAATGGAGAATATTTTCATAACACTCTAGGAAACAACCAAACGGAAAATAATTTTTCCCTTTCAGACCTTGTCATGACCTAAACATGATATAGGTAGTTGTTCAGAACTACGCTTAACAGAGAGTACCTTATTTGAGATGTCTCAAATGTAAGTAGAAAATTGGGCACTTACCTAGTGAATTTTCTTTCTGTGTGGGTCCTGGTCAGTCTCTGATCAGTCAGCACTCATGGGGAAGGTTCGCGTTGCAGCCAGTAGGAGGCAGCGCTGAGCTTCTGTTTGGCTATATTCACGTGGGACCAACTCCAGAAGTCACAAGCTAAAGAAGAACTGGAATATAAACTGTTAACACCCTCAACCAAATAACAAGTGACGACAGAAAAACAATTCTGCAGCCAATCAAGCCAAGTTTCGTATCACAGTAAGGGTGGGTTGAGTGACTGGCCAGGACCCACACAGAAAGAAAATTCACTAGGTAAGTGCCCAATTTTCTATTCTCTGTGGGTCCTGGCCAGTCACTCTGATTAATCAGCACTCATGGGGACATACAAAAGCAGTGTCCCTGATGGATAAAGGGGAGGGAAGAGACTGCAGATATTTTCCCTCCCCCCCCGAGTACAGAGATCAAGTTAACACCCTTTGCAGAATCCTCCTGCCAAAGGCAGCCTCATCTGATTCAAAAGTATCTTATAGCATTCCGTGAAAGCATGCAGGGAGGACCAAGTAGCCGCCCAACACACCTCCTCATATGACGTTCTAGCATTAAACGCTGCTGAGGTCACAGCACTCCTTAGTGAGTGCGCTGAAATCTGCTGAGGGGGTTGCTTATCCTGAGCCCTGTAGGCTTCTGTGATACATGCAATAATCCATTTAGAAATGTTGGATTTGGACACCTTAATCCCCAGCCTATATGATTTGAAATTAACAAACAAGGCCATGGATTTACAGAATGGAGCCGTACGTTTGATGTACACTTTCAGTATCCTCCTTGCATCCAAATTGATCCATAGTTTCTCCTGTGCATGTTTAGGATGCGGGCAGAAGGATGGCAGAGATTTCCTAAGTTCTATGAAATCTCGAATTTACCTTTGGGATGAATTCCTCATCCAGTCTGAGTAACACTGAATCTTGTCTGGAAACGCATCTATTCGGGTCTATGGATAATGCCCACAGATAATGTCTATGGATAGTGGGCTGGTGTCATGCCCACTAAGCAAGCTAGTTTTATAGTTAGGAAATATGAGATATCTTGAATGGGTTCAAAAGGAGGGTGTAGCAGTGACTGAAGAACTACACTTAGAACCCATGTAGGGAATCTGTGCATGACAGGAGGAGATCGAGGCTTGCCACTTCCAAACATTTTTTGATGTGCAGGTTTAAGGAAAGTCTTTCCTGGAATTTAGAACCAAGTGTATTGCCTAGGGCCGCCACCTATTGAGAGAGAGTATTGGGGCAGAGTCCTTTCTGCAGCCGAGCTTGTAAAAATTCTAAGATGTTCCTAATCCCTGGGGAGCAAGGGTCTATAGATCGCTCGACACCAGCTGGCAAAGGTTTTCCATGTACGTTGGTAGATATGTGAAGTGGACTTGCGTTTGTCTGGTAGCAAAGTAGTGACTAGTGCCTTTGAGCATCCCAGACGTCTTAGCTCTCAGCTCAATCTCCACGCTGTCAGCTTGAAAATGTGAGGGTCGGGATGGTCTTTTGCTATGGTCTTTAACAGCAGAGGCGGAAAGGCATATAGCAGCCCGAGGCCATTTCTAGCTGAGTGCATCACAAGCTAGAGCTGTCGGGTGCCTGAATCAGGAGAAGAATTTTGGAACCTTGTTGGTCTCTGTAGAGGCAGAGAGGTCTATTGTTGGGCAACCAAACTGTTGTACTACTAAGTTGAAGGTTTCTTCTGAGAGATACCATTCTCCAGAGTCTATTTTTTGCCTGCTTAGCCAGTTGGCGTGCACCTTTAATAGCCCTTTGATGTGTACTGCTCTTACTGACAGGTTTTTCCTGTTCTGCCCACTGGCAGAGAAAAGATGTTTCCTGGAAGAGGAAACAGGATCGCGATCCCTCTTGGCTGTTTACGTAGGCCCTGGTAGTTGTGTTGTCCATATGAACGAGGACATGGTGCCCCTGAATCTGCAACCTGAAGTGTTGGCGGGCTAGTCTTATTGCTTTTAGTTCTAGCCAATTGATGCTGTGTTTTCTGTCTGATCTGGACTAGGTTCCCTGTGCCGAGTTCCCGCTCAAATGCGCACCCCAACCTGAGAGACTGGCGTCTGTCGTCAGTGTCAGCCTGTCCAGGTCTGACAGAGGAGACCCTTGTGTTAGTTGGTGTGGTGTCCGCCACAATTCCAGTGCTATTTTGATGTGGTTTGGTACCTCTAAATGGAAGGTTTGACCTTCGCAGATTTGATGTTGGAACTCACAGAGAAAGTTCTGTAGAGGCCTCAGGTAGAATCTTGCCCACGGGATCAGTTGGATGCAGGAGACCATCATCCTGAGGAGATTTGCCAGTGTCTTTAGGCTGGATTCCAGTTGTGTAATCACCTGATGGAGAAGTGTTAGTATCCTGTCTTGTCTCTGTTGTGGTAAGAAGACACAGTTTAGTTCTGTGTTGATCAGTACTCCTGGGAGCGCGTCGGAGTTAGGTGACTTTTTTCTATGTTGACGACAAAGCCGTATTGGGAAAGTAGATTGTTCTGTTGAGGTCTGCTAGCGTCTGGTTGTATGACGGGGATCCGATTAGCAGATCATCTAGGTAGGGATAGACGTTGATTCCCTCTGTTATGAGCTTGGAAATCAGAACCATTAGGACCTTTCTGAATGTCCGTGGCGCTGACTCCAAACCAAACGGGAGGACCCTGTACTCCCAGCGTTGCAGATTATTCGAAAACCTGAGCCACTGTCTGTGGTTTGGGCAAATCGGTATGTGTAGGTATGCCTCCATGACATCTATGGATGTTAACCAGTCCCCCTGGGAGATGGTTCCGTATATGGACCTCTGAGTTTCCATTTGGAAGGGGGGCACCTTTACTGATTTGTTGAGGGCTTTTAAAGTCCAGTACTGCTCTCCAGTCTCTGAAGTTTGGGGGAACTAGGAATAGGATTGACTACAGGCCCGGAGAAATTTCCAGTCCTAAGACTGGTTCTATTACCCCTATTTTTAGTAGCCAGGTGATTTCATTTAGCATGGCTGCACGTTTTTCTGATTTTAAGGAGCGTTGGGATGGGAGAAATTGGGGCTGAGGTACTCAATATAGTTCTATGGATTAGCCATAGGTGATCGTGTTTAGTACCCACGCATCTGATGTTACCTCTTTCCATTTGTGTGCATATTCTAGCAGGCACCCTCCTATGCGTGGGTTTTGATTTTGCAAGGAAGCAGGACAGTCATGAGTCCTTGTTGTTTGGGTTCTGGTTTTGGAGGGTTGATTTATTCTGGGACAATGATCTGCCTCTCTGTTGCTATCTAGACCGCCCCTATTGTCCCTCTGGGAAAAGGGGGAGCCTCCTCATCTGGAAAAGGGTTTATATGAGGTGGATGGCCTACTATTTATTTATTTATTGAATTTCTACCCCGCCCCTCCTGCGAACAGCTCGGGGCGGCTATAGGGACAGAAATTCTTCCTCTGGGAGCTAAATTGCTGGAGGGAGTGCTTTTTTCTATTTATCTGCCACTTCCTCCAGAGTTTTGTCTAAACAAACGCCAAATAGTTTGGGGCCCTGGAAGGTTCCTGCTATCAGGAGGAACTGAGCCTTTGCTGCCCACAAGAGAGTGTCTCTAGTGGAGTCAGCTAGGAACGAGATGCCCAGTAATAATCTGGAGGAGAGGATCCTGGCTCTTTTGTTCGTTAAATGGATATGGCAGGCTCAGGATCCTGATCTAAGGAGGGCTGTGGCACAATAGGGGAACATGTTGGTCATTCTCAGTACTGTGGGCAAAGCCTCGTAGTCCCTTCTAAGGCTAGCCTCCATCCCTCTGTCGCAGGGATCCTTAGGGTATAGGTCCCCTTTTGATGGGAACACCGATTGTTGGGCCAAGGATGCAGCAGCTGCATCCACCTTGGGGACCCTGAACATTTCTGGCTTTGACTTGGCGATGGAATACATGTTTTCCTGGGATTTGGGCAGTCTCACTGCCTTGCCTGAGTGCTCCCATTCTGCTCAGATTAGTCTCTCAAAGAATTTGTCTAGGGGAAATCCTTTGTCTGCGCCAGGGGTTTTTGGTAAGCATTCTTTGGCTGAGTCCTCATCCGAGGATTCAGAGGATAAATCCTCTTCTCCTAACTGTTTGGGGTGGAGTGCCTTTTTATGAATCTGAATAGGGGTTCGTTTAAGGATGAGGCAAGGTCCCTATTCTCTTCCTTTGTATCCTCCATTGTTGGGCTGTTGAGAAGTTGTTCCTCCTCTGGGAACTCAGATTCATGGCCTTGACTCTCTACTCCTGAGTGTTCATTGTGTTCCTCTCCTTCCCCGTTCTCCTTGGTTAGAGGAGCTGTTTGTTAGGGCAGCTATGCCCCGTTGGAGGTCAGTTTGATCCTTAAGAGGGAAGGATTCGCTTTCTGAGACTGAGGACTCTATCAGGAGGAGTTTGCCCTTCTTTGCTGGGGCTTTGCCTTTTCCCACCTCCCAGGATCTGCCCTTGTAGGCTCTGCAGCAGGGAGAGGAAGGAGAGTGCTTTGGGGCAGCCAGGCTCTTCTGTGGAGAGGCAGCTGTTAAGTTTCTCCAGGGACAGGAGCATGCTGTTAAACACTGAAAGTTGCAGTGCTGCAGCTTGGGGTTCCTGGGGGCAGGGGATTCTTCCTCCTTCGCCAAGTCCCTATTTTGAGCGGGTAGGCTTAGCAGTGTTTCTTTCGTTGCTCTGCCCTTCACCATGGCTAGGTCGGGTGGAGTTTCCCCCCTCAGAGGGGTTCTCTCCCACTCTGCCCAGTTGGGAGGCGGGCGGTGTCCCAGAGCATAGGCGGGTCCCGCTACAGGGTCTCTCTCCCCCTCTCCAGTCCCATGCTGCTGGGCAGGGTGAGGAGGCAAAAAGGAGCCGCCTGTGGTTTCAGGTGAAACCTTCTCTCGGCTAGCAGCCTTTTACTTCTGGTGGATCCCTCTGCTCTGGAGGGACTGATCTGCCCTACAGGCCTGAAGAAAAAGACGACGTGCTGCGAGCTCACTGGACTCCTTCCTGGTCAGAGGCAGCAGACTACATGAAGCGAGGGGGGGCAGTCCCACGTGGATATAGCCAAACAGAAGCTCAGTGCTGCCTCCTACTGGCCACAATGTAGGACCTTCCTCATGAGTGCTGACTGATCAGAACCCACAGAGAATGAAGCAGCAATAAACACAAACAAGCACGCTTACTATGCGGTGCTGATGACTCTTGAATCAATATACACCATCTAAAGGCTTCAGTGAGAGGGGAGTACTTAAGATAAAAGTAACCCACAGTCCAAAGAGCAAGCTACCAAAGTTCTAGGCTGCACACTGCAGTCTGTACTGCTAGCATACTAAATTACCCTTAATATTTGCCCTTGTCTCCCTCCTGTGCTTTCCCACTATAATACTTGCCCCCTTGCCCTGCCCCAATGTGGATAGGCAAAAGGACATTAACAGGGAAAGCCAACCTAGTGGTCATTTGCCTAGTTATCAGATGGTCAAGCCCAGACATGGTACCAGAGCAAAACAGACGTTTTATAATGGCAAATAACCTGCATCTCGGTTTGGAATTGTTTTTTCAGGTAAAATTCACTCAAAGTTATAGTGAGAATTTTGCCTGAATACGGTCTGCCGAGTACAAGCGGACACCTGAATAGTCTGGTTCCAATCCTTTATATTAGTTTGTCTGTTTCGACCCCTCTCATATACACATTTCTAGGCTAAATCCAAGATCATATGGAGAACGTAAAAGGTCTGTCTTGTCCTTTGTATTTAAGTACGGGGTTTTTTAAGAAGCAGTTTTAGAAATTCCCTCATACCGCAATATACATCGAAGGCATGGGATTCTCTCATAATGGTACATCTAGGGGAATTGTTTTACATGTACTGTAATCAGAATACCACCGAACTCTGGCCTCAGCTATGAATGATGCAACTCCCATTGACTTCTGTGGAGTTGCAAAGCTAGTAGTAAGAACATATTTGTTGCTAATTCAAATCTACTATCAACTGAATGATCCTTTAAAAAGATAATTCCAATATATTACTAAATATATTGTTAGGATTCCAGCAAACAAGAAACACTAGATTGTAAAATATGTTCCAAATGAGTAGTTCCGTGTAGAAAGCATCAGAATGAATGAAGCCTGGCTTCTTGGGAATGGGGAGCAATGCCATGTCAATGGAATTTTTCAGCTACAAAAGGGAGCTATATTTCACCTGCAGGTACACTAACTGTTACAAATGTGAGGACCTGATTTATCTTTGGTCCCTCCTCCAAATGGGACTAAAACCAATCTGGGGGATCCAAAGTTAAGCAGTCAAAGTGCCCAATGTAAGTCAACAGGGGTAGTGGCTTTGGGCTACAAAAGGAACCATATTCCCCCTTCAGTTAAACCCACTGGGTAATAACATACATGACGACGGAGTGCCACCATTACAAACTGACCTGGACCAGTTGTCAGGATTGGCTCCAGCCACAGAACAAACGTTCAAGCGGCCAAGCCTGAGGAAGGGGATGGGGAGCTGCATGAAGTGACTTCAGCTGTTATATTTGTTAACACCTCTTGTTACTAAAGTTTTGGTTCTTCTTACCTCTGATTCATCTGCCTATTAATTAGCTTTGGTTGAAACTGGCCTGAGACATCAAAAGCTATTAAGGGGCATATATATATTATATATATATGTATATTATATACACATACATACACACGCACACACACATATACATACATACACACGCACACACACTGCACAAACTTTCCAAAGGAAACAAGGCTAAAAGTACACTTACCTGTCTTTCATTAACTGGTAGAGGTTTTCCTTCATATACTCAAACACAAAATAAAGATGGTCATTTTCTCGGATTACTTCTTTCAGCTTTATCACATTGGCATGATTAAGTTTCTTCAGAGACTGCAATATTGTAAAACACATATCTGAGCTACCGGACAGTGCCTTTTTTTTTTTTTTTTGCAACAGTCCTAAAACAGAACTACACCTAGCACAGTTGTAAACTGTTCATAGAAATAGTTCTAGCCAAGCATTTTTAAAATTGCCTTAGTGCATTCAAACAGATTCAATAAAATTTTGTTGGCATGACAAGCTATAAAAGCGTTGGCAAAATACTAATTATACTTAAGATGCAATCTTCCATTCTTTGACTTCAGATCCTTATCAGGGTCATGCTACAAAACACTCCAAATGGGATCACATCATGCATTGGTGTCCTGTGCCTATTTATCATTACTGTATATTCCTAAACCTCACTGGGTGAAGTGACTTCCATCCCATGTAATTAACAAAAAACATGGGGACATTTTAGCTTTGCCACCAATCAGTTAACTATGATGCTTCATTCATGCAGCATTTAAAGTATTAATGCCACACTGTTGGATGTAAAAAATTAGCAAAACAAATTCCAGGTATGCAAAGAATGCAAGACTAGGCTCTTATAATCTGTTATTACACTCATTTACCTGCTAACAGAACAGAAAAAACAAAACAAAAAAATAGATGTTAGTGTTTTACATTAGTAGAGACCTATGATAAAATTCAGACATGCAGTCATAGGCCATTTTCACATGGCGCCGCTGGGGGAGAGTGCACCGGAAGCAGGGGGAGGTGGGTGTGCTCCTTTTCCCACGGTTGCACACCTACCTCCACCCACCCCCCATGGTGTTTCCGCGGGCAGACACCCTTCCCCACCACCAACATGGCATATGCATGGTCTGCTCCCCCAACCCACGCTTGCCCGCACACCCAGCGTGTGTGTGGGTGGGGGGCATTCATGCAAAAACAGCCATAGCCTCAGCTGTGGAACTCGGGGAAGTGTGTGCTGCTGAAGGCGGGGACCTCTAGCTGTCTGCTGCCCTAGTTTGTTTCCGTGACTGTGAGCGTCCCTGCAGGGATTTCATCTAAGGGCCTGGGAGCCCCTACAACTATTTCCCCTGCCCAGCTGTTACTGGTTGGCCGGGATTGCCTGCCTGGGAGGCTGCTGCGTATTGGATAATCAGCCCCACTCGGGGAGCTTAAAGACAACTTGCGGGAGGCACCCGCGCCGAGACGCAGCGCACCTAAGGGCTGTGCGCGCAAGGGCGCACCCTTGTGCGCGCAGCAGGCAAAGGCAGGGGCTTCTTTACCTATTTTTCCCTTGTATTTTATTTATTAATGTTGGTTGGAAGGGAAGTTGTTAAGTTGTAAAGAGGGGAGGAAGGAAAGAGTGTAAAGTTGGCTGTATTTAGGCTGGGGGAGCGCTTCCTGGGAAGTAGGCATAAGATCTTTTTGCACAATGGGCCGTGAGAACTAGTGCTTACAAAGGTTTATTATAATTACTCAAACATTCAGCCGTGAAGTTTCCCCATTTCTGCTCTGAATGGAGGGAGGAGCGGCTGCATACACTCCTTCAAAGGGAGCCAAAAAAAGGCTATGTCAACATGCGCTTTCGCCAGAAACAGACATGCCTAATTTAAAGCAATTAAAATTACAGGACATGCGTTTTAAAGGGAGTAAACATAAGGATATTATAGACCCCCAAATACCTATTAATAATCGGTACTCAGTTTTGGATGAAACTCCTGTTTCACCACCTTTAGTACCTAATGCTGTGGATAAAGGAGACATACCTACTCGTCAGAGGCATAACTCCCCCGATACTATTAAATTATTAGGGAACCAATGTGTCCTAGTCAGTAGACTTGTGGACACTATTTCAGGGGATTTCTGACATGAAGGAAAATGTAGAGAAGATCCAAGTCTGCTTACAAGAGGTTGTCAAGGACACTACGACGATAGTCACACAGCTGTTTGCCATGGCTCCAACCTAGATTGGATTCTATGCTATCTACCCAAACTAATGCTGCAGAAAACTCGTCGTATGCAGTCAAAGTTAAAGCGGGAGTTTCTGAGCTTAGGGGAGAAAAGACTAAGCTTAGAGGGAGTGTGTTAGTAGAATACTCTAAATCAATTTTATTGAAAATATTTCCTTTACCTAATGGAACCATGCCGGCATGGTACTCTAAATTTTTGATAAGGAAGAATCTGATTTCTTTATTGCATTTCAGACTTCAAATTTCTGAAATAGTTAGGTTTACTTTTTTACCTCCAACTAATCAAGCCATAAAATTAGTAATTTATTTTAGCAATACGAATCCAGTCCTGAGGATTCTGGCTGCTAAGGAATTTTTGAAATCCCGCAGAGTACTGGTCTCCACAGTTTTAGCAACGGAAGAGAGTGTAGTAGGGGGAGGGAGGAACCCAGAGAAAATAAGATCAACCCAGATAACTAAGGAGAGCAGAAATGACGTTCAATTAATATCATGTGAAGAACCTCGCCCCCCCCTGGAGACAGTAATTTCAAACAGTGATCTACAGCCATCTGAAGATATGGAAATAGAGAATATGGAAGCCCTAATATTAGACAAACAAGTGAATTTATAGGTTCCCCCAATTTTACCTCTCCCAAATCTGTTAGCACCTGTGATTCCCCCCATACTTGGCAAAGGGGAATCTAGATGCGAGATTAGTGGGATTGTCAGAGATTCAATAGATCCAAAAGAAAGGGATCATCAATCAAAGCCTGTGGATGACATATTGGAGGCTGGTGTTAATAATTTACCACCCCTTTGTATCAATTTAAGTGGTGATTCATTCAAAGATTAGGAACCAGCGTGGGTGTCTGCTTTTCAGTCCCTGGCAGTTCTAGAACAGAATCGTATAGTTGATCAGCTGGGTTCTATACGATCTGCGCTATTGCGTGCAAACCCAGCTTGGGAAATTTTCCGGATTAACCAAACAGACTATTGGAGGAAGCAATTCTGAGTTATAATGGGGCCCCTGAAGTAGAACAAAAGGAAGGGCAGGGGGTGTGGGGAATAGAGGATAGGGCAATTTACCCAGCCCCAAGTATAGAAGTCTGGAACTTAGAGATACACCAAGTATCAGTGTCAAGGGAGATACCTCTAGCAACTCAAGAAATTACCAATAGCCCAGATAGTGACAGCATTTTGGTTCCCCTCCCTAAATGACCCATAGCCAAGAACAAGTTTTTATCCCTCTTATCATGGAATATATCGGGCTGGTGGAACAAGGTGGAGGATAGGGTTTTCAAGGACTTTTTGGGGTCCTATGATTGTATATGCCTGCACGTCAAGAAAGAATTTGTTCCTGGAAGGATTTGAGGTTCATTCATCTCCAGCAATATCTTTAGAAGGGTCATCTAGGGGCAGGTTAAGTGGTGGGTTAGCCCTCTTAGTAAGTACAGCTCTTAAAGCAGCAATCGTGTCCTTGCCAGGATATCCTCCCTTTGTTGCAGCATGGAGACTAGAATTCCCTCTGAAATGGGCTGTGAGTATAGTCAATGTTAATATACCTCCAATGAATTAATTATATTACAAGGATGATGTATGGGGGGAAATGGAAAAGGTAGTAAGTGATATTAAAAAACTCCATTTATGTGATGGTATATTGATTATGGGGGATTTTAATGCCCGAATAGGCTCAGTTAACCCCCCACAATGGGGAAAAAGTTTAGATCCGCAGGTCCATATAGTAATATCTCGGGATAGGGCATCTAAGGATACGGAGGTTAATAGTTTTAGGCCGCCCTTTTCTAGTTTCATTGAGGCATCGGATTTATTTATTTTGAATGGTACTATGCCAGGGCACCAGTTAGGCAAGTATACTTTTGTGTCGTCTCAAGGGAAAAGTATTATAGATTATGTAATGATTTCTGAGTTACTACTCCCAAGAGTGGTAGATTTTGCAGTCTTGCTTGCATCAGACTCGGAGTATTTTCCTTTGGCAACATGAGTGAATCTCTCTGGTACAGGGAGAATGGAGGAGACTGGAGAGCCAGAGGTGGTTGATATTGGAGGGGGGTCCTATAATCAAAGAAGAATTATATGGTCATCACGAGTGCAAGAGGCAGTCAAGGCGTTACTGACTCCCCAATTGCTTCAAACCTTCATCGAAGGGGAGTCTTTGGAGCCAGATAATATTTTACGGGGATATGACGATCTGATTGGTATGCTGTACCCAGTGATAGTAGTGACATCAACAGAGGACGTGAAGAAGCGTAAGACAGGTGAATGGTTTGATGGAGCCTGCAGATTAGCTAAAGCTAAATTAAATTGTTTGGTTCACCGAATGAAGAGGGAAAATTTTAGTCAGCCATCTGTTAATTCCTTTCTGAAAGTAAGAAGTGATTACAAAAAGCTTCTAAAAGAAAAGAAATTGCAATATATGATAGCGCTATGGGAAGATTTGGAGGCAGCTACAAGAGAAGGAAATACAGCAAGGTTCTGGTCATTAATAAAGTGTGCCTGGGCTTCAAGGGACAGTCAGAGGGGTGACCCAATACCACCCAAAAAGTGGGAGGACTATTATAGGTCTGTTTTTTCTACAGTAGCTATAAATGTGAAAGCCCCAGAAATGGATACCTTGGATTCTCTTATGCAGTGGGACCCAGTGACTCCTGCAGAAGTCTGCTCATTGCCCAATTAAAATCTAATAAAGCCCTGGGAGTGGACTTCATACCTCCTGAGCTTCTGAAAAATAACAACGAATGGTGGAGTTGTGCCCTGATGGCGGTATTCACTAAAATTAATGAAACAGGGAAGATTCCTAAAGCATGGATTCAGAGTATCGTTGTACCCATATTTAAAAGAGGGAACCTGGAGGATCCAGCTAATTATCGCCCCATAAGTTTATTAAGTGTTGTCGGCAAACTGTATACGAGGTAATTGCTGTCTAGGTTTCAAAGCTGGATTGAGGATCAAAAGTTGATTAGTAATGAACAAGTGGGATTTAAGAAGGGAGCCTCTACTGCGGATCACATTTTTCTGATCAATCAATTAATAACTAAATACGTATTGTTGAAAAAGAATTCCCACTTGTATTTATGCTTCGTAGATTTAAAAACAGCCTTCAATACAATATGCAGGGAAAAGTTATGGCAAAAGATGCTTAGTCATCAGGTTGATTGGAGGCTTTTGTACTTAATTCGGGCAGTCCGTATGAACACCTCCCTCCAGGTCAGAATTAACAGGTTAGGGCGTCTTACAAAATCTATTGAAGTAAAGAAAGGAGTAAGACAAGGCTGTATCTTAGCTCCTTTATTATTTAACTTTTATTTGAGCGATATGAAAAAGGCCCTTGAGAATACAGCACATCATATGGCAGAAATAGGAGATCAGGCTGTTCCAGCTTTACTGTATGCCAATGACACGGTTCTTACTGCTTGTTCGGTAGGGTTGCGTAGGTTGATGGCAGCCTTTTGTGTGTATTACAAAAATGAACATCTTATGATAAATTATGCAAAAACAAAAGTGCTGATAGTAAGTAGAGCTCAAAAAACCATAAATGGCTCATGGATTCTCACAATATAGATCAAGTTAAATATTACAAATATTTAGGAGTGATGATATCGGCGGTACCCTCTTGGCAATATGACTTTAAATCAGCCCATAAGTCAGCAAGGGCGGTAGATTATTTGGCCCCATCATGCGCCTTCTGAAGGCAAAATTGATACCCCAGTTATTATATGGCGCACAGGTATGGAGTATCGAAAGGTTGGAAGATTTGGAGGTAGAGCAAAACAGAATTTTGCGGGTTTTTTTACATGTGCCAAGGGGAACTCCAGCAGTATCGCTTAGAGCGGAGGCTGGTGTGGGCCAAATTTCGACATTGACAAAATTGGCCGTTTTGAAGTTTTGGCTTTGATCGCATTTATTGGAAACTGATTCCCTGGCCTATTTTGCTGTATGCTCACTCTTGGGCAAATGGCAAGGAAAGGTGGAAGAGATATTACATGACATGGGGTTTTCTAGTATGTATATATTATAATTATTATATATATTATCAGATAATATGTATATATTATCTCAAACATTTTCTAATGCATGGATTGAAATCAAAACTCGATCTAAAGATTTGAAATACAATTTACGCATGAATGTATTGAAAACCAAAAAGTATCCCCTTTTTATGGGGATATTTTGATACCAGCTGAAGGGCAAACTTATCTGAACAATCCAAAAACAAGTCGGATAAGGGCACCTTTTACCATGGCAAGATTAAATATTTTCCCCTCCGCTTTTTTGGAAGGAAGACAGAATGGTACACCACAGGACAAAAGGCTCTGTCATTTTTGCAGCTCTTTGGGAATTACTCAGGTAGAGTCCATAGTGCGTATAATAATGGACTGCCCCGCTTATACCATCTGGCGTCAGATGGATATAGACCCATTTAAAAGGTTAATAACCCAGTGGCGTGCTCAGAAGGAGGGTTTTTTCCTCCAAGATACTGATCCTATTGTATCTGAGAACGTTGCTAAGTTTCTCAACCAGGTTTTGGAAAAGAAACATTTACATTAAATTAAATATATATGTCTTACAGTAATGGATGGTTGTAGGAGTGGGTTTTTCTGCCCATAGGTGATTCCTGTTAGGTACAGCCCTGGTGACTTGCTGGGTCTCAGTATTATTTTTTAATGAGGACTCTGTATCTCTTCAGGAGAATTCCTAGTTTTTTCTTTGATTTTTTATTTAATTTTAACCAGAGGATTTTTTGCTCTTTAGATTAGTAGCATTCTTTATTAAAGGTATTTATCTAATATATGTAGGTTATTTTATGTTGTATGGTTTATGTATGTTGTTTTGTAAACATGTATGTTTGCTAAGGCCAATGGCTATGCAATAAATTATTTCTCTCTCATAGCCTCACATTGAGGATAGTTTGGAGGTAGACAGTCACACCAGAAGTTCTGCAAGCGCTGGCAGAACGCGACTACTGTAGCACCCATGACACAAGACACCCACCCACTGTGCAGGGCAGAGTAGGTAGTAGGGAAGGAGTCTTGTACCCTGGGCCTCTCGAACTCCACACAGAGGCTGTTTTGAAACAGACCACCGTGGGTGGGAGGGGATGTGCATCCGGCCGTTCCCACATCCACACACTTTCACCCACAGAGCATGAGGTGTTGGAGCCCATTGCTCTGTGGGTGAGTGATGGGTGGAGATGGGAGGAGGGGGGTGTAGCACGCGAGTGCGCACGCACCCCCACCCATCCTCCACGGCATTCACACGGGCGTCTCCACCCATCTCCACACAGCGGAACTGCGTGGAGATGGGTGGGGGTGTCTCGTGTGAAAAGGGCCAGAGACGCTCCACTATCGGACCTAAAATATTCTTATTAAAATGGTACACTAGGAGTATTACCTTGACTTCTCTCAAATTCATACACTCATCCCAAGAGTAGAACTTCCTTTTCATCCTGAAATAAAGATTAGAATTAGAGTGTATTTTAAGAGAGAGACACAAAGTAATTCAGATGATCTCTTTTATTGAACAAACTTCTGTTGGCAAGAGTATGCAAGCTTTCCATCCACACAGGGTACGCTGAGCAACTAAACTGCTTACAACAAACACAAAGTAGTCTTAGAACTGAGTAAGATATGCCTTTTTAGTGGCATAGCGTTCAAATTCTTTCATCAAAACAAATGTACTGCACCCCTACTTTAGTCAATATCAGTTCTACCAAACTGAATCATTTTCAACAATTGTGAAAGTGTAATACGTGCCACTGCAAGAAGCTTTAAAAAGCTAGCTAGTCTTATAAACTAGGACACTGCTAGAGCTGCTACAAATGCTGAGGGATTTAGAGAGTCTGAAAAGTAAACTGAAATGTTTTCTTGAACAGATGGCAGTATGGTCCAGGGCATGAAATTTAGTACTAGGATTCTGAAGTACGACAAATCACTTACTTTCTTTGTAACTCAGTTTCATTGTGAAAATGAGAACAGTGATACTCTTCTATTGTTGTAAAGCAGTCAGAGATCTACAAATGCTATAAATGTTAAATACTATTCGCAGTCTTTACTGGGCCAGTGATTCTTACAAAATTTTCTAAAATATCTATGTGATATAAGGTCCTAAAATCTTCTACTCTTCCCAATAGTAATCAAACATGTGTCTATAATTACAGAACTGCAAAGGGAAGGTTATTGAGCGGGTGGTGGCGATCCAGCTCCAGACGCATCTAGATAGCATTGGTTTCCTGGACCCTTTTCAATCTGGGTTCCGCCCCGGCTATGGCACTGAGACAGCGGTGAGCTCCTCTTGGTAGTATATGTGGCTTACTAGGATGGGAAATGAAGGACATTTTGCTGATTTGTTGTTGTAGGTGTGATTCATTTATAACTGGTCGGAAAGCTTTGTGCTTAATGTGGTCTTGTTATCAATTCTTGTGTCAACAAAGACAAAATCCCCAAAAGGGAGTGAGTCTGGACTCTACAAAGTGAGAAGGAGGTATATTATAGCAGGTTGGGGAAAACACCTACTCACGGGTACACAGTTTGTGTTTCTTTAGCAGCAGGACTGCTTTGATGTTGATTTTTCACCTGTCCACGAAAGCTTAAAGTGGTATTATTTAGAATCCCTAGTGGCAAACACCGATGTTAGAGCAGGTTGTGTGGCAAAGCAAATCAGGCAGAAATGTATTGCTTACAGTAATCTACTATAGCAGCTAATGAGACATGAAATGCATCTGTTCTGCCATTTCTAAAGTACAATTAGTGAAAGCAAAATTAAATTTAATGGAGCCAGACATCCTTCCACTACAAATTTAAAACCTTAAGAACAAAGACTCATTTCTTTGATTCAGGTCATTACTGTTTATGTGTATATGGACAAAGCAACCAACCAGGACAGAATTTCAATAACCTACTCTAGTGCCTTCCAAACCATGTGCAGTTCAGACTTGAGAGGTATTCTACTGCTGGAAACATGCCCTTACATGACCCTTCTCTCTTCTGGAAACAGAGGATGAGCGGTAATGCAAGGGCACAGGCTAAGATCAGTGGGCATCATCGTTTATTTAAGCTTGCATGTTCCCTGAACTACGTGGCCTCCATTTTGAGTAAACTGTCCCGTACTGAAATTTAGAAGTAGAATCCCTCCCCACAGCAAAAATAGCTGTCACAACACAGGCCCACAGTAAGCCTGGTTTGGCGGTGCTATTGTATACCCATATTCCCCCACCTGCCACCAAAACTGAATAGGGATTAAATTTGGGCTTCACATTTCAGGGGATTTACCATGATTGGGAGTTATTTGTTTTACTAAACTAACTTTGTAATATTATGGACATTAAAGCAAAGTAATAAGAGGTGAAAATAGCTCTGAAGTAGAGAAGTATTAAATCATTAGCACAAATAGACCTAAGAGTCAAGTTTGCACCTCACTTATGCACCTAACTAGTAATGTAGAGACAAAGTAGTGTAGAGGTATCTTTTATTGGACCAACTTAGGTTGGTGGAGGTTTGCAAGCTTTCAGACCTCACAGGAGCCTTCGTCAGGCAAGTCAGAGCTTGGATTGGTACAGCTTGGATTACTGATTTGCCTGACGAAGGCTCCCCTGTGAGGTCCGAAAGCTTGTAAACCTCCACCAACCTAAGTTGGTCCAATAAAAGATATCCCTACACTACTTGGTCTCTACAACCTATTTTTGGGACCAACATGGCAAACACACTCTCTCTGTAACTAGGAATGTACATAGTTCTCATTTTTAAATTTTAGTGATACTTCTAAGATACGTGATGGCAGAAAATCCCAGGCAACATGGTCCAGGTCCGGTTGGGACTCCGGAAACACGTGACCATGGCCAGGGAGCCACCCTGCTGGCTGCACAGCCAGGAAGCACAAACCTACACACAGGCAGCCAGATGGCCCAGCCCCACGCTGTCCTTCCAGAGTCCCATCCCCTCCATGATGGGCAGCCATGGTGGCTGGCCATGGTGGACCTAACCCAGGCAGAGTCACAGTGGGTTATAACAAACATGATAGCCCGCTGTGGCCCACTTTGGCCCGGTCCGGCAGAGCCTTTCCCAGGCTGTGACTTCGGAGATTTAGAATATGGAAATACAATAGGCTTTCCAAAGTCAGACACCCAGGCTTGCCACTGACACCGTCTCAGGCAATCCCAGGTCAATATCTGGTGGAGCCTCAACAGACATGCTGGTGGCCCGTGGGCCACCATCATGTTTGTTTTTGCCTGTTGAAACATCACAATTTTTTCCTTTCTAGTACATGGAAATTTATAGTTATTGTGAGAACACTAGGTTTAAGCAACAAGCTTTTTACTTCAACCTGGAGATAGAGAATTGTGGTTATTATCTCCTTTGACTGCGAGCTCCAAGGTCAGCTGCTGAGAAAGTTCTGTCACCCACACTCACAAGTCTCCCTCCTGAAGATGGCGGTTACATTTTTCCAAGGGAAAACAGCTGTTGTAGAAAAACAACAGGGCTTGCCATGGTGAAAATTTGAAGAGATTTGGCCCTTTGAAAGGAAAAGGCAATTTAAAATATCTCCTCTAGTTCAAAAAAGTAAATTGTGATTGTCATTAATTTGCTGAGTTTTACCATTTTAATTTCTTGTGAGTTATTGTGACATTCATGACATTTCCTATATTTTTGAGGAGACATATCTGTAACTTGTCACCATTGTGCCACCAGTATCTTATGCATTTGTGGTAGCAATTTCCAAACACTTAGCGGCAGTAGTTCCTGCACCTCTTCCTGAGCTATGAACTATATGACAACTTCCATTGGAAGAGGTCTGTATTGCACTCTGGGTGTTTTTAGACAAACGCCTCCCCACCCATCATGCATGCTGCAGGGCTGTATAAGGCACCAATGTGGTCTTGCAACCTGCATGATGTGTGGGGAGGCGCTTGTTTAAAAACGCCCTCTCTTGAAAGAGAAAATAGATGGCTGGGGGTGGAAAAATGGTGATGTGCAATATCCTGAGCTTGTGTAAATCAGCACAACTTCACTAAACTGAAAGCATATAAACCCAGATCATCAAATCAGACATCCAAGTGAAACCCCAGCCTTTGTTATATGAGACAACTAAGGGACAATCCTCTGTCATCAAAATTAAGCTGAAATGACATACAGGGCTCAAATTATAAGGAAAAAGGTAGGAGGGTCCTCAATTAAATGCACACGATCCATACCCTTTCCCCCCTCCCCCATAGCCTTCTAAAGCCAGTAACTAAGGGGGCTATCAAAAAGGTGGCAAGGGGGGCTGGAGCCCCCCCTGCCCCCTCTAATTTGGGCATGGATGGCAATAAATAAATAAACACACACACAGAATGACAATCTGTAGGCATTTAAAAGCTGTGTGCTTACTTAGTCACACGTACCTTTTGATGGCCACAAGTTCGCCTGATTCATTACTCTTCCCCATCAATACGCTGCCGTAGGTGCCATCACCAAGTTGTTTCAAGGTTGTATAACGGTTCATTTTGAAAGACCAGATTACCTCAAGGCCTTAAAAACTTTGACCTCAACTTTGTTCAGACAAATGTATGTTTTTCCAGAATGTTGTTACATGAGTGAGTTGTTTACTGTAGTTGACTGACATCTGTCTTCTCTCCCAGTATTACAGTCACGTTGTGTTCCAGAAACAATGTGACAGGGAAGGGAATAAAGCTGTCATTCTTACATACATCCTTAAAAAACAAAACAAAAAGTGAATTTATGACATTAAGGTATTCTGCCATGTAACACAAGAATTTGGTAATAAAAGCCCTTATAGTGAAATATTCTCTGTATAAAAGAACATCTCAAAATGTCTACTAACTTGTACAATAATCATAATGTTATAGTGCACAGGTACACACATGAATCAAATCCACACAGCATTAAGCCATGTACTACACCTGCGTGTTCTTTCTGCAAAGTGCAAGCACTCAAGAGCCCTAGAAGCCAGCAACCAACATATAGGGTTGTGCATTTGTCCAGTCAAAAACATTTTGGTCAACTGACTGGTCAAATATTGTTCAAGTATTTTTAAAGTATTAGCTTATTATAAAGAGAGCCTTTAATCAGCAACAGGTTACTTATGCTAATTGCAAAAACAAATTAGTTAACTGTTTTTGAGAAGCAATGGGTAAAACCAGTTGAGAAAGCAGCCTACTTAGACCTGCTGTGCCCCATGAACTGATGTCATGTTCGGTTTATGGCCACCAGATGTTGACCGAGGGTATGCCAGGTCATGTTGGCAGCTATCCTGGGCTCTCACCTTGACAACCAGCCGAAGTAACAGCCCTCATGGGCAACAAGCCAAAGCTGGTCAGAACATTTGTTTTGACATGACGTGACCCAGCCCAGATTGGGTTCGTCATGATGGCGTTTATTGGCCATCAGGGCTGCCCATCATGTCGGGGGCGAGGCGTCGGGAACAGTGTGGGGCAGTGCGTCTGTTGGGCTGCTGTCCGAGCCAAGTCTAACCCGTCCCTGGCCATGGTAGCGGCAGGCTCCAGATTCAGGCCGGGTCACGTCAACAGCACACCACCATCATGTGTGCATTTAACCAATTACATTAACTTTTTCAAAATTGTAATGAATTATAACTTTTAACAATACTAAGTTACTATAAATGATTGTAAATAATATTAAAGACTGAAGAGTTCTTCTCCTTGGCTTTTATCATGGAACCACAAGGTCAGCCTGAACAGTTACGAAGTTTTTTAAAATAAAATCAAAACAGCAATAAAAACAAAGTAACAGGAACTATAAAAAAGAGGGGGGCAGTTTTTAGAGGCAGCTATGCTAAGGGCATTTATAGACTAGACAAAATTGGTGGCTGGTCCCTTTAACAGCCGCCTTTGTTCATGTCCGTTTAAATCTTTGTTCCTGTTTGTGGCCGCGTATTTGTTGGATCACACCGGCCCAGAAATCCTTCCCTCTTACAGCCGTGTCTACAGTTCTTCGGCTTTAATGCGGCCCTCCCCCGTCTAAATGCTGCTTCCGCTTTTTGATTTTGCCCGCGCGTTGCTTCCTATCGCTGCCCAGTGCATGCGCACAACACCGGAAGTGACCTCAGATGCCGAGTAGGGGAGTTCGCTCACAGCAGGTGTGGCTCTGCACGCTAGAAGGAGCTTCTGATTTGAAAGAAAATAATTCTTCTTTTAAACCCACTTATTTAAACGGTGAGTGAAATTGTCTGCACTGGGGGGGTTGCTTCAGGTTTCGTGTAGTGGCGGGGGGAGGACTCAGCGCACATGTAGCACCACCGCCGGTCCCCCACTCCCTTCAATAATTTAACCGCCGCCAGCCGCAGCTGAAGCAGTGGCCCCCCGGCACCTCTCCACATGGTTGAGGAGAGGAACAGCCCCAGCCCAGGTAGGCTGCCCCGCTACTGCACTGTAGCAGACCCTGTTCGGTTGGGGCTTGAGGGGGGCGTTTCAGAAGCAAACTTCCCTCCCCCCCACACGTGCACTGGGGCTCCCCAAAGGAGTTGCTGTTTTGGAGCACCTGGGCTCCTTCTCCTGCCCCCACCCACCCGCCGGCTTGTTGATGGGGGGTTGTTGCAGAGGCGATCTTNCCCCCCCCCCCCCGCGCCTCCCCCAGCCGGTCTAGCCCAGTGTTGTCTGCCAGATTTCTGTGGGGAGTGTGGGGTTGTCTCTCTGTTTCTACTGGGTATGGGGTGGTGGTGGACTCCTGGGTTCTGTATGGGAGGGAATTCGGGGTTAGTGAGCGAGAGCCTGTGGGGTCAGGTGGGTATTTGTGAGAATGTTCGGAGCCATCTGGCAGAACCTTATTCACAAGGCAGCAACCATATGTTGTTCTTCTAGTGGCTACTCCCATTCTAACAAATGGGAGAATACCAAGCCTAGAAACAGGGGAGTGTGGGGTTGTCTTGCCGTTTCTAGTGGGTTAGAGCACGGAGGAGGGGGGAGGCTGTCAGGACTCCTGGGTTCTTTATGGGAGGGGAGTGGGGACTAGTGGACTAGAGCAGGGGGGTGGGATTCAGGACTCCTGGGTTCTCCGAGAGGGGTGTGGGGGCAAGTGGGTTAGAGCAGGGGGGCTTGGAGACAGGACTCCTGGGTTCTCTGGGAGGGGTAGTGAGATGCCCCTGGTGGTTTGAGCATTCTTTCTTTCTCCAGATCCCTGCTCACATCATGGCCCAAACCGAAATACTCCTGAATGGGGAACACTTTGATTACCATCTGCCACCCCCCTCCATGCCTCTCAACTACAGTGATGACATGGGGCTGAAATATGAAGCTGAACACATAAGGCAGTGCCTTCTCAAAGGTAACTGGGGAAGGGCAGGACTCCTGGGTTCTCTGGGAGGGGAGTGGGGGTTAGTGGGTTAGAGTAGGGGGACTGGGAGCCAGGACTCTTGGGTTCTCTGGAAAAGGCTTAGGGGCAAATAGGTTAGAGCAGAGGAGCTGGAACCAGGACTCCTGGGGGCGTGTTTAACCCTTTCTCTGCCCAGGTGGCGATCGCTGACCGGGATCTCAGCCGGACCCAGGAATACGCACAGACCTTTGGCATCCCCCTGGCCTATGGCTCCTATGAGGAACTGTCCCAGGATCCTGACGTGGATGAGGAGCCCACCCCACCCCCCGCCTCTAGGCACCCCTCAGGGGTTGGGCACTTGTGTTCAGCTCCTGTCACAAGCCCAGGCTCTGATCCAAGACTGGCTGCGGCCTTTCCCCTCTAGCATCTAGGTTTATTGGGGAGCGAAGACTCCCGGGGTCTTTGGGGGTCTCACTGCCTCCCCATTGGGGGGGCTCTCTCCCTGCAGATGTTGTCTACGTGGGGGTTGTGCACCCCCAGCACCTGCCCGTGTCGCTTGTTTTCGTCTATGCCGGGAAGCACATTCTGTGCGAGAAGCTGATGGGGATGAATGCAGGCGAGGTGCGGGCACTGGGGCAGGCCACTCGGGAGCTCGGGGTCTTCCTCATGGAGGTGAGATGAACAGCGCGTAAGGGGGCACTTACAGAAAGCAGAACTTGAGGGTGCTGGAGGGGAAAATGTGGCTGGGAGAGATGGAGTAGAGACATTGATGTCAGGGATGGAGTAGAGAGACTCACTGGTGGGGTTGCGGTGCAGAGCAGAGATACTGGGATACTGCAGATGGAGCAGAGATACTTGGGAAACGGTGCCTGGCCACTGGTGTGAAAAGGAAAGTGTAGAAACTGGCTAGGAGACATTTAAAATGCTAGGGTTAGAGCAGGGGGCCTGGGATCCAGGACTCCTGGGTTCTCTGGGAGGGAAGTGGGAGCTAGTGGGTCAGATTCCTGGGGTCTCTCACATTCTCCCTCTGGCAGGTCTGACAGAGAGCACCATTATGTCAGTTGCTGAGAGTGCCCGTGATCCTGGATGAGGCCCTGCGGCAGGTGTGGGTGTTTTATGGAGGCCAGGCATCGGCTGCCATGTTCTGAGAGTAGCCGCTAAATAAACGTCTTACAGAGAAAAGTATTTCTGACTGCATGGCGGCAAATGCGGACAACGGGAGGAATTTGGGGGGGGGGGAGAGAGGAAGGACTCCTGCGTCTCCGAAGTGCACACATACTAAAGACTGGGGGGAGCCCACTGTGCTAGGCCCACCCACCCTCCAGGAAAACAGTCCCCTACTCCTGTTTGGCTTTGTTTAATCACCAGCGAGCCCTACTCTCTCAAAGGAAGTGCTTTTCAATCTAGGGAGCAGGGTCCTGGGGGCAGAGGGAGAGCTTGTTTTGAGTTTGTTTACTGAGATAAGCGCACAGGCAAGAACAAGCGAGAGTCAGGACAGACACAGCTACCTCCATCAAGATGCTTTTAATACAAAGACTGACTACTTGTCTACTAATAAACAGCTGAGAAAAAAATAATCTTGATAAAACTGAAAATAAAGTTTCCTTGTATTTTACTGTGCCTCCCTTGAAGGGGATGGGATAGACTTTATAAATACTCAAGTGTCATGGGTGAGGTTCGGTGGCTGGGGAGGGGAGAGGTGTTTTCAGCAGCAGTGTGTGTGTGGTGAGAGGGGCATGGGGGGAGAGGGAGTGATCCAGACCTGGAAGGATACGCTGGAGCTGTGGGACACATGAAATAAGAGGAATTCATCCTGGTTTGTGGAGCTGTGGGTTGCCTGAAATAAGGAATGTCCATTACATTCTATGGTGCTACTGCTGAATTTGGGTGAAAACAGACATGACGCTAACCACCCTTTAACCACCCTTGGTGGTTATTTATTCATGTTGCAGGGCTGCATTGGTGCCCTATGCAGCCCTGCAACATGCATAAATAACCACCAAGGGTGGTTAAAGGGTGGTTAGCGTCATGTCTGTTTCCACCCTTTGAAACAAGAGACGTCTCTTATGCTCTACGGGACTGTGGGGTCTGAAATAAGGGATACATTTGAGAATAATGGACATCTGGCAATCTTTTACTTATCCCACACTGAGTCTTTCCCCTTGCAGAGTAAGGGGGCAATTCAGGCAGCCGGTCCTGTCTCTTCCCCTTTACATGAAACACACTTGGAACAGCTGCATGGGAGCAAGGAAGGGGAGTTGGGACAGCGGGGCACCAGAACTGGGTTTTGGAGAGCTACAGAAAAAGACATGGGGTGGTCAGGTGACAAAAGGGTGTGGGTGCCTGTGGGAAAGTGGGTGCAGTGAGCTGACCTCGAGGGACATGGGGAGGGATGGAGAGAGCTGCGATGCAAGGGGACGGGCACAGGAGCTGGCTGTCTAGGGGAGAGAGCAAGGGCTTTGCTGATAGTTGAAAGGGAAGCACAGGGTCAGGTATCAGGGGAGAAAGGGGGGGGAACAGCATGGGCATATAGGGAAGGAGAGAGCATGGGTTTGGGGGACAATGGGTACAGAAGCAAGTTAGTTGGGGGGCACAGTGGGATGGAGAGTGCCTAGTTATCGAGAGGACAGAGGGAATAGAAACTGGGCATCTAGGAGGGCACCAGGGGAGGGAGACCCCTGTCACTTGTGCTCAATACATTCACCCCTTGTGCTCTCACCAACTATCCCCACTACTAGCTCCCACTACCCTCAAAAAGAGAACCCCGGTAGTCCTGAATCCCATCCCCCCCCAACTACAAACCACTAGCCTACACTATCCTCCCATAGAGAACCCTCGTCCTGATCCCCACCCCCGTTACTGTAATGTATTCCCCCCTGCTCCCCTCAAAAAACCAAATTCTGACCGTGGGGTGTGGTGGGTGGGTGCCAACTGCCTCCTCCAGGCAGCACTTTCATCCAC
>QEPC01007433.1:915621-938015 GCA_003113815.1 Sphenodon punctatus | reverse complement strand
CCCCCCCCCACTGCACCGCCGGTCTCTGGGCGGGCCAGGCCGCAGCGGCTCCTCCTAATGGGGCCAGGCGGAGTGGAAAGTCCGGTCTGAGCTCCCTGCAGCCCCAACCCCAGGCAGCAGTGGCTGCAGCGCAGAGTCCAAGTCGGGCTCCTCAAGCCACGTGGCACCACCCGACCAATCACAGCCGCCCTAGAGCTGTCAGGAGGGGGGATGAGGGAGAAGAAGTGCCCCATTCAGCGGCCCCGCACTTCTGGTCACGCAGGCACGCGCAGAGACGCAGGGGAAAAGAAGTGCGGGCAGAGAGACTCTCTACGATGTGTCTGATGCTCTTTTGAACATCAGACGTCATAGAGAGTAATGCCGCAATGAAGAGGAGACGGAATCGCCGCGTCTTGTAAATGCACCATGCGCATTTACAAGACATGCAGCAGATCCAGTGATCGCACTTCTGAGAGCGCTCGTCTATAAAAGCTCTATGTAGGCAGGCAAGGCAGCAGGCCAACTCTTCAAGCATTTCATCATTAGTCTCTCCATTTTCCTCCTCATTTATTTTATTTCAATTCAAATTTTTATCCCGCCCCTCCTGCCCACAGGGCAGCCCAGGGCGGTGAACAATAATGTAAATGATAAAACAAAACAATTAAAAAATCACCAATACAAGGAAAAGAAACCCACCCTACCCCCACCCCACCTCTCACCAAAAGCCTGACAGAACAGCCAGGTCTTACATAAACGCCGAAATAGCAGGAGAGTGGGGGCCAACCAAGCCTCCTCCGGAAGCGAAGTCCATAGCACAGGGGTGGCCACCAAAAAGATCTCACATTGGTGGCCACCCACCTCGCCTGGGGAACCTCCAAAAAGGCTCCCACGAACGATCTCAAGGGTCGCACGGGCACATGCGGAGTGAGGTGATCCCACAGATAAGTAGGGCCCCGGACGTGAAGGGCTTTACAAAGGTTAGAACCAGCACCTTGAACCTGGCCCGGTGCTTTATAGGCAGCCAGAGCAGAGCCCGGAGCACTGGTGTCATGTGCTCCCTGCGGCCCACCACAGCTACAACCTGAGACTCCAGGCTGAGCCGCGAATCGAGGAGTACACCCAGACTTCGCACTTGAGACACCATGGGAGGGCAAACCCCCACCCCCCCAACAAAAGGAGATTCAACCACTCCCAGGTCCCCCAAGCCCTCGCCCACCAACATCACCTCCGTCTTGTCAGGATTCAATTGCAGATGGCTCAACCTCATCCAAGCCCCCACAGCTGACAGGAACTGGGAAATTAGGGAGACTACGTGACCTGGGTCGATGGAAAAAGAGAAGTAGAGCTGAGTGTCATCAGCATACGGAGGACACTGCATGCCCTGAAACCCTCTCACAATCTCCCCTAACGGCTGCATATAGATGTTAAACAAGAGGGGGGACAGAATGGCACCCTGCGGGACTCCACACATGAGGTCCCAAGGGGAAGATGTACACTCCTCCAAAACCACCCGGTGAGTTCTCCCAGCCAGGAACGAACGAAACCAGTCCAAGACCGTTCCGCCAATCCCGGCACGGTCCCGCAGGCGAGTCACCAACACCTCAGGATTGACTGTGTCGAATGCAGTCGAAAGGTCTAGCATGACCAGTAAGGTCTGACAGCCCTAGTCCAACGCCAGACAGAGATCGTCAACTAAGGCCACCAATGCAGCCTCCGTACCATACCCAGGCCGAAAACCAGACTGAAAGGGGTCAATGAAACCGGTGCAGTCCAGATGTTCCTGGAGCTGCCGTGCCACAGCCCATTCAATAAACTTCCCTAAAAAGGGAAGATTAGAGACCGGCCGATAACTGGCAGAAGCATCAGCATCAAGAGATGGTTTCTTGAGCAGGGGCCTAACCACAGCCTCTTTTAGGCAGTCAGGCACCCTGCCCTCCCAAAGGGAGGCACTAACCACCCCAGCCAGCAACGGCCGTAACACCTCCTGGCTGGCTTTCACCAACCAGGACAGGCAAGGATCTTGTTTGCAAGTGGTGGTATGAACAGATCCCAACAAGGACTCCATATCAGCAGGCGACACCATCTGAAACCGATCCCACAAAACAGGACAGGACGGGGCATCCATAGCCCCAAGATGATCCTCTGCAATAACTGTGGTACTGAAATCATGGCAGATGCAAGCAATCTTATCTACCAAGTACACGATAAACCGGTCACAGCGGTCACTGGATTGCTCCAGGTCCAGGTGGAGGCAGGCAGGACTGACCGCTTGGTCACCAACCAACCGGAAAAGCTCCGCTGGACGTGACTTTGCAGATGCAATAACGGCAGCAAAGAACTGCTTCTTTGCTGCCTGCACTGCCACAGCATAGGCCTTTAAACTGTTCTTATGCTGCGATCAATCATACTTGTCACGAGTCCGGTGCCACTGTTGCTCCAACCGCCTGCTCTCCCGCTTCAAACACTGCAGGCCCTCAGTAAACCAAGGAGACCTGCGGGAGACAAGGTAGGGCAGCAGATGCCTGGGAGCCACTCTGTCAATGGTCTCAGCCAACAAGGTGTTCCAGAAGGCTACGAGATCATCGACAGAGCGGGTGTCAAGGTCCAGGGGAAACTCCCCCGAGCATTCCTGAACCAATCCAGGTCCATAAGTCTCCGGGGGCAGACCGATCTATAAGGTCCTGCACCCCGTTGGGGGCTGACATGCGCCAGGATGCATGCCTTAAGGAGGTAATGGTCAGACCATGACAAAGGCTCCACGCACCTGACTTCTACCAACTGACCTCAAGGCCGGTGCAGAAAACCAAATCCAGTGTATGTCCCTCCTCATGTGTGGGGCCACAGATGATTTGGGACAGGCTCATGGTTGTCAAGGAGGCCATGAACTCACGTCTCACCCCTCCAAGATCGGTGTCAGTGTGAATGTTGAAATCCCCCAGGACCACTAATCTAGGGGTCCAGAGGATCACATCTGACACCAGATCGGCAAGAACATGTAGGGATGCCGCCGGGCAACTGGGTGCACGGTACACCAACAGTGCCCCTAATCTGTCCCCGGCAAATCCAACACAAGATGGAGGCACTCAACACCTGGTGGAGCCTGCACCGGGTACCTCCTAAAAGGCAATGCATCCTTGATAACAATGGCTACACCGCCCCACCGTCCTTCCAGTCGAGGCTGATGCTGATGCTACACAGAGAACCCAGCTGGAACAAGATCGGCCAAAATAGGGCCCGATTCATCGTCCAGCCAGGTCTCTAATACACATGAGGTTGGTGTCCCACTCCAGGATGGTAGTTGACTTATTGACAACCGACCTTGCGTTCAGCAGCACCAAACCAAGGCCTGGGGTCTCCTGGGCCTCAACCCACAACCTACCCGCATGGGGGGTTGAGAGGGAAACGGGCACAAGGCACCGCTCCCTCCTCATTGATGGCACACCCCTCCCCTTTGGACAATATCTCTCCCGACCCGTAACAACCCTGATAGCTGCGGAAGCCCTCCCATCCTCAGAGAACCCCGTTAGACACCCACCCTCCATGGGCTTCCCTGAAAGGCTGGCAAGAGGGACCCCACCCCCAAAACCCTCCTGCCACTGGCAGGCAACCCTCCCCCCCAGAGGGTCACCCCTGCTCATACCAGAGGTTCCCCTCCACACCACCTCCCAACCTCCCTCTCCTGCCACCAGAGGGAGGTCGTTAACCCCCCCCCCACACACACACACACCCAGCCACACTGTGGCTGTCCCACCCAGGCTGTGAGGGAGATTCCCTCCTCCTCCTCCCCATCCTCTCTCTTTCCCAAAAATATCCCTCCTTCATCCCATCCCCACTCCCTACGTCTCCCTCTCTCACAGGGAGTCCCACCTCCCTATCATTCAGGCACTGCTCCCCACCCCATCTCACCCGGAGGTAAAACCGACCCCCCCCCCCCCTCTGCCAGAGGGGTATCCCAAAAAACCACCCCCCACCCCAAATAATTTCTTCCCCCCTATCGCCCTCCCACACACCACTCTCTTTACCTAAAATATTCCCATCCCACATAACCTTCAGTAAAAACCCTCAACCACAGTTTCCCCAATAGGTGAGTGTGGCGAACACCAGTAGGGAATGCTATACAGCTGAGCCACCCACCTCACTGTGTTTCTCCAAATCTCTGACCAGGGGTTCCCACAGCTGGCAAACCCCCCAAAACCCTTAGTATTCCGCTGCCACCACCTGCGTGTTTCCCCGCAGGCATTCACACCACTCAGGAAATGTGAACCCCCAAAAGGCATAAGCCTTATAGCTTCCCAAAAGCACTCCCCTTTCCTGGCACTCTGTTCCTGGGATTTCCTCCTCTGTGGTGGAGGCTGATCCCCAGAGCTACCCACAGGAGGCATCCCTTGATTCCAAAGCTGTTGGCTCCTAGCCAAATAGGTAGTTTTTTTCCCCGTCTTTCCTTACCTTAGTAGCAAGGCTTGGCCACCCAGCCCAAAGGAGATGTTTAATGGTCAGCCTGAACCTCCTCTCTGCCAACTCCTCCCTCGACCCTCTCCAGTCCGGCTTCTGCCCCCTCCACTCTACCGAAACTGCCCTGGCCAAGATCACCAATGATCTACTTGTCGCTAAATCGAAGCGCCACTACTCCGTTCTTGTCCTCCTTGACCTCTCTGCCGCCTTTGACACTGTCGACCACTCGCTCCTCTTGGACTCCCTTTACTCTTTGGGCTTCCGTGGCTCTGTCTTTGACTGGTTCTCCTCCTACCTCTCTGACCGCTCCTTTAATGTCTCCCTCCCCGAGTCGACCTCCCCCTCCCTTCCCCTCTCGGTTGGGGTTCCCCAAGGTTCTGTCCTTGGCCCTCTCCTCTTCTCTATCTACACCCGGTCCCTTGGTGAAATTATTGCCTCCCACGGGTTCCAATACCATCTCTATGCTGATGACACCCAACTCTATCTCTCTACCCCCTCTCTCTCCTCCTCTGTCCGCTCACGCCTCGTCGACTGCCTCTCTGATATCTCCGCCTGGATGTCCCGACGCCAACTCAAACTGAACATGGCCAAGACTGAACTCCTCATTTTTCCTCCCTCCCCCTCCTCTCCCTCTGACCTGACCGTCTGCATTGACGGGGTCACCATCCGTCCTGTTCTCCGTGCCCGCAGCTTGGGCTTCATTTTTGACACGCACCTCTCCTTTAAACCTTACATTGACTCTGTGGCCAAATCCTGCCGATTCGCTCTCCTCAACATTGCCCGCATTCGCCCCTTTCTATCTGTCTCCTCGGCCAAAATCCTTGTTCATGCCATGGTTATCTCTCGCCTCGACTACTGCAACCTCCTCCTTGCTGGCCTCCCTCGCTCCCACCTGTCCCCCCTTGTGGCGATCCAAAACTCTGCCGCCAAGGTCATTCACTCTGCCCGTCGCTTCGACCATGTGACGCCTCTCCTCCTCTCCCTTCACTGGCTCCCCCTTCCTGAACGTATCCTGTTCAAACTCCTGGTTTTCACGTTCAAATCGCTCCATGACCAAGCTCCCCCTTACCTCTCGGACCTAATCGCCCTACGCGCTCCTGCGCGCGCTCTCCGCTCTTCCGCTGTCCCCTCCCTCGCTCTCCCTCGCTTCTCCTGCTCGCCCAACCGCCTTCGTCCCTTCTCCCTCGCTGCCCCGCATGCCTGGAACTCCCTCCCTGCCGACGTCCGCCTCGCCTCCTCCCTCCGCTCCTTCAAATCCCTCCTCAAGACCCACCTTTTCCATGCTGCCTTTCCCAATGCCCTCTAGTCTTTCCCCTTGCTCTTACTGTCAGCCCTCCTCTGCTGACTGCTGCTACCGACCACCTTGTAACCAAGCCAAGTACACGCACCTGAGACTTCGCATCCGCCTGAATGTTTGTTTGTCTTCTCCCATGTCTCTCCCGCTGTCCCCTCTCCTTGTCTCCCCCTCCTTGTCTTTTAGATTGTAAGCCACAGGTAGGGACCGCAGCTGATTATATGTTCTGTACAGCGCCAGGTTGTTACTGGCGCTTTATAAATGTTTAATAATAATAATAATAATAATAATAATAATAATAATACACACACACACCCAGTAGGGTAAAAAGAAAACTTAGACTTTACTAACACATATAAAAAGGAATAAAAGCATAGAACTGGGGGGCGATAACCCTTTGAGCAATCAGAGTCATTCCTGTGGACATAGTAGCCCGCTTGGAAAGCGTCTTCCTATAACTGCAGCTGCGGTAGCTAGCAAGGTACTCACACTGATTCTAATCAGATCTCCATACGGGATGGTTTTCCTATGGGGTCCAAGTTCTTCTTCTGGCAAAGGCCAGCGTTACTGTTAAGCCATATAGTCCATGTGTGCCTCCAGGCAGGGAGGTCACCAGCCTAGCAGCGTCTGCTAGAGATCTGTCAGTGAGTCCAGAGAGAGAGTCAAAATGCCTGTGCTGGTCCTTTTAAGGCATCCTTGACCTTCGTTCTGATTTGTCCAGGAGGGTCAGCTTGCTGCAGTCCAGCAGCCCCTCTCCTTCTATGATTCGATTATCCCACGTCACCTGTCTTAGGTGTAGAGTCCCCTCCCCCCCTTAGGAATTTCAGGAATGAGGAAGTCCTGAATAGGTGCTTGTTGAGGCCTGGGCTTTGGCTGAGCCAGGTTCACAGCTTCAGCAAAGGGGGATCAGAGGGGGGTCTTTGTCAAGGCAAGGGCATTTTGCCACACCAGTGAGCTCCGCTGTCTCTCTTCTTCCACAACAGGAAAATTAAAACTGTGAGGACTCATCTGAATACTGAGTCAACTCCTATTTTCTTTTTCGATCTTAAATTGTGATACACGGTCACAAGCCTCCCAACTGTGGAGGTGTTCAGTCTATTTCTGATTTTTGAACATATTATTCCCTTGACCAATTTCATTCCATACATGCAGTAGTGTAAGGGAGTGTCAAAGGAACTTCTGTCACTCTAACTAGACTGCGTGCAAAGAGGACACAACCCTTTCCACCATGACGAAGGAGCAAGTTGTTTTGATTCAACTGTTGGAATTGCACTCGACATTGTTTTACAACTGAATGGGCTACTTCATGCTTTATAATTTGCTGTTTCCACCAGAATTATTTGTTCATCTTTATATCCTTTAAAATTTGCAACAACCACTATAAAGTTGCAAGCTGAATCAAATTCATCATCAGAAAGGTCATGGCCCTGGAAATGTGCATCAAGAAGATAAGCAGCATTATGTGCGGGAGTGATCACTTGATTTTGCTGTGATGTTTTGTTGATTATTTTGTTCTCTTCAGCTTTTGTAAGTTGATCTTGTACAGTATTTCCACAAATGTTTCTCAATGTTAAGGAGCTCATTCTTGGTATGAGACAATGTACAACTATCATTTTTCATACTCTGAATGGACTGAGCTACAGGATCAAGCAGTGAAATAAATGTTATGTTTCTCATCCAAAACATAATCAAGAATGTCAGTGCGGATTACTCAGGGCAACACCCGACCACTCCTCCTTCAACAGCAGCTGACTGTAGTGCCTTCTTCTTGCATGTTTGAAGATCTTCAAAAGATTTAATAGAGGATGCCCATCGAGTACAACAAGCATTACTCAGTGTGGATGAAATTGAATGCTGTTCTAAGTGGCACTGAAATATGGCTGCTGGTATTTGTTTATTTTTTAAAAACTTGCCAATTGCTTTTCACTTTTGATACACACAATGAGAAAGTTGTCAGATCCTCAACATCCCGAATGAAGAGCTGCATCACATGGGCAGTACATTAACAACATAAAAGACGTGGGTATTCATTTATCAACAAAGCCCAAGCTGCTTTCATAGTCACATTGTCAGGCACAACTGAAATAACCTTCTGTGGACTTAATTAATTGACTATATTTTTAAACCAACCAGCAACATACTGGGCTGTGTGGTGATGATCAGTTGTGCACTGGAAGTAGTAACATACTGGCTCAAGGTAAGGGGTAGAGATGAGGACATGCACACAAGGTTAGAGGGCAGATCCATGGCACTGTCTCGCGATTTGGATCCTCCTCTTCCCAAGTAAGCACCACTGCCCCCAGCCTCTATGCAGCTCTCAGAACCTGTATTAATTTTTAAAGCAGCCCTAGGAGGGAAAAGGTTCTCCACCCTTGATGTAAACAATGCAAAGCAAGCCACCACAGCAGTTTAAGGGCAGAAAATAACAATATCTTATCAAACTAAAATTACAGTGGGGAATCTTTGGCAGACAGAAAAATTAAAATCTGTCAATTCAAATTGCTGCTTTAGCACGTGATCTAAGGAGTGGGTGTTTTCAGTCATGACGATGGCACAGTTTAATCCGCTTTTGCATAGATTAAACCAGGTGCCACCATCATGCCTAAAAGGTGCCCACCAGATGTTAGTCCAGGCCATTACCCCATCGGTGGTGGCGGCGTTAGCCCAGGCTGCGAGTCGGCACCATCCCCAACTCACAGCCTGGGCTAAGCACCACCACCGTCCAAGTAAGAACTGCCCAACCGGGGGTAAAACGGGCCATCATAGATGCGGGCCTGCTGTACTTACCCCATACCAGGGTGGTGGCGCTTTTGGGCAGCCATGGCTGTCCATCAGGGGAGGGGGGTGGGCTGCTCCAAGTAGCATGGGGACATGCAGATGCACGACCGTGCACCTTCCCGGTTTGGCCGCCGTAACGTTTGTTCGGCGGCAGGCCAGGTCCGGGCTGGTGTTACGGCTCCCACCATGGCCCAGAGCAATCCATGGCGGTGACAGGACCTGTCATGTGTGAAAACACCCAGTGTCATTTTAGGGAAGAAGTCTACAATCACCTGCAGTATTTTATTTTATTCATTTTTTTAAAAAAGCAACCAGTGATTTGCACTGCTCTACAAGTTTCCGCATCCATGAATTCATATTTCACATAATTTTATGTATGAGTTTCCTTCATTAACTTTCTACTCGTTTTTCATTCCTGCATGTGAATAACCAAGTTATCAGAGATCAAAATTCTGTAAATTTATTTATTACCTTAATGGATTTCTAAAAATTTCAGATTGCTATAGCCCAAGTCAGATAAGCAGAAATAAGACAAACAGAACAGACAAGCCCAGCCAACACATGAATTTTTCCCAGGGTTAACTGTCCATCTTTTAAGAAATTTGCAACTAATCCTTGTAGCCCTTGGACTCCCAAAACAAGTATGTGGAATGCACAAGAGGCATTATCAAGCCCATACCAGCAGCGAAGAGCTCTATGCTGCCTCCTTCCCTTCATATCAAAGGGAGTTTTGCCATTAACCTCAAGGGGCACAGGATCAGGCCCATAGCTTTCTGTACAGCCTCATTTCCTGAATATTACGCAGGCTTGGGATATAAATACACCATCACGCTCCACCTGAGGGCCTTGTCAAAGGAGAAATCCTATTGTAAACAACAGACTGTTTCTTATTCTTAGTGACATACTGCCAATAATCTCTTCACAGAGGCTAAAGGATTAAAAGAAAGGATAACTGGAGGACAAATTGCAGTGGTTTAAAATTCCAGATAGTTTATCTAAAACTTGTAGAAATAAATAGCTATGACCAGGACAACTTTTAGATATTTCTCATGTTCTCTTCATGATTTGACCTTAGCGTAGATAATGGTCATAATGCCTCTTTGTAACTTGAAAATAGCACCATTGACAAAAGCAAGTTCTTGAAGACCCTGATGAACACTTTTTAAGGATGCATTTCCAAGGAAACATGTCTATACTTGCATAGAAAAAAAAAAGACAAGCTTCCCAAACTCTAAAACAGATAGCCCTACCAACTTGTGTTCACCGCATTTTCCCCATCAGTGACAATGGATAAAAAGATGGGGACACCAGTCCCTGTTTACAATAGACTTGGAAATACAGCCAGCAAAGGAATTTTTACGTAAATGAAAAATGTAGGGGCAAATTCTGGCAGCCTTACTTATGTTGTACCACTGAAATGCATGTGTAAAATACTTTCCAATATAAATGAGACCCTAAATGCTCTGCATCGATTACAAATGCTTTATTGATAATATATTACTACCTTAAAAGTAGACAAAACAAATTAAGAAGCCATCCTGGAGCTTAGCCACCATCCCATGTGTCATTAAATCTGCTAGTAACCAAGTTCTAAAACGTGTGTGGTTGTTTCACCGGGTGTTTGGTGAGGGGGACAGGTAATGGGTGGGGTTCTCTTCTAGTTTTTGTTTGTAATGGTAATGGGGGGGGGGGGGGATTTTAAATGTGATTTTTATTATGTATTTTATATTTAATGTGCACTGCCCCAGGCTGCCATCGGGGTGGGTAGTATAAAAATAATATAAATAAATAATATAAATCATTGAGCCCTTGCACTCCAAGGACCGGCACAGAGCATTTAGGACTCAAATCTGCAGTGAAGTTATTCATGGGAACAACTGTTTTTCTCTTGTGTAAAGGAAGCCCAATCTGACCCACTGCCAGCATTTATGTACATATTACAATAAAGAACTTATTAATGAAAGTTTCATTACAGTACCTTGTTTCCTTTTTATAGAGCAGGCAGTTGGGATATCGAGTTAAGATACGCATTTCCTTTTGAAAAGGAGGCCACAATTCTCACCTCTGATGTACTCAAGATGCGATACAAGATTTCCTGACTTGGAAGTTTCATCTTAGGTCTCAGATAAAAATCAGACTCTTCTCATGAATACTGAGCAACTGAAGACTATCTAGGTCTGTCTGATCCTGTTCTTTTTGAAGCCAATTGTAATTTTGCTATTGACTTTAAAAGGAACAGAACTGGGCTCCTAGTATGTTCTACTTTTATCAGACCAGAGTATTCAAGAACCTTTCTCCAAGGCTGAGAATTACAGAACAACACTGTCCTAATTCTTCTTACATCTAAGCCAGTACAATCAGGAATACCCACAGTGGTGTAAAACACTACAACGGAGGCAAAGAATCAGGCTCTTTGAGCAGAGAGGCAAGTAATACAAATAGTCTGGAGCACTTGCTCTCACTGAAGCTATTATCCACACAAAATTTCCCATTAGCTTTAGCAGATGGGAATAGAAAGTGTTTTGCTGTAGAAAATAACGGTAGGCTCAACCCATTGGCGGGCTTATTGTTGCATGATTTTTTTCTAGCACTGTTTACTTTTCCTGGAGCTGGCTGCGACGTTTGCTGCCGGCTGCTGCTGATAAAATGAGGAGGAGTGGTAGCCAAGAGAGTAAACAAACTTCTCAAGTCTCTCACTCCTAAGAAAGGTGCCGCTTCCGTTTATGACATTGAAAGAAGAGCTTAAGAAGGTTTCCTCCTCTAGGGATGTTGCGCGTGTCCCAAAGGAGACATCAAAAGCCCTTGCTCGTAACTTCAGTGAACTCTGCCTAACTGGCAACAGGGCTGAGAGAGAGTCGGGTTTGCAAACCCCTATTAACAGAAAGTACAAGGTGAGAATTTCCATCCCTTCACGGTGCCTTTCCTCTAATCCGTTACTGCCTCCCCCCGCCGCCGCCCTTACTACTCCTACCCAGACCCCCTGTCTCCCTTTCCCATCCCAATCAACACCCCCATCCCGCCTTTTAATCCCCTACTGACCCTCCCACCAACCCCCGCAACTTCCAACCCTCCATCCTCCCTCATCAAATCTTCCCTTCTCCTCCAACAAGCAGCCGCCCCGGGCCCCTCCAACACTTACGGCTGAGCTCCAGGCCGCCACGGGTGGTGCCGAGGCCGCCCCTACCGGGCCTGTCTTCTGCCCGGCGCATCCCAACCCCCGAAGAGCCGGCAGCTTCCTCTCCGCCGCGGCCAGCCACAGCTCTGCGACTCGTCGCCTAGGCGACAGGGGCGGACGCGTGGGGGCGGGGCGAGAGGACCATTGGCCACCACCCATTTCCCCCGCCCACTAGCCCAGCCACGCGCCGGCGCTGGAGTCAGAGCCGGGCGCACGTGACACAACAGCTTCCCCGCCCCCCTCCCTTCTCCTTTGGGGCGCGAGCGGTGCAGCCTGCAGAGAACACACACGACATAGTGGTGTCTGGTTGGGTTACGCTGCACAGCTGTATAGTCTTCGTGTTGTTTTATTCGTGCGTAGTTATTTTAACGTGACATAGTGTTGTAATTGAATTTGAACACAAAGTAACTGCGCATGAGTTAAACCAACCTTGTCACTCAAATGGTACTGATGACTGGTAATGGTATAGGAGCCCCCCCCCCCCCCCCCCCCGATCAAACTATATTTATAAAGAGTACTGGGGTTAAGTGTGTGTAGACATGTCTCAACTTCCTCACAGTAAACGAGATGGCCAAATTATTTCACGTTAAAGCTGAAGGAATTGGCTGCTAGCTGTTAGGACGCTAAAGCAAAGCATGCCACCAGGGGGGCCATTCATTAGACTCACTGCATGATCTATGCAGGTGAGTGCAACATGCACAGGCTCTTTCACTACAGTGTGGTTATGCTGCTTGTCACCCTTTGGGGGTTTATAAACAGACAATCATCATCATCATCATCTTTATTTGTATATAGCACCCCCCTGGAAATCCTGTTTGGTCCAAGCAGACCCCTCTCCCCCCTTCAGGGTTTGACAGGCAAGCCCAATACATTGGCAGGTGCCCACCACCAACCCCTCCCTCCTGACTCACAGCTCTGCAGAAATCTGGGTTCCAGGAAGCTCACCCACCCCCTGCAGTTTGCTTTTGGGGTTTGGGGCCTTTTGGAGTGCCATTTTTGAGCACTCCAAAGTGAAACTATTTTTAAAAAAAATTTATGCTAAGCAGTAGAAGCCACAGTGAGAGCAGTTTGCTGAGCAGAGATTGCTGGGACTGCTCTAGGTGCTTTCATGCTTTGCCTGCACAGAGGCTGCACACTAATAGACGGGCAAACACATGGGAAAACAATGGCCCAGATTAGCCCCACATTATGGTAGGTCTGCGATGCCCCAGGACGCTGCCATTAATGGAGGTTCCGTGGCACGCAGGAGCACGCATCTCACAGCCACCTAATAAACGGGCCGTGAACACGGTCTGACGACCCTGCTGATGTGGGATATCTGTTGTCTCATTTATAAATGCCCTTTGTGTCTCTCTTTCTCCTAAAAGAGGGACTGTGGGATTTAGTACACAAAGAGGGACTGTCCTTCCTAAATAGGGACTGTTGGGAGGTATGCTTTATAAGCCTGCAATTAGTAAACCCCTTACTCTAGAGTAGCCCCACAGCATCAGTGGAACAGACACCCTGGAGCAAGTGGGTTTAGGAATGTGTCCTAAGAAGTGTAAAGTCCTCTTTTACAAACTGGCATGTAATTCAACTAAACTCTAATTTTGTGGTTACATGACAATGTGAATGTTAATATTCAGTTGTTATGCAGTTATCTAAACTATGCATTGCTAGACAGGGCCATTGGTAGAAAAAATATCAGATCCTCTGACAGCCTTTCCTATTCTGGTGAAATACTGCTTATGATGAATCCTGTACTACCAAGAAATATAATGAATTAATCTTAAATTGGTTTTCAGTTGAGGTGTGAATGTTGAACAACAATTCGGGGTGCGATGTCACCAGTATGCTGACGATACTCAGCTGTACCTCTCTTTTTCTACTGACCCAGACCCTGCTGTCTCGGTGCTATCCCAATGTTTGGAGGCCGTGGCGGATTGGATGCGGCTGAGCAGACTGAAGCTCAACCCAGATAAGACGGAGGTGATGGTGGTGGGGAGGGCGAAGGGGGTGGTGGCCCCCCTGGTTGGGGGGGTTTGCCCCCCTGTAGCTCAGCAGGTCCGGAGTCTGGGGGTCATATTGGACGCAGACCTGCGGCTGGAGCGGCAGGTGGAGGCAGTCGCTAAGGCTGCCTTCCGCCAGCTTTATCTGGTACGTAGGCTGCGTCCGTATGTCTCTGGCCCGGACCTGGCCTCCCTCATCCATGCCTTCGTCACCTCGCGGCTCGACTACTGCAACGCGCTCTACGTGGGGCTTCCCTTGTTCTTGGCCCGGAGGCTGCAGCTGGTGCAGAATGCGGCGGCTCGTCTTCTTACGGGGACGGGTCGCCGGGAGCACATTACACCGGTGCTCCGAGCGCTGCACTGGCTGCCGATAGTGTGCCGGGCCAAGTTCAAGGTCCTAGTGATGATCTATAAAGCCCTATACGGCCTTGGCCCCTCTTACCTTAGGGACCGCCTCGCCCTTCGCGCCCCGGAACGGCTCCTGCGGTCTGCCGGGGGTGCCCTCCTGGAGGTCCCCCGTGTTAAGCGGGGGGCCACGATGGAGCGAGCATTCTCGGTGGTAGGGCCGCGGCTGTGGAACTCCCTTCCGGAGGAAGCTCGCCTGGCCCCAAGCCTTTTGACATTTCGGCAGAACTGTAAGACCTGGCTGTTTGCCCAGGCCTTCGGGAGGGAGGGTGGGGGTGTGTGATTTTAATCCCCTGCCAATTTATCTATTTATTTATTCGTTTTCTAGCCCTGTTTTATTGATGTATTTTATATTTATATTTATTTTTTAAGTGAATTTTAATTGTTTTTATTGTTATTATTGTTGTTGTAAGCAACCCAGAGCTGCGTTGCAGGAGGGGGCGGGATAAAAATCTGAAAAATAAATAAATAAATAAATTCCAGTAGACCCAAAAAGTACTTATTAATGTTTATGACTACATGTCTCCATACGTTTTAACCACATAACGTTTCCCACATACCAATTTATAAAATGCGGAAATAATAGAATCATAGAGTTGGAAGTGACCTCAGAGGTCATCTAGTTCAACCCCCTGATCCATGCAGGAAATCCGCAGCTACAGCATCCCCGACAGAGAGCTGTCTGGCCTTGTTTTCAAAGCCTCCAGTGAAGGAGAGCCCACCGCTGCCCTAGGTAATTTGTTACTGTCAAACAGCTCTTACTGTTAGGAAGTTCTTCCTAATATTTAACCGAAATCTGCTCTCTTGTAGTTTGAGCCCATTATTTCTAGTCTTGCCTTCAGGGACAAGAGAGAACAAGGCTTTGCCATCCTCTCTGTGACAGCCCTTAAGCTTTCGGCCAGGGACCGTGTCTATCTTGTTTTTGTGTAAAGCGCCAGGTACATCACTGGTGCTATATAAATGCTTATAATAATAATCATAGTGAAAGACGGCTATCATGTCTCCACTTAGTCTTCTCTTCTCAAGGCTAAACATACCCAGCTCCTTCAACCTTTCCTCATAGGACTTAGTTTCCAGACCCCTAACCATCTTTGTTGCCCTCCTCTGGACCCATTCCAATTTATTGATGTTCTTCTTAAAGTGCGGTGCCCAGAACTGGACACAGTACTCCAGATGATGTCTGACCAGCGCAGAATAGAGTGGAACTATTACTTCTCGTGACTTGGAAACAATACTTCTGTTAATGCAGCCTAAAATTGCATTCGCCTTTTTTGTGGCTGCATTGCACTCATGCTCATGTTCAGTTTGTGATCAGCTACAGTCCCCAGATCTTTTTCGCATGTATTGCTGACAAGCCAGGTATTTGTAATTGTCCATTTGATTTTTCTTATCTAAATGCAAAAAATTACATGTTATCTCTGTTGAACTTCATTTTGTTAGTTTCAGCCCAGTTTTCCAACTTATCAAGATCACTTTGAATTGTATTTCTGTCTTCTAAGGTGTTAGCTCACCATTCGGCTTTTTCCCCTCTGTAATGTTGCAGGAAGCTGCATGGATTTAGGGCGTTTTCAGACAAGACGCTCTCCATCCATCCCCCATCCCCCTACTATACACGTTACAGGGCATCCATAGGGCAACACTTCAGCCCTACAACATGTATAGTGGGCGTATGGTGGGGGTGGGTGGAGAGTGTCTTGTCTGAAAATGCCCTTAGTAATATCAACAGCAGGCATACCTACAACAGAAGATTAAAGTGCTATCTACAACATTTCCAGAAGGTGGCTCTGCCATACTCACAGTCTGCCTGTGAGTATAGAAAATCTTCTTCCTTTAGAAAAGCAAGCTATTCATGCCAACATATGGTTATACCTCCTAGTAATTTGCACAGAGTCAGAATTTTTCGATTATAATGCCTTGGGACTTCTTTGTAAATAATTTATCAAGTCGGAAGTGGAGTTGGGAGAGAAGGCTTGAGGAGCTGGACTGAGCTCAGTCTTCAAACAAACCCAGGAGTTGGGAGGGTGTTCCCCCAGCCTGAAGGGTTGGACTGGACAGGAGGGACAGTGCCTGTCTCGCAGAGCCTGTGAATAAAGAGAATCTGTGTATTTTGCTGAGAGAGACTGTATAGGGTGATGGAACACATGTAAATAGACATTTGAGATGATCCCTCTGAAGGGGCAGTGACTTTCTTGGGCTGCATCCCAAGGCACAGGTATCCTTGACCATCCTGCTACAGACCCCATTCAAGGCCAGTGCCCACCCCCATTCATTTCTCTCCTTTCTTTGTCTGCTATTGCACTTTCCTCCTACTTGTTTGCCCTCCTACAAAGCAAAGTGGCCCCCTATCTTCCCACCACCACACTTGAAATACCTTTGGTTATGCCACTGCATCACCCAAAAAAACACCACTTGGATTATCATTATTTATACAGTGCCAGTAATGAACCTGGCATTGCAGGGACCTGTTTCTAGTCACGATTGTTCAATCTAGGATGGACAAGGGAGGGAAACATATGAATACATACATTCCCATTTTACAGATCAGGAACTGAGGCTGACTGATTTTCCGATGGCCATGGAGTGAGTTCATGGCTAAGATGAGATTTGAACTCCCAGATCCAAATCCATCAACTTATCCACTACGCTACACCTGTTGCTATGCATGTAAGTCTTTAAACCACTTACTCCAGAGTAATCCTACAGAAGACATTAAGACTATGCTGGAGTAGGTGATTTGAGGATTGCCACCTAAGAATAATGTAAATACTTACTCTTCCTAGTTGCCTTGTTCTCCAGAACACCCTGCCTGAAATTTTGATGTTAAACACTCTTTTGAGCAATATACCATAAAGATTTTAGGTATGAGGAAGCAGGACCGGCCTTAGGAGTTGCAGGGCCCAGGGCAGAGAATAAATTCGGGGCTCTATTCTCCCGCCAGCAGCAAAGCCGCCAGCAGGCCTAGGGGCACTCCCCGGCTCAGGGCGTGCTCCCCGACTCAGGAGGCATTACCTGGCTTGGTCGGGGGGCACTACCTGGGTTCGGGAACGGGCGGAGGGGCACTCCCCTCCGCCCATCCCCAAGCCCAGCCATTTCAGGGGCACTTACCCCATCCGTCTCTGTGACGTCGCCATCCTGGGCCCTGCGTCGGGCCCGCTTGCTGGCTCCCTGCGTCGGGCTCGGGTGGGCGCAGCAGCAGCAGATTAAATCTGCCGCCACACCACACGCCGCCACCGGAAGTTGCCAGGGAGTGTGGGAGAGGCGGGGCCTCTGACTCTCTCTCACTCTGTGGCCCCCTCCGCTGTCTGTCAGTCTCAGCCAGGGGGAGTGAGAGAGAGGCAGAGGCCCCGCTTCTCTCACATTCCCCCTGATAGGTAGCGGGGGTGGGGGGGCACGGAGTGCGGGAGAGGCAGGGTCTCTGCCTCTCCCTCATTCCTGCTGGCACCTTCCGCTGCCTGTCTCAGACTCAGCCCAGGGAGTGAAAGGTCGAGGCCCGCCTCTCCTTCACTCCCTGGCCGAGACTCAGGGAGCCCGGGGCGGCCGCCCCAAGCCACCCCGCCATAAGGCCGGCCCGTGAGGAAGCATGAACAACAGGATGCTTTTTTTCATTAAGCGGATGAGGGAAGAGGGCCAAGGTGTGAAAAAAATCCTGTGGTATGTTTTTAGCTGTCCTGATGAGGACAGCTTCCTATCTTTTGGGTAAAGCTGAAAGGTGAGAGGCTTGGCAAGTCATCAGTGCTTTACCTAGGAGCACACAGTGAGAAGCCGCTTGAATTACAAATATTTTGGTGGCATCTGTTATCCAGATCAGCAACCTTCCTACACATTTAAACTCTACTGACAGATTAATTGATTCTGTGTTAGGCCAACCGTGTAGAAAATTAAGCTAAGAGAGTCGATTTTCTGGAACCTAAACTATGTTTTGTTGAAAACATCAGGGAGTTCTTCAAGGTAAGAACAGCTTCAAAGAGCAAAGTGAATGTTAAACAAGTGACATGAGCCAAATTAGAAACAGAGCACTACCATTTCTGTCTTGAGAGGGCCAAATTTAGGTTCTGATTTAAAGCACTGTGGTTATTATTATTATTAAGCATTTATATAGCACCAGCAATGTACCTGGCACTTTACAATTGTAAGAAAGAGACACGGTCCCTGCCCTAGCAGACTTACAATCTAAGAGAGATTGGGGGGTGGGGGGGAGAGACAGAGGAAGAGGCAAGGATACATAAACGAACTCGTGAGGTCTCAGGTGCACGTGCTTGGCTTAGCTACAAAGGTGTCGTTACTCATTTAATGTTTCACAAGATACAATGATTCAGGATAAGTCAGCAAGGGGGCGAGGGAAATGAGGAGCCATGGAAAGCTTGACAGAAGAGGTTGGTTTTGAGGAGGGATTTGGAGGGAGGAAGCATCTCTAATCAGGATAGAAGTTAGCATGTGCTTAGCTTTAAGCACAATCTTAAGTCTCATCGACTTTCAGTAGGCTTAACTTTATGCTTACAGTTAGATATATGCCTGCACTCAGAAGCCACCAACTGTTTAGGGATCCCACCATTGTGCCTTAAGTCAGTAGGTGATCAGGCCTTTGCTGTGGCGAGCCCTCACTGCAAAACTTGCTTGCTTCAGATGTCTGCCTCAGTTTCTCTCTCCTCACCTTTAAAAAGCACCTGAAGACTTATTTTCCAGGTATTTTTTGATATGCTGCTGGTTCCCCTTAATGTGTTTTCCTTTCCTTGTTACCTTGCCCTTAACTGTTTTTAAACAGATTTATGTTTTAAATGAATTTTATATTAGGTATTCTGTAAAGCACTCTAAGCACCATCTAGCTGGGAGGCTAGATTATTAATTATTAATTTATTTATTATTATTATTATTATTATTATTATTATTCTGCAGCTACCATCCTGCAATGGGGGCAGGCAATGTGCTCCAGGCGCAACTGAAGTCAACTATCACCCCATCTCTAATTTTCTTTTTTTAGGGAAGGTTATTGAACGGGTGATTGTCTCACAGCTTCAGGTGCATCTCTAGGCTATTGGATTCCTGGACCCATGTCAGTCAGGATTTCATCCTGGATATGGCACAGACTATGCTTGTGACCTTGGTGGACGATCTCTGCTTAGAAATCAACAGGGGGAACTGCACCCTGTTGATTTTGTTAGTTCTTTCAGCTGCCTTTGATGCAGTTGACCATGGGGTGGTGTTTATTTACCTTTATTTATTTATCTTAAAAATTATATGCTGCCCCCTCCTGACTCAGGCATCTCGGGATGGCTCACAACATCTTAAAAATATTTTAAACATTAAAATAAACAATAATGATTACAATTTTAAAAAACAATATAAAACCCCATCCCCCCCTACCCTAACCCAACCCACCCACTCCATCTCCCTCAGGAAAGACCTGGTGGAACAGCCAGGTCTTACATTATCTGCGGAAAGAGGGGAGGCCGGCAGCCAAGCGGATCACTGATGGGTGGGAGTTCCACAGCCGCGGCGCAGTCACGGAGAACTCCCTCCTCATAGTGGACACCCGGAAAACCTGGGGAACCTCGAGGATGGCACCCCCAGCCAACTGCAGGGGTTGCTCCAGGACCCAGAGGGTGGGCGGTCCTGCAGATGGGTGGAACCCAAGCTGTTTAGGGCTTTAAATGTCAACACCAACACCTTGAATTGGGCCCGGAAACTGACCAGCAGCCAGTGCAGAGAGCAAAGCACCGGTGTAATATGCTTGCGTCGGCCCGTCCCCATCAAGAGATGGGCCGCTGAATTCTGCACCAGCTGCAGCTTCCGAACCATCACCAAGGGTAGCCCCACATAGAGCGCGTTGCAGTAATCCAGTCTTGAGGTAATAAAAGCATGGATGACTGTGGCCAGATCTGAGTCCGAGACATATGTGGATGCACTCGCCAGTTACCGACCTGTCTCTAACCTTCCCTTTTTAGAGAAGGTTATTGAGTGGGCGGTGGCGATCCAGCTCCAGGCGCATCGACGGCATCAGTTTCCTGGACCCATTTCAATCTGGGTTCCGTCCTGGCTATGGCACTGAAATGACGTTGGTGGCCTTGGTCGACGATCTCCGCCGGGAGATGGATGCAGGATGTTCTACATTTCTTATCCTGCTAGAACTCTCAGCCGCTTTTGATACCGTGGACCATGGGCTGCTGTTGAGATGGCTGGGAGACCTGGGGGGTTCTGGACGGGACTGTTATTGAATGGTTCCGCTCATTCCTCTCAGGGAGAAGCCAGCGGGTGGTGTTGGGAGCTGAAACATCTTGCCCCCGCACCTTGTCCTGTGGCGTTCTGCAGGGTTCCATCCTGTCTCCTTTATTATTTAACGTATATATGCAGCCCTTGAGGGAGGTCGTGAGAGGGTTCAGAGTGCAATGTCAGCCCAACTCCGGACCTGAGAAACCAGGGGAGGGTGAGCCCCATCAATGATGGGGGCCACCACTCCCTCGGCCCGCCCCACAACCATCACCTCCATCTTGTCAGGATTTAGCCTCAGGCGGCTTGCCCTCATCCAATCCCCCATAGCAGACAAACACTGGGTAAGCACTGAGACTGCTGGGTCTGAGTCGGAGGAAAATAAGAGATATAGCTGGGTGCCATCAGCATATTGATGACATCTCACTCCATACTCCCTAACAACCTCTCCCAGAGGCTACATACACACATTGAACAAGAGAGGGGATAAGATGGAACCCTGCAGTACTCCACACGTGAGGCCCCGGGGGGAAGATGAAAACTCCCCCAGCACCACACACTGGGTTCTCCCGGCCAGGAAAGAGCAGAACCATTCAAGAACAGTCCCGCCAATCCCTGCCCGGTCCCGCAGCCGAGTCACCAACAACTCATGAGCAATGGTATCAAATGCAGCCGAGAGATCTAACAGGATCAACAGGGCTGAACAACCCCGGTCCAGTTCACAGGAGAGGTCGTCAGCCAAGGCTACAAGTGCAGTCTCCGTGCCATAACCCGAACGAAAGCCTGACTGCAAGGGATTGAGAAAAATAACCTGGTCCAAATGCCTCTGAAGCTGCTGAGTCTCCACCCGTTCAATAAACTTCCCTAAAAAGGGAAGGTTAGAGACTGGCCGATAGCTGGCAAGGGCGTCAATGTCCAAAGATGGTTTCTTGAGCAGGGGCCGCACCACCACCTCCTCGAGGCAGCCCAGCACCCCACCCTCCCCAAGGAAGGTGTTAATTATCCCCGCCAGCAATGGCCTCAATGTCTCCAGGCTAGCTTTAACCAGCCAGGATGAGCATGAATCTAGTTATTATTATTATTATTATAAGCACTTGTATAGCGCCAGCTGTGTACCTGGCGCTTTACAGAACAATGAAATGGACGCGGTCCCTGCCTATGGCTTACAATCTAAAAGACTCAGAGTGGGGGACAAGGAGAGGGGACATAGGGAGAGACAAGGGGTAAAACATTCAAGCGGATGCAAAGTCTCACAATAGGTGGCTCGAACAGTCCCAAGAGCATCCCCCGCATCTGAGGGCGACACTTCCTGAAACTCATCCCATAAAACAGGACAAGAAGGGGCTTCTACTGCCTCTGACCCATTCCCTGCTAAAAAAAGTCACATCAAACCTGTGGTGAATTTGAGTGATTTTATCCGCAAAAAAGTCCACAAACAAATCACAGCAAGCATTTGATGGTTCTACCTCCAGGCAGAGGGAGGCTGGACTAACCAGCCCCCTCACCACCCGGAACAGCTCAACTGGGTGGGACTTAGCGGACGCAATGAGGGTAGCAAAGAAAACCTGTTGACACAGATAGTGACCTGGCAGGGGTTCACAGCACTGCTTGAGTGGTTCCACTCATTCCTGGCTTGGAGAACCCAGAGGGTAGCGAATCGATAGGCGGTGTCTCGTCCCCTCAGAAGTTCCCTTCTGGGGTCCCGCAAGGTTCCAGACTCCTGTTCAATGTGTGTCTGAGTTCCCCTGGCAAGGTTGTATGAAGATTTGGAGTTACGTGCCATCAGTATGATGATGACATCCAACTTGGTCTCTCTATTTCATCTGACCCAGATCCTTCAGTCTCATTGCTTACCCAGTGTCTGGCTGCCATTGGGGACTGGATGCAGGCAAGCCAATTGAAGCTGAATCCAGACAAAATTGAGGTGATGATGACTGGCTGGCCTTGGGACCTGGGGGACATAGTGAGTCGGGAAGGGATCCCTGTTATTCATGGAGTCCAGCCTCCTTTGTTCACTCAGGTTTTCAGCCTTCGGGTGCTTTTGGATCCATTGCTGCACCTGGATTGCCAGGTTGCAGAGGTGGCAAGGTTTGTTTTTGTCGGGGGGGGGGGGGGGGGA